>VXAC01008343.1:1705-28658 GCA_013399225.1 Rhipidura dahli | reverse complement strand
GTAACAAATTAGAGGTGCAAGAGAAAGCTAAGCCTCCAGGGAGGAAAAAAATGCCATAGTGCATGTTTGCCCTCTACATTTCCTTTTCTCTCTATCTCTGTGAGCAGTTTATTAAATCTTTCTAAGACAAAAAAAAAAACCAAAAAACTAAAAAAACACAGCAAAACCCAAACCCAAACAAACAATGCTATGGTAGGAAAAAGACTGATGCCTGTAAAGACTAAGGCAGAAAAGAAAGCAGGGAGACTCCATGACGAAGGCAGAGGTCATCTCAAGAAAATTAGAGAAATTAAAAAAAAAAAATTTAAAAAAAAAAAAAAAAAAAAAAAAAAAAAAAGAGAAAGCACCAAAAAATGTTAGTATGTGAATGATGGGAACTCTGGTAAACGCCAGCACGCAATATGGCAAAAATGAATCAATCAGTTCAGCTTAGTTCAGCCTCTGCAACTGGCCATCTGGCGCGAAATCAACCAAATGTAGCCCTGCATATTCATCTTCATTTTCACAAATACTCAGGAGAATGTCATTCTAGGGCAAAATAAAATTAAATCACCATAATTTTTAAGACATCTTTTCCTCTCATGCTCTCTGGAGATTAGTGTGTTTATGTGAAACTACTCACTGCTATAGGGTTAGCAGGTAATTTCTAAGGAAGTACTCTCCCTCTGCTATTTAAAATCACATTTCACTCACTCGGGACACTTAAGCATAGATTTTGTGGTAAACATTCCAAAGTAAAGATGGCATGGGAAGTTACTGTGACTACATGGACAGATTTTCCCCCCAGGGTCAATAGAGAAGCATTCTGCATTTACCTTCCACAGCCAGGATACACCTGTGTGACCTACTGATGTGGTGGGACTGTGCTGAATAGAACTAAGGGCAAGTCTGGGCACTTAATCCTTAAAGCAGATCACAAGAAGAGACAGAAGATGCCTGAAGAGTGAGGCCAGAACCAAATTTCAGCTGTGATTATGACTGTTACTGGTTTGGTACAGGTTTTGTCTATACAAATCACAGTGATGAGCATGGGGTAGAATAGAAATCAATGTGAAAAAGAACAGGAGAAAGGAAGTAAGAACAGACAATGGACAGAGCCTGTATGTGTCACCATAACTTTAGAAGCTGCACTACACACAGCTCTTTATTCAAGGTAATCCAAACAATTGCCAGTCGGGATAGATTATTTGGGGCTTTTTGTTTTGAGTGCTTGATTTAAAGTCTAGTCGTAGTCCACCTAGAAGCCTTACCCTTAGGTTTATTTATTTATTTGATCAGGTTAGGTGCTCCCAGATAGTTATTTTGTTTAATGGTTGGGGATAGGAATTTGATTTGGGTTTAAGGTTGGTTATTGAATATTTCCTTTCTTGCAGCATTTAAAGTATATCACATGTTAAGAATTAGAATAAAAGTTACCCAAAGTTTGGCTAGCAAATTGCTTCATGAGCTTATCTTCTGATGTTGATATTTTCTTTCTTAAGTGCTATCTTGTCACTAAAAACCACAAAAAATAAGAAGCCTTCAGGTGCTTCTGCTGATACCATCTCTTTGCTCTTGTCCTAGAGCTGTCCCACTTCATTTGATAAGGGATAAACAAATGCCCAGCCTCATTTGAATAAATATGTTAAGCAAATGTTAAACAAGGTGCATGAAAAGGCAGTAAATACATTACAACTTCAGGCTGCTAGGACACGCTAGCTCAACATGGAACCTTGTTTCCTTTCAGACAGGGAACATGAAATAGCTAAGGCCACTTAATCTACTTCTATCTATCTGTCTTAAGGATTTAAACTAAAGCCTGTCACAACAGTATCTGACAGAAATCCTTCCTCATCTATTTACTTATGCTATATACAAAACTGTAAACTCTGAAAAGGTCTCCTGTAAAATCTAAACACAGTATACCAAATTAAATACAGTTTTAGGGATTCTTCTGAATATTTTTTAAAATTGCTTTTATTTTGTTCTGTTCTTTAGAATTTGGTTTTGTTTCTTAACTAGAAAAGACCAGAATGGCATTTATTATTTTTTCTTTTGAAATCTTGATTATATTAATCAACTAAAATAAATGTCAGGCACCATGCAACAATAATTTTATTTAATTTTCAAATCTGTCTGAACTTTTATAATCACTAAACAATAATGTGTTGGACAGAGTATATTTCCACAAAAAAACCCTCAAAACCAAACACAAGTCAAACACAAAAAACCCTCAACAAAACATGCACACACACCCCTAAAACACAAATTCTTGGCAAACATTGGACTTGAGAATCAATTCCAGTCCTCATTTTTATTCAGATATCACTGTGCTCATAAAAATTGCTACAGTTCTACTTATGATTGTTTATTTTAGTATGTCACCAAAAAAAGAAGTATTTACAAGAAATATAGTAAGCTGTTACAAAATGTTTTATATTTGTTCTTCCATTTCTGCACATCATCATTTTGTTGTTTACATATTGGTATATTAACAAGATGACAACTCTGTTTTTACACTAAAACCAGCCATTTACAAAGCATGCCACGTAGGATTCAGAATGTCTAATTCTGAAACTGCCTTTGCCAACTACGTGACTCAAAATTCATCTTCAGGCATGAAGAGGTCTGAAATAAATATTTTGTGCTGTTCAGAAGAAAAGCTGGTGCATTTCTTCATAACCTCACAGAGACCCCTTACACAAACAGTCCAAACTTACCTAAAGCCACAATAATGGCCTCAGCAACTACAACTTACATGGCCAATCTCATCTTAAGTATGTCAAATGTGACTTTCTGTGAGAGAGACAGCTTTCTGCAAAGCATAGTTTCCTTTACTTGCTTCACTACTTCCTGAGGACAAGGAAACCAGTTTATGATTGGTGTACTAAAGCTCTGTGTTATATGTTAAATACATGTGACTTCTGCTAACATGTGGCAAGTTTTTCCTTCTTTTTTTTTCCCTAGGATGACAAGAGATCCTAAGATCTAAAAGAGTGTGCCTCTCCTCTCATTTCAGCATAGTCAAAGCATCTATTTGCATTTTCCCTCTTGTTTCTATTGCCTGCAAGCCAGTAAATTTGTACTGTACAGTGTACAATATCCTACAAAGTAGAATATTAATACTCTTTAGAACTCTAGAAACTCATAGTTTAGAGTCCTGTTAGAAACCACGATGAAAAAGATGTAGAATAATTTTTGCTATAATTATGCCAGAATTTTGATATTTAGTAGGTTTTTCTCCTTTATTAAATGCGTGTTCGAACTTTTCTAACTTGAGAGAAATAGTAAAATTGTTATTGACTCAAAACAATGATGCTAGATTTATTTCTTCATAAACATAAAAATTTCTGCTTTATAATTTTCATCCATATAATATTGGTTAGGATTTCTAATTAATTATCTATTACTTTTCAAGAAACTCTTTGAACCGGCTCATTAAGAAGCCTGGAGATCAGGAGATCATTAAGAAGAAAAACATAACAGAGAAAATTGTAATCCACATTTTATTGATATTTGGCCCTCATATATGACTCTTGCCTGGAACATGCAGTCTTTTAAAATGTGAACATCAAACATGATGGATTACACATGAAGCTGCATCATGGAGTTTTTAGCTCATGTTAGACCAAATTTTTTTGACATTTACGTCAAAGTCAACATCATTGACACTGATAGGACACGTTACTCCCTAGGTGATTTCATCAAAGACCCCTACTAAAAGCCTTTCCTAAAAGACCCTTTGGACATGGCTCTATTTCTAGTGGTTACAGGAGGTAAAAAAACCCAAACCTGATGAAGTACTATGATTCTTATTAGGTGCTCAGACCAAAAATATGGTCAGTACAATGACTTTACTATTAGGTCTTTGCTACAGCAGCCTATTGATATTATCACAGATTAGCATGATATATTCAATGAGAAATTTAAACACTTATCATAAATTACATAATCTCTATTACTTCTGAAATTGAAATTGTTACCTGTTTCCTAAGAGTCCTCTGTCATTTGGAAATCGAATGCTAGTCAAAATAGATATACATTTCTTACTGATTACACTGAAAGGTGGCAAATATTTTAGGGTTCCACACAGTTTTTATTCACTGAGTAGTAGGTTCCAAAATAAAAAGACCTTTAAAGGAATCAACTAGTCTGAAGTCAGACAAATGAGACAAATGAGTTTGAGCACAACACTACAGAAACATTGGAGACATTTTCCCTAAGAGTAAGAGAATTTGAAAATTAAACAGAATGATACCACTTCATGCTGCCCCACTATAAAAGCCTCGAGAATTCTTTCCCATTTCATTTATGCCAGTGTAATTGTGAAGTAACTCTGCTCAGAAGAACAGAAACACTTCAGATTTACATTAGTGTGTTAATGAAGGAAGACTTTGGCCCTGAGATTTAGCTCTTTCGTTAGTAATTTATACTCTCATTAGGGATTTATAGAAATGAGAATCTAGGCTCAAATGCTAATTGAGAATTGTCAGTTGTAAATAAGTGCTAACAAGATAAATTTGCTCCTGGTCACATTGAACTGAGACCTGCAGTTTACAAAATGAAACTCTTCCTTTAATATATTAAAAAAAACCCTTCTGGTTAGCAGGATGCAAGCAACTCTGCTGCTCTCTTCACCTGCCTGCTCTCACAATTGGTGCTGCATCTTCCAGGGCTGTGTGTGTGAGGTGTGAGAATTTTCTTTAGCCCCAGTGAAGACCATCTGTGCTCTTACACTGAGCAGAGATGGAGTCCATCCTGGAGGAGCCCACCCTGGAAGAGCTGTGTGCAAGCGTTGTGTGTAATCACACGGATGCTGTGCATGGTTGCAGGAAACCAGGCACAGGTCACCTCAAAACATGCAGCCACTAGTCAGTCTACATTTAGATTAAGCCCAAATACTGAGGTAAGGTTTCAATCTCTCTATATTCAGTGCAGATGGGTTCCCAGGAGTAACTTGAACTCTGTTCACTCCAGTTAGTTAAGTTTGGGTAGTATGGCTTAGGTCACATCTCCAGCTGAAACCTATTTTAGTTTTAACCAAAGACAATATATAAATTACAACAAAGACATGCTAAATCCTGGATGAAGCCTCTGACTTGTGTAAACCTGCAACAGACAAACTGAAAATTGGTCTCAGCATCAGAAAGAAAAACTCAGTTTAAATCCACCTTCCCATGCTCTTTCGGAGAAAAATAAATCCTTTCTCACTCTGGATATCTTTCACATGGAGTCACAACCCCTCATGCAGCCAAAACAAAGTGAATTCCACACAAGAATCTAGTCGCTACTAGGAGCTGTAACCACCACCCAAATTTACAGTGGTTGCATATTATTTTATGTGAAAAAGAATTCAACTTCATCTAGTGAATTGCTGTAGGCAGCTATTAAGAAACAAAGCAAGACAAAGCATTTTATGTATTTTAGGGGGAAAAAAAACAACCAGGAATTGCCAGTTTTGCTTGTTTGTTTGTTTTTAAAGGACACATTCAGTGCTTTTAAAACCCACAAAACAAACCATGACAAGAGGCAGAACATTCTCTGAAGTTACAGAAGAAACCCCCAGGAATCTCCTCTCAAAACAGAGACTCACTAATATAGCTGTCAGCTTTTTGGAACAGTAAATAAGATGTTTGGTTTGGTTTGGTTTGGTTTGGTTTGGTTTGGTTTGGTTTGGTTTGGTACTAAGGGTACCTGGTGATGGGCTGTCCACTCAGCATTACTCACTTTTCTTCTGAGCTTTCAGATAATCTTCCCCAGTAACCCCTGCCTTGGTGCAAGGACTCTCAGGGTCTCTCTGAGACAAGGAAAATTTCTGGTTTATATTTTACTGGGAGATTACTTGCCAGATGATATACTGAAATGCTGAATGGTATAAAGTTTCATAAGACAAACTTTTTGGTTTTTCCCAGGGTGACAGCCTCTTAACATCATCTTTTCTGCCCTTGCAATAACTTAATGCATCTTTTTCCAACATCCATAGTTTCCCTCAGAATAGTTTTCTATTATATCAGTGTGCTCCAGAGTCTCAGCCTCCAGTACAAAGGAAAAGGAGGACAAAAGAAGCAGAAAGCTGCACTATGCCCCTTCCTTGAACATAATCCTCCAGGTGAAGTGCAGCTCTGGTTCAGCACAGAGACACACCATGGCTTTTCTCAACCTTCCCCAACCAGACAGTAAAATACTAATCTTGGGATGCTTTCTTTCAACCAAAACCTAAAGGAAAGGAGTGAGAAACAGAAAAATAGAGGGAGACACCAACATTCCTTAGCTTAAATCTGATAACTATTTATATAACCCTTCTAGGTCAACTGAGTATGAGGTTTCCCAGCTTCTCCTTGTTCCTGAATTAGGGAGCTCTTAGGTTAATAGCCTCTATGTCCCAGAGAGGAAAAGGTCTTGGAGACAGAGGCACTGAACTTAAATTTCACTTTCCCACCACACTTCTCATGTGACCTTGAGCAAGTTAATTAGGATGGGTATCTCAAAGGAATTTGGGCACCTAAAACTAACTAAGTTGAAGGGGAATCAGATACATACTCTAATACAGGCATTTTCATGAGTTTTCTAGTATTAACAGAATACTATTCACATTTTATGGTATAAGAACTTATGTCTGAAATGCAGGGACAAAAATGTAGTTGTGTTGTTGTTTTGGGTTATTTTACATTTCATTTGGGATGTATTAAAGAAAAAAAGACTGAGCCTCTATAGAAATCAAAGCAATAAGAATAAGAAAAATGATCCTGTCTGGGTCTCTGCAAAAATAATGAACTCCTGCCTGAATTTGTAACAACCTTAATACCAGAGTGTACACAACACCTTACTTAGTTTACTGTTCTTTAAATGCTAGTTTCTTAATCTTTAAATTTTTTTTTGGTTTTATGTCTTTAAATATCTATCCTATTTCATCTACTTTCCTAGATTTTTTTCATATTTTTCCTTTACACCCCAAGTCCCACATCCACTTATCCCATAGCAGAGCACACCCTTTTCTCATGGTGGCTGGATTCTGTGGTCCCCTCTCCAGCTTTCCTGCCTCTCACCCCAATGCTTTGTGTAGCTACAATTCCCTCCTCTCCCAGCTTATCTCCAACAACTGAAAAATAATTGTCTGGAATGCAGAAGGACAATATTTCTGAATAACTGATTTAAAACCCAATGCTTCATTTCTTTGTTCAGTTCCACAAATGCTTTTGTTCCAGTACCACCCAACGTTTAAAAAACACCTCTATGTGAAAAAAAGTTACAGCTGCTGGGTGCTGTTCTGGGATGCACAATTAAAGAAGGATAGGAAGGGCCTTGAATGTGTCCGGATGAGGACAATAAAGGTGGTGAGAGGCTCAGAGGAAAGTTTCATGGGGAGCAGCTAAGGACTTTGGGTTTGTCTAGGTTGGAGAAGGAGGTGCTGATCGCTCCTTCCTGGTATCCCAGGACAGGACACATGGGAATGGTTCAAAGCTGCACCAGGGGAAGTTTAGAATTAATATTAGGAAGCATTTCTCTACTGAGAGAATGATCAAACAGGCTCCCTAGAGAGGTGGTTGATGCCCCCAGCCTGTAAGTGTGCAAGAGGCATTTGGACAATGCCCTTAACAGCATGCTCCAAGTTTTGGTCAGCACTGAATTGGTCAGGAAGTTGGATTATATGATCACTGTAGGTCCTTTCTAACTGAAATAATCTATTCAATGCCCTTAAAATCAATTAGGTATCTTTCCAAGGAAAGGTCACATTCTGGAAGAGAATAAAGCATTCATAAATGAATAAAGCATTCATTTTATTACACTGCTAGAATTTTTTTTTAATTTTGAATACCAGAAAAGAACTGTCTAGAAAATAAATAGGGTTTATTACCCTCTTCAGATAAAAAAAGCGCAATCACCTGATATTATTGTTATGTCCTAAACTATTTTAATAATATAAACATAATCCTCTGATCAGGGTGGTTATTATTGCCTTCAGCCTAAAGTGAAAGTGGGAAAATTTTCACAGACCCAGTGCAAATGTCAGGTGCGAAAGAAATCAAAGTCTCATCCTCTAAGTATACCAAAATATTAGAGGCTGTATTGTTTGGAAATTATGTTAAGAAACTGTGGTTTAGTTTTGTGCAACTGAAATGATACAAAACCAGATGAGATGAAAAGAGCTAGGGATGGATCCCTTTCAAGAGTCTTTGTCTCTCCAAGACAGCTTGTTTTTCATGTAAGGATGTACCGAGATAATAACATCAAATTATTTCTACAGGTTTTCCGTCAGTTTGCTTTATAGGGAATGGATGAGGATAAGTTCATTTACATCTATTTTTATATCCATGAACTGTGTAAATAATACATCCATAACATCTAGATCTCAATGATGTATTTTGTCCTGTCTCTTAAGCAGACTATGGGTCTCTGAGAAATCAAAATATTGGCCATATTGCACCTGTGAAACAAGATCTATCCAACAGCTGAAGTCCAAGAGCTTCAGCCTTCAAGCAATCTCTTTATCACACCACTTCTTTCTCCTTCCCTCTAGCAAAAGCAGCTTATGCCGTAATGTTACTCTGCTCCCTTGACTGGTTCTCCTTGGAGCAGGATATGACAATCATTCAGGTGCAGAAGCAGGGGAATTTTCTGCAGTGCACAATCCATATGCCAAAACTGTTTCATCCAAGCTGGATTTGGTAAAGTTCACAAAATTATTTCAGTTAGGTGACAAATTTGAGGAACAGAGAAATTCCGGGAAGAGAGTTACAGAGGAATAATCTGCTTTTAATTCTGGTACCAATTCCAGTGGTACAGGCACCCCACTGAGAAACAGGAAACTCTTACACACACTTTCCTCTCCTACCTACTAGCACAGCACCCTGGCCATGATTCTATCAAAATTTGGCAAGGAGTCAGAGAAGACCCTATTTCTCAGTGACATTTTTCAACTTAACATAAACAATTATGCATTCCGTGTGACAGAGGCTCCTTTCTGAAGTGACCATCCTCAGCTCCAGACTGGGCTTATCCTCACTGGCTAGTCACTAATACTCAACTGGGATTTCAGTGTTTAATGCAAAAATAAAAGCCAAACCCAAACCTTTGGCTCAAAGCTCTGCCCCAGCTCACCAGAAACTGGGTCTCAGCCTGCACTTGTGTTTTCAGCAGCTGCTGAGGCTGGGCCCAAATTTTGTGTGTTGTCCCCTGAATTCACGTACTGGAAGCTTTGTGATACCTTTGAATGAATAAACACATGGAGAACTTGTGCACTCAGAAAGTTGTGGACTTTCAAGAGTGTAGGATAAGAGTCTAGGATAAGTGCAATAGCTGGATAACAGCTTAAAAATTAAAAAGAAAGTAAGAAATAGAAAAACTACACTGACGGCTGAAATTTCATCTTTAGGGCTATGTTAAATCCCACTTAAAAGGGGAAAAATTATACCTCTCAGAACTATTGCTTTAGAGGATGCCTAGAAAAGGCAAAAATGATGCACTGCTTACTCTCATGCCATACTTTGGAAATCTCCCAACAGCCAAGTCCTGGCGCAGCTGAATTTGAGCTCTCTGTGTGACACCATGCTTATGGGATCCCTGGGTTTATAAGGAGGGGTTACAGCAGTAGAAGAAGACAGAATATTAATAAGACACTTCTGGTATACACTGTTAACAAAATCATTGCTAAAACTCATCTTGGGCTGAGGTACCCAGGTTTGAATGGGAGCCTCCTTCAGAGCAGGGTGCTGCACTGAGGGAGGCTCACTCCACTGAGATTATCTAGTGATATGACACAGATGATTTAGTCTACTGAGTTCATATGTGGATTTATACAGCTGAGAAACCCCACAAATATCCACTCAGCTTCTTCTGAGGCTCTCACTGTCTGACACATGGGCTCCATCCTATAAGACGGATACAGGGATTTAGGGTGAGATTTCTGCACTGTCTCCTGTGAGGTTCCAACAAAATGTCATACTCACATCCTTTGTATGAAAGTATGAAAGAGTACCATTCTTAATTCAAATTGGCACCATGAAGCACCCAAGCACAGGAATATATGTTGCTCTCATGCTATTTCAACCTGTACAGCAGAGGGACCTGCAGTGAATGTTACTTGACCCCTGGTACCTCGTCTCCTGTAGCTCTTTGCAGGCATGTTGAACTCTGTTCACCTTATCTGGCCTTGAAAGGGAGAAGCAGGGGATGCCACTTCCTAAGAGATTTTCACTCCTGAATTTTTTGGTAGATTTAAGACTACTACAACTGCTCTGAGCCTGTGTCTAAAACCTGTATTGTAGCTATTTCCACAAATGCTGCCTTTGTTCAGTATCTCATTTCTCTCCACCTTCAAGCATGGCTCACCTCACTTTGTATTTCCCAGAGAGAAGATGGTAAATTCCCTTATTCAACCTTAGACCCTGTGTTTGACCATCCCTAGAAAAGCCCAGGTGGCTGCATCTTCCGACCTCCACCATTTCCTCAGTCAATAACAACCTCGTGTAGCAACACCCGGGCAGATGAGAGGCCATGACAGCCCTGCTGTCCTGCACACGGGCACGTGTACACTGACCATAGCAAATACAGTCCTGCTGCTCAGAACCTGGGATCAATCTCAATGAGTCAATAACATTTAATTTATCAATTCCGTGTGTGTCACTGTAAACCTCAACTTTTGCCCATAGCTAACACCAGGCAGTCATTCAGGTGTGAGAGTTGTACCTGCTTGGTTTCATTTTGTCACCTACCTACCACTGGACATGATGGAGCCTTGATCCTTTTGACATTGCCATATTAATTATCTTCAGTCATATCAAGTTGCCATAGCTGGGTTATCAATGTCTCCTTTATGATTTAGTATGACCACAATGAAATTATTGCTGCAGATTGCAGCAATTAGCAATCACCTGAATCATGCAAAAAAATAATGCTTCCTATATAGATCCTAATATAGTAACATAATTTATAACTAAAGCTTGTCTTAAAACAGACTAGGTGTTTAAAATAATATAGGGATTATTCACATTATTAGCTGCCATTTGAATTCAGTATGATTTCTTTTATGAAATAAAGTAAGCACATTTACCAAAGGTGTCATATGGGAATACACAGTTGCAGGACATTCAAAAATCAGTCTTGTTAGTATCAAGGTGGAGCCTTCATTTCCTCTTCTGATTCTGTCTCATTCAATTTCCCCTTTGAGAAACCATTTCCCATTTAAATGAATAAAGTTATTAATGCAATTTATGTTACAATGAAGTGTAGTTGGGATAGGTACCTCAGGGAAAAGAGAAAAAATCTGCCTCATGGGGCTTGTGGTCTACACTGGTTTCCTCTCATAATAATATTAACATCTTGCGCTCATTCAGACTGCTTTGGGGAGATGCTGAATGGACCTGCCAATGCAGTAGCAAAGGGGTTTCAATTAGGGCAGAATCACACCTGGAAATCTCCCACCATAGGTAGGCCAAATCTATCCTTTTAACTAATAGGCTCATCTTCAGGAAAGACTGAGTTTTCATAAGTAAAAATTCTCCCTTTTTGTTTCTCCATATTTGAACAACTATCTATATCACAGAATCATGGAATGACCTGGATTGGAAGAGACCTTAAAGATCATCTTGTTCCAACCCCCCTGCCTTGGGCAGGGACACCTTCCACTAGACCAGGTTGCTCAGAGCCCCAACCTGGCCTTAAGTACTTCAAGTTATGGTGCATCTGCAACTTTTCTGGGCAACCTGTTCCAGTACCTGAGCACCTCACAATAAAGAATTTTTTTCCTAATCTCTAATCTAAAGTGATGCTCTTTTAGTTTGAATCCATTCCCCCGTGTTGTTGTCACTACATAGGCTCATAAATAGTCTCTTTCCATCTTTCTTGTAGGCTCCCTTTGGGTAGTGGAAGGTGACCCCAAAGCCTTCTCTTTCCCAGGCCACACAATCCCAATTTTCTGAGCCTTTCCACTCAGGAGAGGTGTTCCACCCTTCTAATGAACTTGGCAGCCTCCTCTGAATTCGCTCCAATGCATCGATGTCCGTCCTGTGCTGGGACCCAGAGCTGATTGCAGCACTGCAGGTGGGGTCTCAGCAGAGCAGAGCAGAGGGGCAGAATCCCCTCCCTCCCCTGCTGCCCAGGCTGCTTTGGATGCAGCCCAGGACACGTGTGGCTCTCTGGGCTGTGAGTGCCCATGGCTGGGTCATGTCCAACCTCTTGTCCATCTGCACCCCCAAGTCCTTCCCTGTAACGCTGCTCTCAATCCCTTCATCCCCCAGCCTAGATTGACACCAGAGTTGCCCCAACCCAGGTGCAGCACCTTGCACTTGGCCTTGTTGAACCTCATGAGATTCCCACATGCCTATTTCTAGAGCTTGTTCAGGTCCCTCTGGATGGCATCCTGTCCTTCAGGTATGTCAGCAGCATCACTCAGCTTGGTGTCATCTGCAAATTTTCTGAGAGTGTACTCGATTCCTTTGTCTGTGTCATTAATACAGCAGTCTGTCTATAGATCATTACTTATGATTCCTCCCAACAGCACACCTGCACAAGCAAAATTGTGAGGAAGATTCCTTCTTCACTGACCTGTCATTTGTCCACTTCTTTAATGAGGAAGAGATACAATTTCTTCAGCTGATTTAGTTTAAACTTTAACAAGTTTTTAACAAAAAAATTTACAAAACTTTACAAGAAAATTGCATATTTTGGGGAAAGAGACTGTATATTTTATCACAGTCCATTTACACAGTCCATAATGTATCTTTGAGTAAGTGACTAGGTAAATATTATCACTTGAAGTAAAGTTTCAAGCTTGTTTCCGATGTTATTGTTACATTAGAATACATCATAAAGAATAAAGAAGAAATACATAAAGAAGAAGCAAAGCCTTATTCTGGCAAATCTGCAGCTTAAGCCAGGTCTAACACTTCCAATGCATGTCGCTTTTATACACACCCCTTGCCTTTGTGCATCATAGGAGCAAGCAGCAGGCTGGCCAATGTTAATTACGGCTAAATCCACCCTAGCAGGGAAAATGGAGTACAGATAGTGGTGCTGAAATGAGAGCCAGCTCTCCAGGTTTCAAGTCAGCACACAATTGCTGTGTGAGTCATTTTAGCAAGAGCCTCTAAACCTTCAACCCAGTGTGAGAGGGACTCACCCTGCCCAGCACTGCTGGCAGGATGCTCCCACAGACCTCACACACACTGAACCAGCAACAGAGTCTTCTTGAAAGTTTGTAGCTGCACTTGGGCTTCCCTTTATTGATCCCCTTTCCGCCTTCCTGACAGTGTCTGCCAGGTCTCTGAACTAAGGAAAAGCTACAGCTCCCATCACAAATGAGGTCAAAGGTTAAACCCTCCAGATAGTCACACTCCTCTGTGGTAGCTCACACAGAATGTCCTCCTGCCCAGTGACCTGACATTCCCTGGCACTCCACATGGATGCTAAAGTTTGTGGAAATCATAGCTTGTAATGCATGTATTTCTTCAAATTGTAGAGAGGGTAGATCACACAACTCAACCTTCTACCAAGATTTCCCCGTGTCAGACTATGCATGTGGGTCAAGGGGAGGGAAAAAAAAAATCTCAGAAGCAAACTTCTGAACCAAATTCTTCTCCTGCCAGCCCAGTCTTCTAACCTCTCTTCCTCATTCTCCATTAAACTAAAGCAGGGAGAACACTCCCTTATCCATGTCAAGCCAGCTTCTGATTATTAGTTTATTAACCTTTGTATTGATAAGGTTCTAGAAAACCATAGAATTGAATGTGTGGGAGGACAGAGTATAATTTTAAAGAAAAAATTTTTACAGGTAAAATAAATGTGACAAGAGAGTGATATTACATGCAGTGAGACGAGAACAAAGAAAAAATAATCAATTGGATACAGGATAAAGTCAAGGATGTCTCTTAACCCAGAGAGCGATATTGAAGAATGAAGACCCTACTTGTGAGCAGCAGTTATGTTAGGAATTTATAACAAAAATACAGGCAAAAGCCCACATCTTTCTTAAAGTTGTAGAGAATTTCATAGTAGTAGCTTTTAAATGTAACAGTGGTGGTTTGGGCCTTTGACAATAAAAGGGTTTGAGTCTGACTAATGTGAAAGCAAAATTTAAAGCTCATCCCAACCATTCATGGAAATTTTTAGAAAATGCCAATCCACCCACTCTCTATGATACTCTTGTCCAAAGTCAAGTTATCAACCCAAGGGACAGAAGAAGAAAAACAGAACAGTGAACTCTAAACCCGTACTTTTAGAGGTGAGTAGGTCTCTGGGGTTGATAAAATATAGCTGAGTGTCCTTGCAAAGACAAGAGAACTGATATCATTATACTTGCAAACAATTTTAAATCACAGCAGAGTATTAATTTTCTAACCTTGCATCTTCTGCTGTTGTTGGCTTGGCTGCTTCTCTGAACTGGTCTCTGGGAATTAAAACTGCTGTCCTTAACAGTGGTCCCAGGTCTGCTTACAGAAACCTGCTCTGCTGTAAATCATATACAAAGAGTTTTTTACTCAGAGTTCAAGAAACTTTTGGGTAGCTATTATTTGACACAAGGAGCTGACTGGCTGCCTTTTAAAAAGGAAGAGAGAGGAGAAATGCTCCATAAAATTTGACTAGACTGGATAAAACGAAAAAGCAGGTAATTTTGAATTTCCTTTAAGTAACCTTCATTAAATTACACATTTTTTTAATGTTTTTAATTATGTTCCTTCACACTGATCACTGTTTTCTGGTGTTTCCCAAATAAGTGTCTCAAGACACCCAGTAAAGACATTAATGGATGTGCAAAAGATCACATTGTCCATCTCAATGGAAACACAAAAAATAATTCTTATTTCATATTGTAAATACTGGCCCTTGAAAAGCATAAAATCAATACAATATTTGTTGCATTAATAAATGTGACAAAGCTTTAGTTACTAATAGACAGTTTATTTATTCCTGCAGAATTTTTCATTCCACAGAATTTTGTTCCAGAAAAAAATCTCATATCACTAAATCTTGATTCAAATAATCTGAAGTCATTAAAATCAGCTTTTGTGTCCCACAAAGAGCTCCTGGACCAACAAAAAAACCCCCATAGTTTTCAGAAATACTTAAATTCTTTTTAAAAAATTACATCTTAAGAGAGAAGAACCAGAATGATGTTTTACACTGAAAACCTCAGATCATTAACTCCTACTAAATTCCACTGCCAAAAGGGCAAGTGAGTAATAAAAAATTAAAATCTTGTCATTTAACCTTTCATCTAGAATGGATACTTAACATGCTTTGCTTTAAAAGGGGGGAAAGTATACAACAGAACAGAATTCGACATCTTCCATTTCCATTTCATCATACTGTACTTGATGATACCATATTTTTCCAGTAGACATACTCAGTTGTCAAGAAAATAAAACAGATGTGACCATTTAAATGTACTGAAACACAGAATTATTTGTATGCTACATCTTCAAACTGTAATCTCATCTAAGAATCACCATCATACACATAAAAGCAAGAAATCAAGAAGGAATGGCATGATGAAAAGGTTTTATTGGTTTTGGGTTAAATGGTAGTGCTGTCATGAGAAACAGGCAACTTATGAAGACTGCTGCAAATGAGCTCTAATTAAGACAGAACACTGTAGAAAGACAAGAAAGACATAAAATATATGAACCTAATAAGAAAAAAGCCATCACAGGATATTTCATTTTATATTTAGTAGGCTGTTTTTATATCTTTCCACTTATAAAGATAGCTGTGCAAGTAACAAGCAGAACTGACATAGAGAAGCAATGAGCTATAAATATTAGCAAAACTTTCCAAAAGGCATTTGCTAATTGACAAATCTGTTATAGCTTCAAAGCTCCTTTAGAAGGAGAAAATTTTGTCCATCACACTCTCCTGGAAGCAAAAACCTGCAGTGTATGCAGACTCCTGCTTCCACTTCTGTAAAGCACCAGGTTAGAACCTAGCAACGATCTAGATCTTCATCTTTTCTGTTCTGAACACCATGAACACCAGTTTGTGCTAGAGCTAGAAAGCCTAAGAACACCACAGCATATTCCAAACTGCTGTCCAATGGACTTTTCTCTCTCAGTCCTTGGCATGGGCACACTCACATCATGGCCTTGTAACAGAAATCTCCTCTCAGCAAATTCTCATGTGCCTTCATGGCATTTCAGTGAACAGTGGTAAACAGATAAGAGCAGAAAGGGAGGGTGTTTCTCAGAAGTTTTTTAAGTCTGCATCTTCAAAGGTACTTGGTCTCTATAAATGCTTGAACAAAGCTGATTAGTAGGGGATTTAATCAGCCACTGCCAGTTTTTAGCTATATATAAGACTACTAACAAACTTCAGTCTTTCTTGCAGTCATCTGACACTCAAATCACACTTTCTTTGACAACATTATATAATTTCTTTCTGTGGAGCAGGTGGGGAGCACCTCCAACCTCAAAACCATTCTTGGATAACTACAGTGAAGGAGGCAGAGCATCACTGAAATGACCAAATATACTTACTAGACATTGCTTTCATGTATGCACAATGTATGCACAACCACAACCATGACCATCTACATCCAAAAACAGTTTCAGAACCATTTTATGTTGGAATAAGAGATACTGGCAGTAAATTCACACTTTTACCTCTGTAAATAGGCAGTATCAACTGGCAGCTATCAAAATCTGCTGTCATAAACTACATTAGTTCTCTTTGGGTTTCTGCATTTAAAAAAAAAAAAAAAAAAAAACCAGAAAAAAAAGCACAAAGTCCTATTTCAAGTGACTATTTCCAGTTCTGAAGGAAATTTAAACAAGATTAAACAGATAACCATGCAACAATAATAGCACCAACTAAAATTAAGAAAACCACACAGACCCATATTTCATGAACCCATAACTTTCCAAAGAATTGCTATTTTTATCTGAGTATTCAAATTTCTGTCTTTCCTGCAATTGCCTTTATTTTAAAATTTGAATAAAATGCAAACAAATGAGCTCTACTCTTTCTGTGTTTTCCCCTCAAAGATAAAGCCTAACCATTTATTTCGGGCAGTACTGGAGGAGACTGTAGTGTGAAGCCAGAGAGGAAATGACAATTGGTGAAGTGTGTATGTTTTGACTGTGTTGAAACAGAAGTAGCAGCAGTTGAAAAGCTATTTCTGAAAACATATGAAGAACAGATTAAATTAATCTCACTGGTTTTTTGTTTCTTTTTCCCCTTACATGGACATCCTCCCTGCTTACTGGGAACAACCTCATTAAACTCACTTCTTACATGTCTTTGTACCCAAAGCCACTTGCAATAGTAAGAACTTGGATTTGTCCAATAAAACCTATGAACAGTGCTGAATATTTTTGCACGCCATCTACTGGTACATTTTACCAAAACTATGACATCTATGATTTAAAAAAAAAAAAAAATTGCCGTGAAAGACATACTTGAGCAATTTCAACCTTGCATGGAGTTCAAGTGTTTGCAGCCAAGCTGAAGCTGTTCTTACCTGCAGCAAGCTGAATTTTGCTGCATAGATTATCAATTTTTATGTGCTAAAGCAACTAGTGATCGAGTGAACCAGCAGCAGCTTCCCTCACAAAACCCCTGCTCCTGCCTGTGCAAGGAGTCACCACCTCTATCACTGCACTCCCCTGTGATGCTCATTCACACACAGCCTCACTCCCAACACATCAACCAACTTTATTCTCACCAGCATCTTCTCCCCACATTTCCACAGCCCTTCACTGAAGATCAGTGAACAAACTCACCCCCCTACACAAACAACCCCCCCACAACACAGAATGACAGAGGCTTTTTAAAGCCTTTTGAATAGCTATTTGATCTCTCTGAGCTATGAGACTTCACAATAATTTCAAGCCCTTTCCTTAGCTTCTTAATGCTGCCAGCTCTCCCACTTCCATGAGCCAGTGTTTCATAAAGCCCCAGCAGCTGTAATCAAGATATCTGCAAGGGAAGCTCAAATCTTTTTTTTAAAGTAAATTTTCCAGCCTTTGCAGATGAAAAGTCTGCAAGCACTAGGGCCTCAGGCTCAAAAACAGGCAAACAAGCCCTAAATGTATTATTTAGAAAATAATCAAAGGCTTGGAAAGAATGACTCATTAGTTTTGAATTCTTCAGATAAGTAATACTTATTTTTGGTGAGCATTTCACTGCTCAGATTCCACTTTAGAGGAAAAAAAAAAGTTATAAAGACAACTTTCAAACTGACCAATACCTTCAGCCCTTTATTCCCTGCTGCCCCTCCCATCAGGCTGTCAGCTCATCAGCTGCTGAGATTGTAGGTCCCAAACTCCCTGGCTACAATGAGCTGAGACCTTCGAGCAGGTAAGCTGTCACCAGCCTGCTCTTAAATGGAACTGCATGTCACAGACCTCTGAAATGAATGCCTTTATTTAAACATGGGACAAAATCTCCATGAATGTCTAATGTTGCCATGAAAAGCAGGAGGAAAACCTGCTCACCAGTAAGAGTGAGGGTGCATTGAGGCTGTGTGCATCAGGTTTTGTTGTATCCCTCTGCATTTTCTGTGCTCTCAGTTAATTAAAAGTGCATTTACACCCAACAAAGCATGATATACCTCTGCCACAGTTTTAACTGATTATTCACCACTTGTCTTTGTCAGACACACCTTCAATCATAGTAACACTACAATTTCTGGAGTGGACAAATAAATATTTAGGAGGTAAATTACATGTCCTTTCCCTCTATACTTAAATGCAGCACAGTTTCTAATGAATTTATATAATATTGGTATTCAGTATCAAGGAGAAGGCTTGCTAAAATAAACACAGAGATATTTACATATGTCCAAGCTGCAGACCCAAAAGCCAACAGATGTGTGTATGCAAGATCTTTTCTTCATCAATCTATAGTGACGCAGGTGAAAACAAATGTGAAAGGTGTAGCTTTTCAAGGGTATGTCAGACAGATTCTTATATCTGTACCAGGTTAAAATTTGGCTTAATTTACCACAAGAGCATCCAAATTCATGTAGATACCTGGAACAGTAACTGTAAAGATCAGTCATTTTTAACCCAGGATGTACTCTAGAGATGGGGTAACGTTTTAAAATCTTTTCACCTTAAAATATCAATGTAAGCAAATACGAAACTTTTAAAACCACAGAAGTTGGGTAAACATGCCTTCTGTTTTCTGCATACTTCACAGTCGCTACCTCAAGCTCATTTTGCCTCTTAAACCCTTCTCCAGCTCTGTGCTGGCCCATCAGGCTGTCATATGTCCAGCCATGGACCAAGTGCCAGTGTCCTCTCCCTTCTGATCTTCATCACCTTAACCTTCACTTCTGCCTGCAATCCATACTCTCCACTTTCCATCCTTGCCAGCCTCACATGCCTTACTTATCCCCAGTGGCTTATGTTTGCCTCTCCTGGCTGAAGCTACAAACTAATATGTGCAGAAATGTCAGTGTTTTTAAAGCTCTGTGTAAAGATGGTGCTTTTTACTACAGATAGATTTGAGGATCCTTCCTCGCTCCAAGCTCTATCTCATTCTTCCAACAGTCCCATTCAGTTCTGTGGGCCAAATTTTGTCACTCCTTTTGTCATGTAGAGTAGGATCTCAGCCTTTGAATAGTCTCACTGATTTAAATGGGACTTATTCACACAACCAGCCATTAGTAAGAATGGAAAGAGAAGCTGACATTATATAGTAACATTTCTAATATATGTCTTCTGATGGCGCAGAACAACCTACTAAGGATGAAACCTTTGCAAAAATGTGACTCTCTTTACTATATTTTTGACAAACTAGAAAAATTTCATTTCTGTGAATCCTATTAGTTTTAAAGAATACCATCCAAAGTATATCACAGTGATGCAGTGAAAGCTCAGAATATAGCAGACCTGTGCAACTGTTTTTATATTACTGTGCAGCAGAAATTATACACTAGCTAAAAGAAGAAATAAATTGTCTACAACTGTTTAACACCAACAATCACTCCATTCACAAAATAAAGCTATGATGAATAAGAACACAAATAAATATGGACATAGCTGACCAAATCCACAAACAGGTGTAAATAAAATCTAGCTGTTTAAAAATGCATCTCTGTGTATTTTATACAATATTTTAAGGTAATCATGCATTAATGTCATTAATTTTCAGCACACAGAAGCTTCAAGCCACTGAGAATTCTAAAGAGTAAGAAATGAAAGGTAAGGCCTCAAAACATACAGGAATTAAGCATTTTAAATGGTCATATATGTTGAATTGATGTATTCTCTGTGCTTCAGACCAAACCAAAGTTCTAAAATGAAAGAGCTCCTTTAAACAAGCTCCGTGAAAGAAACTGATCTGTTAAAAATACCATTGCAGGTGCCACAATATTATTGTTTATATATTGCTGCTGCTGTATTTTTAATAGTCACTCATTCCTTTGGAGAGCAACTTGTAAAAGAATTATTCATTCTCTCTGTGCATATATTTTGAGAATAATTCACTGTACTTTTCCAAATTATTTTCAAAGTGTACACACACAGGAAAGGATACAAAACTTTTCCCAGGCTACATTTGAAAGCTTGTCAGCACTCAGAGCTAAGGCCTTTAATCCCAGGCTTTAAATAATTTAGGTAACACTTGATCACTCCATTGCTGGAACATCAAGCTCTGCAAAATCTGAGTAACACAATATTTGAGGGGAAAAGAGAGAATATTCTACTTAAGTAAAATACATTCCCTGCAAACAAATTGTGAACTGCAGCCTGATGTTTGCAATGCAAACTCTGGTAAAGCACCACTGAGGCTACCCTCCAAATAATATTTTATTCCAGTTTCCACTTTTAAAACTCTTCAGTGAGGAGTTCTATGGTGCACTAGTTGCAGCTTACACACTGTGAAGCATGATATTCAGAAGGCTTAAGGAACAGCTTCTCCTTAGGTTTATAATATTTCATGATGTAGTCTAGCTAAAATGTGCACATCGACTTCAGACGAACAAACCACCACCCCCCCGACACAACGCACACACATGATTTAGTCAGGAAAAAAAACCAAAGGGCATTTTTTGCCTTTCTTGTGGACTAATTTTTTTCTTGAGAGAACAATTTCATTTTCTCAGGCAATCCACAGGGGATTCAATATTTGCTGTCTCTATGCATTTGCTAAATTAAAAAAAAATAGTACAAATGGCTTTGTTCTCTTAGGTACATCTGTATGTGTACCGTTAACAAAGTCTGAACTACTTCATTTTTTCCGTTGTGCTCTCCATTTAAAGAATAATTCTAGCCAACAAACAAAACTTCTCTGTAAAAAGTTGTTTGGATCATTTTGAGGACAGGTAAGAATCATGAGCATCATAATGTGTGCTGTGTGACAATCTATGCATATTTTGTTACACAGAAATACCAACTTATTTAAAAAAAATTAAACATCCTTAAAAAATTATCAGAAGGTAACAAAGAAGAAGAAAGAAAGAAACAAACACCTCCCCCTGCGAATTAAATTATCCCATATAAGTTCCTTTAAGATCCCTTTTCACTGCTGCCTTTGAACCCTTTTTTGCACAGAGGAATGCAGAGTTTTTCCCTTAAATCTATTAGTTCCTTTTCCCTCCAAAGATCATCGTTTAGCCCTGTACAATGTATACTGCTAGAAAATCAGGACCAACAACAACAAGCCCGTGATTGCTCTCAGCAGAGTCAATAAATGGCACATTTGACTCTCTCTCATACCGTTTTGAGCCAAGTCCTCACACAACTTCTGCCCTGACACCTCATCCATCAGCTCTTAAAGCACAAGAGCAGCACCCCACAAGCAAACCTCTTCTGTCCTACGCCATCTCCAGAGTTGAGGCCCAGATGAGAAACAGCCTTATCTTCCAGTACAGCAAAGATACATCTCTAAGATCAGACCTTGGCAATTTGACCTAAAGCCATCCTTACTTGCAAAACAAAGTCTCCATCATCTTCAGAGCAAGAAGGAAAGAGAGTGAGAGGGAAAACAGGGGTGGGGGTAGGGGAGGAAAGTCCAGTCCTCTCTGACCTGATTGGAAACTTTGTTGTGGCAAAAAGAAAAAAAAAATCTCTTTGGCCAGTTGAGAAACTGCCTATGGTTGCTCTTGTATTGGGAGGGTCTGTTCGGGGTTTCTCAATCTTCTTTTCTCTCTCTTCCCCCCCTCTCTTTCTCCCCTTCTCTTGTTTCAAAAGGGGCCTCTGGTCAGCGCTGATTAATAAGTGTTTTTTGTTGTGAAGTGTTGAATAATAGAAGATGGCCAGTGACCCAGGAAAGACTAAACCTTGTGCTACTTTATTGTGGAAAGCTGAGAAAGGGGCTTTAGGACAGAGACCCCAAGCACTGACCCGCACACATCCTGCGGATTCCCTATTCATTCTCACAGCCTTCCAGTCGCCCAGAGCTCCCATTGTTTGCCAAGCAACAATGGAGATTTTGCACAGAAAGTAAAGCTCTCTTCAGATTCCTCCCTGATGTTTTGCATTTGAGGAAACAACCATCCTTAACAGGTTTTTTTCCCCTAAACTGAATTTCATGAAAACTCCTAGGATTTGGGCTTTTATTCTCATTGCTCAAGACTTTCTATACAAACCTAAGGAAACAAATATTTTTGCTTAATAAATACTTATTTTTTCTTTTTAATTACACAAGACATTTTTCCTGGGGTACTACCTCCCTCATGATTTAAGGGGAAAAGTGAGGTTTCTTTTATTTCTTAGCATATTACTATGCTTTAATGCACACTACATATCATATTATTCCTAAAAATAACCGTATTGAAGTAGTCTCTGTTTGAGTGGGAGCCAACAGGAGAGGACTCCTTCTTTCAGAAAAAAAATAAATAAAAGCAGAAGATTGAAATCTCTTGGTTTATTTCTGCCCTGATTAGGCAAGCATAGCTTTTATCTCCTCAAAGGCTGGCCCTTTCCCCAGACTCCACACAAAGAGTTCATCCACAGCCACCAAGGAGGGCACAGGCCATTCCATAGACTTGCTCTGCTTTACCTGTAGGGCCCAAACCACATTTCTCATTCCAACCTAGACATCTATTTGCACTCTAACCATGTGAATAAATAACTCTTGCATCTGTTGAGCCTTTGGGTAGGAGCAGAGTTAGAGGGTTAGAGGCCTCGGAATCACCGAGTTCTGTTTAATTGCTTTCTCTGGCCTGTTATACATGGATTTCCATTCTTCAGAGGTATCCACTTACACATGTCACCAAGTGGCTAGGTTAGGGTGTTTGGTTATGCCTTGCATTTACAGGTTTTGTGTCTTGCTGTAAATTCATTAGGCATTAAAAAAACCAAAAAAAAAAAAAAAAAACAACAACACACCAAGAGCAAAGGAATGTTTCAATCAATAGGACAAATTTCTGCTAACCTGCTAAGAATGGGATTTCTTCTCCCTCAGTTATCTGAATCTATAACTGCCTGAACATATTTATCAGGACCGTGGCTTTCTCTCAGTGTTTACACCTGCGTAGGGAGGTCTAGAAATCCACCCTTTGGAGCTGAGGAAGAAAAGACCAGTCTGTCAGAGAAACCTTTAACAACTGGAGGGGGAACAACGGTCTTTATTAAGGATATTGGGTCGCAGAATTACCTTGGTGGGGGCGGGAGGCGTTGTAAAACATCCATTTGCAAAAGGCTCTCAGGCTGAAACCCTTTCATCGGTGGCGAGGGGAGGGGGAGGCAGGGCGGGGGCTCACAAACCCCCAGCTATCTCCATTTGTCAGCGCCACAGAGGAGGGGTCGTAAAGCCAGCGGTGCGGAGGGGTGGGCTGCCCGGTGGTCCGGCAGCCCCGCACGGCCGGCGGCTGATGCCCGGAGCGGGACGCGGCTCCGAGAGCGCTGAGCGCGGCGGGCTCAGCCCGGGGCGGCGCGGAGCCGGGGATCCCGGCCTTTCACTTTCATGCCCACCGCATCAGCGTTAGGAAGGGGGATGTGGCGGGGGGAGAGGAGGGAGTTAAGGCAAGCGCCCTGCGGTATTGTTCCCCTGCCGAATTGATATGCTAATTCCCCTTGTGAGGGCATCACAAAGAACACCTTGCACTTCTGAAAGACTTTTGTGTCCTGGACGGAGAAGTTTATTATCAACTAATTAGCAACAACTTCTAGCAATGAGTTGGGTTACATTTTCATAAGCTTTGAACAAACATCCTGAGCTGCGTTGTGTCAGGATGATGGGCTTGCTAAGGAAAATAGAGTCCTAAATAAGGGAATGAGCTTTAATAATTAGCGCCTGCTATATACGGAGCCTCTGTCGACGTAAGTCTTCCTCCGAGGCTTTTGATTCACGTTGCTTCCAGGATTGCAAAGGACCATGACAAGCACTCTACAAAACAAAATCTTACTCAGGGATGACTAGCCATTTCCCCCCCTCTTATTAAGGCTCTTTTCTTCCAACCAAAGGGCATTTCAGACTACCCCGATAACGCACCAAGGATAATCAGTATATGAAGAAGCTCAGTATCATTAAGCATGTTCATATTAAATAAAATTTTGAGAGGCTTGTTGTATTCCGTCGAGCACTTTGAATATAAAAATCGTCTGGGAAAATGGAAGAGTATATTTGAAATTACAAAAACAACACTTCTATAAATTTCACAGGTTTTCTTTTTTTTGTGGTGGTGTTTGTTGAGGTTTTTTATTTTTTAAAATTTTATTTTGATTCTGTTTTACTCTTCTTATAATCTTTCCAAAGAAGGACGTTCGGGTCTCAGTACTAGGTTAGCTCAGTTCTCTTACTGCAGACTTCCTGTAACTTTGGAAACAGAAGTATAAGCTGTTTTTTTGGTTGAAAGTGAAACTATAAAAAAGCAAGGGGACTTTACTTTTATCACTGCAATAAGCACTAGTTATTTTCTTCTTGGCTTTAGGTAACCGATATAGAGTAGAAACAATCCTCTGAAGATAGGCACGTTCTGTGGTTTACTGATTGACTGGAATTCTTATTGACTGGAAACAACCTACTTACAGCTTCACATTATGCTGTCTGATTTTTGGCTTTTGAGGTGTGTGATGTGGTGGGGGGAGTGTGTGGGGGAGTGTCATATCACAGTTCAAATCAGTACTGGGCTGATTTTGTAGTTTATACCTGGATCTCCAGTGTGGCCTTCCTAAACCTGATCTGGTCTTAAGGAGAACACTGAGGAAGCGACAAGCCCTGAGCTCATATTGGGATGCAGAAAAAAAAGCAGATCAGCCCTGGCTGCTTTTGCAATACACCTTATCCTCTCCTATTCAGTTCATTTAATGGGCAAACACGCTCTCCATCACTCGGTCTCTTTCTGTCCCCTTCTCCAAGCACATTCATTTGTTTAAAATCCTAAAAGGTGGTATAAGGTCTTATTGAAACCAAGAAACGTAAGGGGTGGGAGTGGATTAGATTCCTTCATTTCCTTTTGGTAATCCTAAATGCAGCTATCTCTGGTTCCGTAATCTCCTCTAGAGTCGGATTACCACCCATTTGAGCGAGTGCAGCTGCAATTAGGGGATGACAAGCATGCAAAGAAAGTCCCAAGAACTCCTGAGGTGACAGAGATGTCGGGGTGGCCCCGGCCGCCCTGCAGCACCCTGGTGTCCCCCAGGGCACCTGGGCCGGGGAGTGGGCTGATGGGGGCGGCCCTGGGCCGGGCAGTGCCCACCGAGCCCCGGAGCAGACCGGACTTTCTCCTCGCCGTGGCTCCGCAGCGGCAAGGGCCACGGGTGGGTCGCTTTGGTGTTTCATTTGCCTCATGACAAGCTTCTGCCAGCCCTGTGGCTTTCGACATGGCCAGGAGAGACACACTCTGCCGTACACAAATATGTGTTTTTGCATATATATACACCCATATATCCACGAATGGATGTTCCCGCCTTCACTAGAAGAAAGAATAAACATAAAATAGGTGATGAAATGTGGAGCAAGTACAACCTTGGTTATGCTTTTCTCTATCCACCTGGAGAAAGTAACCCTGTATGAAAATACACTTTTATGTGTGCGGTCACTTTTTGAAACAATCCCTCATATTTGATTGAAATGGAATATGCCGCCATGTATATTTAAGATTAAAGCTTTATTTTTAAAGGCCTGTAATCCTTTCAAGGAGATTTTGTTGATATAAGACTTCATTGGAAAGTAATTGTGGATTGTATAGCTCTGACCTTTGCAGAAAGGAGGGTGTGGGTCTGTACAGCTGAGAAATACTGTGCATCAATTTCATGTGAAGCCCCTGCAGACCAGCTAAGTATGCATCCAAGTCCAAGAATTTATTTAAAAGGTTACAACGAGTGGTTCAGTCATCAAAGCTGGGGACGAGGTATTTTTATTCTGAGTGAAATACCTGATTTAAATATATATTTTTTAAAATTAAAAAAAAATTAAATAAGGCCAGGCCTTCTACACAAATTGGAGGCAGCTAAATGCTCTTTTGTGCCTGCAGCTCTAAGGAGGCTGTGATGCATGTGAAGGAAAGTGACTGACTTAACTCATTGGGATTCAGGGAACGGCCTGCCCTCTTTTGAAAAAAAAAAAAAAAAAAAGAAAAAAAAAGCAAGAAGAAGAAAAGTAAGTGTGTATGTGTGTGTGTGTGTGTGCGTATTCGTGTTCGTGTATGCGTGTGTGAGAGAGAGGGGGAGAGACAGAGAGAGAGAGAGGAGGGGGAGACTCACACAGAGTCCTGCTTTCCTGAGCTGAGAGCTGCTGGTTCCCAAGCAGAAAGTATTAGGAGAAACACAGCTTCTTGTGTCTTTGCTGCATTTACACAATGAAATCACTTCTATTTTTATTCCTGCTAACCGGCCGGTTTTGTTTGAATCCACTCCGAGCCATGGACGATGGGAACAAAAAAGTAATTAAAAACAACTTGACAAAAAAAAAAAAAAAGAATGAAAGAAAACCCTAATAAACTCAACCACGCTGGGATGAGGATTACTCACTTTAGCGCTGCCTGTAAGTACAAAGTCTCTTGATGCATTTCAGGGCGATAGTGACAGGCTGTTGTTTAGGTTGGGGTTGCTCGGGTTTGTTTGGATTCTTTGTTTTCACTCTCTTACTTTTT
>VXAC01008341.1:0-28481 GCA_013399225.1 Rhipidura dahli | reverse complement strand
CGCCCGCAGGGTCGGAGCGGGCGGGTCCCGGTGTTTAGCGTGGGGACACGAGTGGTGTCAGCGCTCATGTTCAAGGGGATCCTTCTGTCCGCGCACTGGGACACGAGGAGGACACAGCGTGCGATGCCGGGGGCAGAAGTGCCCGTGGGACTCGTGTTGTGTGTTCTGGACCTTTGCCTCTCCTTATCAGCAGAGATAAGGATGATGATGTGCTGTGGAGCCTTTTTAAAGCAGTAGGCCAACTTCAGGACTCCACGGGGTTTTATAGGTGAGGGTGACTCCCCTACCAAGGCCCCAACTTGTATTTCAGCTGCCTTCTTAACTGATAAAATACAACCTGATTAGCTCACTTTTATATCCTGCTCTCTTTCCCAATGTTCATTGCACTCTGTTCACACGGTTTAGCAAAGGAGAAGTTGTGCATTCTCCCCTCTAAGGCTCCAGCCTTTCCCACTGCAGCAGCTGCATTTCCTCTGCTGCTTTATAAGGCTGGAGAGTCCTTGGGTCACCTGATGCCCGCTGAAAAAAGGCTCTGGGTTTGCCGGGCTGTGGAAAGTTTCATCTGGAAGTTGAGAAGATGGAAACCAGGCTTGGGCAGATATTTATCACTTGAGGCTATTTGCATGTGTTTAGCCTTTAGCAGAAGGTGTCTGGAATGACTGTACAGCTCCAGAACAGCCAGGGTGGTGCTTCGCAGCTGGAAGTTGGTCATCGGGCTAGAAATATTTGGTGGAAGAGTCACAGAGTGGTTTGGAACGGAAAGGACCTTGAGACTTTCTCATTCCAAACCCCCTGCCATGGGCAGGGACTCCTTACACTAGACCAGGGTGCCCTGTCCAAGCTGGACTTGAACATTTCCAGGGACATCCACAGCTTCTCTGGGCAACCTGTGCCAGTGCCTCACCACCCTCACAGGGAAGAATTTATCCCTAAGAACTGTGCAAACACAGAGATGCCACAACACCGTGAAGTTCGTTATCTCTACCAGAGAGCTTGTGGTGGAGACTGGAAAAACTTAATTCATTCTTTCCTACTGTGAGCTCTGTGTGTGGAACATCACTAAACTTGTAGGAAGTAAATTGAAGTTGTGGCTTTGAGAGAAGGGGTTCTTCAGCATTTTGATTTCAAAAATGTTTTCTGCTACATGTGCAGTTCTGCAGAGAGATTTTTCTCTTACTTGAAGCATGTTTGTAGTTTGAAAAGAAACAGGGCTTTTAGTAAAAGTGTGTGATATTTGGCAGAAGTCTTGAGTGATGGGAAATCAGAGTTCTGTGGTCAGATTCCTTGTTGTATCGACCTCTGTCTTAATGAAGAAAAAAAAACTCTGAAGTTTCTGGTTTGCTCTTTCTGTTGCATGAATTCCACATTGCAGAAATTCTGGATCAGGATGCTCGAGCCTGGTGCCTAAGAGAGGTTGAACAAGGATTGAAGGAACAGAGGATGGTGTGTCCTGTCCCTCTTACACACGAAATAAAAACCTGCAAGGCAGATTTTATTTGTTTAATGATGTTCTGCTGTGCTTCACCTGCCCTGAGCACTGTGCCAGGGTGAGCTCACATGCATATCCCTAAATGTCCTTAAATCTCTGGGGCTCGTAATATTTACCACAATGAAGGTGTGATGTACCCTGCAAAGTGATTCTCTTGGTGATTAAATAGTAGCTAATGAATGTAAAATCATAAGCATTTAAGAAGTTGAGTGAAACCAATATTAATGTAGACTTGCTGTAGGAGGAGGAAGAAATAGAAACAGCTGCCCTGCAGTGCCCTTGGTGTGGGCATCCTTGCTGTGTCTGTGCTGCCTCATCCAAAGAATTTTCTGTCTTCTGCATGACAGAAGTGGGTTTATTTCTGTCTTTTGCAGGGCACAACAAAGCACACATGATGTGTTTCTCCCAAATTCTTTGCAGCATTATTACACATAAATGACAGGGGTCTAAAAATTTAAAAACTTCTGGAAATTATGCAGAGGGGAGACCTGCAAGCTTCCAAATTATGGTGGTACAGCAAATATAAGTAATATTATTTTGGTGGCCAAAAGAGGATAATGCTTCTTTAAAAATTGATCTTTAAAAGATCACTGATTATTGGAGGTATTAGTGTATTTGCATGTGAGGGAGGAAATTTGAACTTGGACTTCTGTTCATAAAACATGGATACCTACACATTTTCATTTGCTGTTTCACTGGCCAGCTGTGGAAATTTGTTGCAGTGTCTTGAAAGATGGAGTTGGTGAGGGCTTGTTTTGTGTTTAATTACTGCTCCCATTGTTACGTGTGTGAGTCCCAATGCCATAGATGGAAGGCATGCGTTTTAGTTCCTCTCATTTTGATGAAAAACAAATAGAAGTGAGGATTTGGCTAATTCTAGAACAGTCCAGCTTGGAAGAGATCTCAAAAGACCATCTGGTTCAAAGGGCATCTGGGCTGAAATCAATAATCCCTCCAAAAAATCCCTCCTGGTGTATAAAGCATAAATGCTGAGCTAAGAGAAGCAGGTGTTCTCCTCTGCCTTGGTGACTCCAAGGGCAGGAGCTGATATGTTTGCTGAAGGTGTAGAGCTAAATGGGTCTGGTGGTGTTTGCCTTCACCAGGTGTGAGTAGGGGTTTTAGCCAACAGGGCCAGGGCTGAGCTGGCCAGAAGGCAAGTCCAGGCCGAGCAAGGATGTGGGAGTGACAGTGGTGCAGGGTGGGGTAACCTCCAGAAAGCCTGGCCAGGAGCTCAGAAGTGATGGCTTGTTTCCAGGGAAGCATCAAGCAAAATAGCCTAATCCTAAAGTGTTGGAAGGGACTGGAAATTCAGCCTGAACTGAATAGAAAATCAGGGTTTTTTTCCTTCTCATTTTATTGGACTGGGCTGTGTGCATGATGCTGGGTTGTTATACTCCTCCTGAGCTTCGCAGTGTAATTCGGGAGTCAGGAGCATGTTCAAAAGTTGATAACAAAATTATTTGAAAGGCTTTTATTAGTGAAATTACCCTTGAAAGGACCAGTGAAGCCTCAGTAAGTGCTCCTGGGGCACTCAAGTCAGGTAATCAAAAAACATTACAGAATATACTTATTACTTTGTTGCCTGTTCTATCCATCACGATCCAGAAAACCAACCACGGACCACAGTGAGGGCTCCTGAAGGTCTCAGGGGTAAGAAGAGCACACTTCCTCTTGCTGTACATGTGCTCCTGCTACTAATTAAAAATGTTTTGGCTGCTTTTGTGGAAAGAATAAGAATGCAGTGTTCCTGCCTTTTCCTGTCTGTGCTATTGGACAAAGATGGGACCTAAACCACAGAAGTTGTACATGTTACTGCCATGTGCAAAAGGAAATAGAGAAACTTGTCTTCTGGGATTGTGTTGTAGTGAAGCATCTCCCAGTGTTTTCTTTTTTAAAGGAAAAATTCCCAGTAGGGCAAAATACCTCAACTGTGGGAAAAGTTCTTTTTGTGCCTTGTGCTTTGATTTCTCATGAGTCCTGTATTTCCATGTTAGTAATTCCCACGTGGGGAGAAAACCTCTGAGGGCAGCAGTGTTTTCTTCTGTAGGCTTAGAGTAGCTTAACCAGTCCTTCAGAGAAGATAGAAATCTTGGTACTGTGGATTTTATTAAGTAGACTATAATAAAATATCACTCTTCATATACTAATTTAATTTATATTATAATCTGATGTCTGTCTGTTAAGTGTACATGTTATTAATTCTTATAAGGAAGAAGTCTTGGTTTGGAAGCTCAGGGAGAATTGCTGGTATATCTTAAGAATTAAAAATAGTTTTAAGCATTTAAACAGCTGTTGTTGTGTTCTGCCCTGCTCACACTGAGCCATTCTAATGCGCAGGATTGAAGTGCATCTGAACTAACCCAGACCAGAGGTAGGGAACATAAATCAGCAAAGTAAATCCAAAAATAAGCTGGGTAGGGGTTTGTTCCTTCTCATTTTTCAACGTTCCTAACGACTGCTTAAAAAGCTCTGAACCTGGAAGGTGCCCATGGGACAGCTCTCCATGTGTTTAGGGAAAAGAGTCCAATGTCATTGCTTTAGTCACAGCAAAGCTGGTCACAGCTTTCCCACAGACACATTCGTGTTGTGGCCATGGAGCAAACCAGCCCAGTGCTGAGGGGAGATGCCTCCCTGTGCTTGCTGCTGACCCTGCCTCCTCTGCCTCCTCTGCCTGCAGAACAGCCAGTGTGTGAGAGCCTCACTCCGTCCATCGCGCCTGTACCACGGATATGCCACCCACTCCGGAGAGTCCGGGTACGTAGCGGGGTTTGGGGGGGAACTGCTTCTGCTGGTGCATTGACCAAGAGGGAACCTGCTCCTTGGTTTCACATGAGAGCAGACTCCTGGCAGTGGGGTTTTTGTGTGGAGCAACTCTTATTCTCATGGTTTTATGTGTTCCTTGTTTGGTTCAGTCAGATTTAGATGAAGAAAATGATGATCAATGTTTATCAGGGGAGTTGTGGGCTGCCGTCTTGCCTTTGGGTTAGTCACTTAGCAGTATTGTACCAGGGTTGAAGGTGATTTAGAGCAGGTGCTGGGTTTGTTGACAGCTCCTGGAACAGAGTGGTGGTCCCCAGCTGTAAGCTGAAGTCTCACGAACTGTTTGATGTTTGCCATGTAATTACATCCCTTTCACTCTTCTTTCCTCCTCAGCGTTTCTGTAGGCAAAGTCATTGGTGCAGGTCTCCTGTTTGTGGGTGGAGGGATAGGTGGAACCGTCCTGTATGCCAGCTATGACAAACAATTCCGGGAGAGCGTGGAGAAAGCCATTCCCTACTCTGACAAACTCTTTGAGATGGCACTTGGCCCTGCACCTTCCAGCACACCAGTGCCAAAGAAACCAGTAAGTGTTTCCCATTCACCCTCACACATTCATTTTTCTGTTTTTTAAAGAGAGTGTCTGCCCTTAGGTTTCCAATTCTGATTAATTTTGCTGTGTGCTAAGAAGTAAAAAAGGTTAGGAATTAAGATTACTTAAATTGAGAAATTTAAGAATTATGAACTCAGTTACTATTTCGTGCTGTGTAAGTGATGCCTGTATGTTTCCCATTATCATCTTATGATTGTGGTCTGTGGGTTGTAAAACTTAATTTTATTTACATTAAAACAATCTAATAGCATCCCACCTGAATAGCTGCTCTGCTTATACTCAGAAATAAACTGGGGAGAGAGAGAGAGGCTGGAGTTTAACTGCTTTACTAGAGGCTTAATGTAGTTAGTGGTGTAGTAGGATTACAAAACTTATTCTAAATGAACTTATTTTGAAGAGGACTGAAAACATTCCTGAATGAGTAAGGATTTGAATAGTACAGAGCCAGGTATAAGCATCATACTTGGAAATCTTAGTGGCACAATCCTGCAGGAGGGAAAATCTTATATTGCCTTTGGCACAACTCTGGAAATTGAGCCTGGAAGTTTCTCTGCTCCTGCATGTGAAAGGAAACACTTCCCAGTTATCAAGAATACTGAAAATCTGCTCTGGCCATGGTTTTCCTGAGCTTTCAGAAGTCTTTTGACCTTCAGGAAACCCAAAATATTTTTACTGGATTTTAAGAAAGCTATTCTTAATGAGTGGGGAAATACCAGTCAACAAAATTTCTCTCTTCTTGTTTTAGCTACGCTTTGTGTGATCATCCAAGCTCCTGGTGCCTCCCAGGCACTAGGGAATTTTGCAAACCAGATTGATCAGCAGAGTTATCACTTCCCCAGTTATGTCTCTAACCTAGATGTTTTTATTTTTACCTTGTGACTTTGCAGAATGGATATTAAGGGATTAATATCATAAAAAGTTACAATACTCTGTGTTTGAGTGGTATATGCCCCAACCACCCACATCTGAAGACATTCAAAGGGAAATCAGTGAATCCAGATTTAGGGTTTCTGCATTCAGTGCACTCAGAAGTGTTTGGAATATTTGGGGCGTGAAATTTTCTGCTTTTTATGCCTAAGTTAATAAATACTTGTTTATAGTGAAAACCAACAGAACTCTACCTTCATTTTTGGAGAGGTGAAAATGGTAATAATTCCTTCTGTATTAAAAATCAAATCAAGAAATTAGATGGCCTTGCTACTGTTTTCATGTGTACTTTGAAGCTCAGATTTATGGTACAGACACCTGGATATGGAAAAGTTCTTTTCCATTATACTGGAATCGGTGAAATCCAAGCTGCTTGAAAAACTGATGATATTTCTTGTTTCCGACTTCCCAAGATCCATCAAGGTCCACTGAAGATCTCATCTGTAGCAGAAGTAATGAAAGAGTCTAAACAGCCTGCTCCCAAATCCCAGATAGGCAAACCAGAAGCTACTGGTCCTACAGAGGAAAAAGGAGGTAAATTTTAGAATGTTATATATAAAGAAGTAAATGACCTAATAACCTCTTGTATCATGTATGTTAGAGTAGATTGAAATTGTTCTTTGAATGGTTCAAGGTAAATGTTGTAATTTCTTAGAAATAATGTATTTTCTTTCCAAGTTGTAATACTTGCCTAAAATGGCTTTAGCTTTTTTCTTTTTTTTCCCATTTTTTTGGGAAATGTGTTTACGTTATAGGATATTTGGAATGTAAGATAAATAATGACTAACCTGCATAATTTAGATATGAGACTCAGCGGGAAGAGAACTTCAGGTGCTGGACTCTGAGGCTCTTGCAAGCACAAGACACTTAATTTTGGATAATTACTGGGCTACTGTAAAGCCAGATCAAATGGAACTCGTTTAGAAAGGACAGTTATCGTGTCTTTGTACGTTTATCGCTAATGGCTCTGTGTTTGTGTAACTAATATCTTGTTGCTGTTTATCCAGGGAATCATCTTCTTCTGGAAATAATAACATCCATATCCAATTAATATGTTTCTACAGAGGAAAAAATTAAGTCTTATATCCCTGTTATTACTTTATGGCATTTACCATTGAATGGTTTGGAAGGGAGCTTGAAAATCATCTAATTTCAACCTCCTGCAAGGGGCAAGGTCACTTTCCACTAGACCCAAAAGGCCCATCCAACCTAACCTTGAGCACTTCGAGGGATGAGGCCACAGCTTCTCAGGCAACCTGGTCCAGTGCCTCACCACCCTCACAACAAAGAATTTCTTCCCAACATCTGATCTAACCCTGCCCTCTGTCAGTGTGAAACCCTTCCCCCTTGTCCTGTCACTCCATGCCCTTGTCAAAAGTCCCTCTCCAGCTCTCATGTAACCCCTTGTAGGTACTGGAAGGTATTAGAAGGTCTCCCTGAAGCATTCTCTTCTCCAGGCTGAACATGCCCAGCTCTCCCAGTCTGATGCCAAGGAGAGGTGCTCCAACCCTGAGCATCTTCATGGCCTCCTCTGGACTTGCTCCAACAGGTCCATGTCCTTCTTATGTTGGAGGCCCAGAGCTGGGTGCAGCACTGCAGGTGGGGCCTTACCAGAGCAGAGTAGAGGGGGCAGAATCATCTCCCTTGACCACCCTGCTGGGGATGCAGCCAGGACACAGGTGGTTTCTGAACTGCCTGTGCATGACTGGGTCATGTTGAGCTTCTCTTCCACCAGCACCCCAAAGTCTTTCTCCTGGGGGATGTTACTGATCTGTTCTCCCCCAGCCTGTTTTGTGCTTGGGATTGCCCCGACCCAGGTGGAGGATATTGTGTTTGGTCTTGTTGAACTTCAGGAGGCTCACACAGTCCCACCTCTTGAGCCTTTCCAGGTCCATGTGGATGCCATCCCTTTCCCTCCAGTGTGTGACTGCACAGCTTGGCTGGATGTCATCAGCTAACCTGTTGAGGGTGCATCAGTCCTACTGCCCAGCTCACTGACAAAGATGTTAAACAGTCCTGGTCCCAACACTGACCGTGAGGATTACACTTATCACTGGTGTCCACTTGGACATTGAGTCTCTGACCACAACTCTTGGAGTGTGACCCTCCAGCCAGTGCCTATTCCATAGTGGTTCATCCATCTGCTCCATGTCTCTCCAGTTTAGACACAAGGATGTCATGCAGGACAGTGGCAAATGCTTTCAGAAGTCCAGGGAGATGATGTCACTTGCTCTTCCCTCATTCAGCAATGCTGGTCCCTCAATGGAAGGCCTCATCTACTCTGTCATCCTGCTCAGGCAGCCTGTAGCAGACCCCCACTGTAATGTCACCTATCCTGCCCTCCCTTTAATCCTGACCCATAAACACTTGGTTGGCTCCTCATCCATCCCCAGGCAGAGCTCCTTGTGGTCACTGACAGAGAGGGTGATCACACTCCTCATCTCCTGTGCCAGGCCTTCCTAAAGAGCCTTCATCCTTCCATTCCAACATTCCAGTCCCAGGAGCCATCCCACCATGTCTCTGTGAAGTGAGGTTTCTTTTTCTGAGGTCCCGTCTCCCAGCAGCTTTGGTTTAAGCCTCTCCTCAGCAGCTCAGCAGGCCGCTGGCCGAAGATGCTCTGGCCCGTCCTTGTCTGGCAGATGGAGCCCATCACCCCAGCTGTACTAACTGGTGTGTTCTGCAACTGTGTTTAACAGCAGGCAAGGCTGCAGCACAGATCATCTCTGCAACTGGGGTAGCCATGTCGGTGCCAGCTCCGGAGATACAGACTGAAGAAGGTGAAAAAATCATGTGCCTACAATGAAGAGCATCCAAGTCCTATAGTTTCACGTGCATGCATTCTTGCTTCTGTGTTGGTATTTTTCAGTGTTTAAAGGTGTGAGTTTCTGTGCCTTTTGCAGAAAACATCCATCATCTGGGAATAGATTTTTAACACAGTGAGAAGCGGAGATTGATGCTTGGGACAGGTATAGGTGTGAGCACGAGAGCAAAGCCTGACTTTATGCTGAACTGAACTTGCACATTCCAGTTTACCTCTGCTCTTGGTGGCTTTATGATTGCTGTTTAGAAGAGCATCTCTGCCTAGGGCCAGGTGAAGAAACTGTTTATTGTTAAACTCAGCAAGAGACACCAGCCTCTAGATGTTGGTCTCTTCCAGATGAGATCATATTATATTAATTCCTTTAGGTATCAACACATTTCTTAGAAAGCATGCCAGGGGTTAAATACATGCTGCAGAGTAACATCAGCATTATTTAGAGTTGACCTGATGGGTTTTGTTGCAGCTTGAGGCTGAGAGCTTTGAGCTCTCCCCTCAGTTCAGATTGCTGTTGGTCTTGAGAGCATTAGTTAAGTCAATTCTCACTCTTAAAGGTGTTTTAAGTGGCCGCAGGCAAGGGGATAGAGTTTAATTGTGATTCTGTGATTCACCATAGCCTTCTCACTCATTTTTGTTGTTTTGGTTGAGCTCCATAAGCATGCCAGAGGAGAACTGAAAAAAATCGAGAACAGAGATTCACTTGAAATTTAAACTAGGCTCCATAAGTGTTTCTCACTTCTTGCTTTGCCTTTTACTTCTGAATCTTGTATAAGTTTGTAACTAGATAGTCTAAAATCTCCAAATGCATGTGAGGTGTCCATGCAGTTGTCTTAAGTTGTGAGAATGGCCTTTGCAATGATGGGTATAAAGATTCTTCAGGTAGTTTCAGCATGGCTTTGAGCAGAAGTCAGATCTACAAAGTGATACCAACTATAAAAATCAGTTTTGATAAAGTTACTTCCCTACAAGTAATCTCTGTACACTAATTTGGACTCTCCACTTAACCAGTTTGACTCTTTTTTTTTTTACTTCTGAACAGGTAAAGGACAAGTAGGTTCCTACGCTATAAAAGAACGGCCACCAGAAGAAGTTGCAGCCCGGCTTGCCCAGCAAGACAAAGAGGAGCAAGAGAAGGTATCAGGTGAGTCCATACTGTCACTGTTGCTGTCTGTGCACGGGACAGAACTGTGGAATTGCATTGGCTCTAGAGTCCTGAGCTGCTTGCACACCTCTTGGCTGTTGTCCCTGTGCTGAGATGGCAGAGGGAGTGGTGGTGAAGCTTCTTTCACCCACTCAGAAGTAACTGAGAATTGAAGAATAGTGGAAACTTTCAGGTTGGAATGGACTTCAAGGTTCAAGGAAGATGGGAAAATCTACTTGTTTTCTCTTAAGAACCATTAGAACAAGTGAACATGGGATGCAGCTGCAAACCTATGGGAAAGGTCTTCTGCTGGGTAGTAAGTGCAGACTTGTACCTTAATACCCCTGCTCTATATGAGGAGAGCATTTTGGTGACCTTGTTCTGTAGGCTGCTGTTCAGTTCCCAAACTGACCAACTCTTTTAGGTCATAGAAAATAATATAAAGAGAACCAGAGTCTATAACATGTCATTTTACTAGTTATAAAGTTCTTTATTTTTTAGTTGACTTAACTTCTTTTCCAGCCCTTGCAGCAACTCTGGAAGGAGCCCTAAACACAACTGCTCGTGTAACCCTTCAGGCTATCACTGCTCAGGAGTCAGCTGTGCAAGCAGTGAATGCCCATTCCCAAATACTGAAGGAGGCCATGGATGATTCTGAGGTAAACTGGACAAGTGGAAACAATTTTATCTTTTCATTGTGTTCAGCAAAACTTTAATCTCAGTTAAAAATAAACTTGGATCTTTTCTTGCAATGCCTTTACATTTATCACAGTTTTAACTTACCTTTCAACTTGTGAAATGTGGTGTATTCAAATAATACAGTGGTTTTGGTTTTGAATTTAGTTGGGTTTTTTTCCCCAACTCCTCTATTTTCTTTTTGCAAGGAAGAAGTTCAAGTTAAGACATGAATAATTTTTGCACTATATTTTAATTAATTTTATTTTAATTCCCAAGATTTTTTTTTTACCTTGTTAAGGTCACACTGTCCACCCCAATAATTCCATTGAACTTATTCCCTTTGCCAACATCCTCTTGCTGGATTGTTTGTTTCTTGTCATGAAATAGGAAGGGGATATACAAATGATAACACTTGTGGTCCTGGTGTGCTCATGCTGGAGTTTGTGTGGAACTGCCACTGCCCATTCAGTTCTGGAGTAGAGATAAAATTCAGTTGTTAATCAAGTAGCAGGGACATGTGGGCAGCTAACCAAGTACTTGAGGCTTAATCTAGTAGTTAGTAAAACAACTGCCTTAAAAGATTGCTTTTAAGCTTAATTCCTAAGCTTAATTTAAAATTACCCACTTTGAAGTATTATGGTACTTCAAGTATTAAAAGCAATTAAAGTATTACAGTACTTCAGTACATGAGGAGATTTCCCCACAATATGTTGTGCACCATACAGTGATCTTCATGTAAGCTCTTCTGCATGGACAGAGGTCTGTGGCTCAGGAAAAAAAACATTAACAATCAAACAAAACTAAAACAAAATGTTGGAAGGGAGACATCACTTGTAAAGCTCCCAGCTGTGCTGTTGAAAGGCTCAAGAATGTTGCTCAGTTTGAGGGAAATGTTCAGCTGACATGTGAATCTCTGTAGGCTGTCACTCTATGGTAGCTCTCTTGTTTAGTGATTGTAATGACCCTAATGAGGAATCTCTGCTTCCCAGGGAGTTGGGGAGAAAAAATCCTCCCAGTGGCGCACGCTGGAGGACGCGCTGAAGGACCGCAGGAGAGCAGTGGATGAAGCTGCTGATGCTCTTCTGAAAGCCAAGTGAGTTGCTGGATTTAAGTCTCCGAGTAATAAGTTACATTGCTCTTGTCAGGGCTGGCAAACACTAGATGAGTTTCTAGAAAGTCTGGAGTCTAGAAAGTCTGTGTTCATATAGAATGATCTTTTTGTGCCAATCAAAAAACAGTTTAATGCTCATTAGCATGAGCTTTTTAATTTGGCATATGTAAACCTTGGATGCCTGTGCACAAAGTCGTCCCTGTTACCAGAGAGTCTGAAACAGTCCTGTTCTTTGTAAGAACTTGTTTAAGTCCTTAGTACTTATATAGAGTGCTGGTAAGTTCAAGTAAGATTTAAAAAAAAAAAGCAAATCCACGATCATTTTAGTAGTTTTGTTGAATAATTTTGTTCATAATAAACCTATTGTAAGGACTTCAGCCTGGGGAAGAGAAGGCTCTGGGGAGGCCTTTAAGCATGTTCTAGCACCTAAGGGGCTACAAGAGAGCTGGAGAGGGACTTTTCCAGGGGCAGAACAAGGGGGAATGGCTTCAACTGACAGAGGGCAGGTTTCAGTTGGGTATTAGGAACAAATTCTTCCCTGTGAGGGTGGCGAGGCATTGGACCAGGTTGCCCAGAGAAGCTGTGGCTGCCCTATCCCTGGCAGTGTTCAAGGCCAGGTTGGACGGGGCTCTGAGAGACCCAGTCTAGTGGAAGGTAACCCTGCCATGGCAGGGGTTGGAATGAGATGATCTTTAAAGTCCCTTCCAGCCCAAACTGTTCGAGTATGACTCCATGACTGCACTCTGTATATTGAGTCAGTAACTGCAGCAGCTTCTTTTAGTTGTAACAAAAAATTAAGCCTTGCAGCATCCTTTGGCAGTTCCCTGTGTCCACTGAATTGCTTTTAAGCAGTTAGATTTTTACTAAGCACATGTCTAAGGAAAACTTGAATTCTGAACGGGAGCACTGCTCGTGCCCAGGGCTCTGTATGGACTGTGTTGATGTGCTGTGAGTGTGGTCTGCAGGCACTGGAGCAGCAGAAATAAAATGACAAACAGTGTCTCCAGGATGCCCTTGTAATGAGGTTAGAAATAAATCTGGAAAGCCTTTGATGCTGAGAGGGTAACATCATCCTTGAAAGCTGCATGGTTGCTATCACATTATAAACTTCCCTTATCTTTGATGTTTCTGTGCTGACTAAAATTAGTGGGAGGTGTAATTGAGGTTTCATTTTAAAACAAAGCTAATGCAAACCCCACATGCACCGGCTTTCATTCTCTAATGCTCTACTGGATATCTTTGCTTTTATTTATTTTCTTAATTAACTTATTTTAAAGCTTGTTCCTTATTCTAATGGGGTCATTGGAAACCTCCATTGATTTGAATGGATTTGGAAAAGGAACATTTTTTTCACTTTTTTCTTGGTTTCCAATTGTGCTAAAGGAAAGCAGTTCTTTCCTAATTACAAAAAACCATAATCTGTCTTTACAGAGCCCTATAAATTTTCTCCCATCCTCATTACTCTCCACCAGTCACCATGTCCAAAACACTTCTGCAAGCGTAAGCCATCTGTATTAAAAATGTTTCCTTGCTGCTGTTACGTGCTGGAAATGTCTGCTGTCTAACTCTAACCTAGTTTTACTAATACTAACTCCTTTCAGTGAACTTCTTCCATCTTCCCTTCAGCTAAATCCTGAGGACTAATTGCAGTATAAATAATTCTTATTTTACATGGAATAGCCACACTGACATCTTTAGGTTTCAGGCTGTGGGAAAAAAATAATCCTTAGTCAAAGCATCTTAGAGTTGGTAGATAGGAAGCACCAGTAGAGTTACCCAGTAGTTCTTCCTGTGAATACCAACAGCATAAAGTAAATTTTCAGTGGGGTGATAAGCCCTGTATGTGTTACATTTAGCAGCTGCTTCTCTTTTCAGAGAGGAGTTAGAGAAGACGAAGGGTGTAATCGAGAAGGCCAAGAAGTCTCAGCTGGCAGGAGCCAAACCTCACATTGTCGCTGCAGAAGAAAATCTCCATCATATGATTGTGGACTTGGACAATGTGGTGAAGAAGGTAAAGCTTCCTCAGACTGTTTATAATTGCCTCTAGAGTAGGGACTCCTTGGCAGCTTGTGCAGACCCCCCCATTCCCAAATGTCTTGCAGGAGGTGAAATAGTTCATAGAGTCACAGAATGTGTTGAGTTGGAAGGGACACATCAGGATCATTGAGTCCAATGCCTGGTCCTGCACAGGACCCCCCAAGAATCTCACCCTGTGCCTGAGAGCGTTGTCCAGACACTTCTTGAGCTCAGACAGGCTTGGTGCTGTGACCACTTCCAGTGCACTGTAAAGTGTAAATCCATCCTTCTGTAACTGTACTTAGTCTTTGAGCTTGTTATATTGCCAGTAATCACACATGGCAAGATCTTTGTGAGAACTTGAACTCTGTCTTGGAAGAGTCTCCACGTGGCTTGTTGGGGCCAGTCCTTTCTGTTGGCAACTTGAAATTCTTTCCATTTCATTCCAAGATGAATTTACCACAAGGTTAGGGAGGAGTTCAGTGTTCAGTGGTAATGAGTTGGTGGGTAAATCACTTTGCAGTTCAGAAGGCTGGGAAAGAAATGTAAAGGTCAAATTCATCTCCCTTTGCAGGACAGCTGATAATTCATCAGGTGTGTTTGGAGTGAATTTAGCCCGATTGTGGGAACATCAGAACTCACTGAGCAGGGCAGCAATCACAGGCATCGCTTACTAGGCCTGTATGATGGCTGCAAGCAGGGAAAAAGAGCTGGAGATGTTTTAAGTTACAAACTGAATTCCAGATACTCTTGGTCCTGTCCAGGCTATGGACTGGCTGTGTAGTTACAGTGGACATGTGAGGCAAAATGGATTAATGATAGTTCCAGCAAATAATTATTGTATACAATAGGTTTAATATCACAGGGTGGGTTTTTGTGCTGTCCCAAGTGAGTTTGCTGTGATTGGGCTGGTGGGTGATACATGCCAGTATCCCAGGGCTTGGTTTTAAATTATATGTGCCTTCAATTTCAATCCTTACCTTTAAAAACAAATTAATCTCATCCTTGTTTGTTCCAGGTTCAGGCAGCACAATCGGAGGCCAAGATTGTGGCTCAGTACCACGAGCTGGTGACCAGAGCCAGAGAGGAGTTCCAGCGGGAGCTCGACAGCATCACCCCCGACGTGAAGCCTGGCTGGAAGGGGATGAGTAAGTCTCCCACTGTGGGGTTACCTCGTGCTTGTTGTACTGTGGTTTGTAGTGCTTGGCCACTCAATAATCCAGCATCCCAGTTTCCAAATTTTCACAGTATCTGGTTGGTCTGAAGCAAAAATGATTTCACAATAAATTAAATAATCTAAAGCAGGTGTTATGAAGAGGATTAGTTCTACCTGTGCTGTATGGGAACTGCCACAAAATGTGTGATAAATATCATATGGTTGTATGAACATCTCTTCCCCTCCCTGGTGTTTCAGGAGGGGAGCTAGGTCATTCCAGATTCCAATCAAATCTATATTAATCAGTAATTAGATGCTTGGCTGACTCTGTGATTAGAGATGTTATAAAACACCCTTTTTATAGGGTAATTAAGAACTCCCTTAATTTTTCTACATCATCTCTGAAACTGAGAGGTTTCATTGTTCATACCCTGCCTGCCCCAGTACATTTTATTTCTGAATTAAGCTGACAGAGTAACACACCTGTAACAACACAGTGCTGCACAAAAGCAGTGAGCAGTCAGCTCAGCCACAGTAATGCTCCCTGCACACTCCTTGCCACAGGTTCCCATGCTCACCTTAACTGCTTTCATTTTAAAGACAAGCAGAGCTGCAGAAGGTGGAGTGTGTGTTCACCATTACTGTATATAAGCTCCTGCCAGAACCCATGTGTGATGTGCTCATGGAGCAATTATTGCCTGTAGTAGTTCAAAAAAATTAATTCCCTAAAAAGCCCCAGCTTTCCTAGATATTTTCACTTACGGTGTAACATAAATGTACTGTGTGATCTCAGACCTTTCTAGCTGACGTGTTCAGAGGCAGCTGTCAAGGCTTTATTTCTGAGTTACAGACTTTTTTATAGAAGTGATAACTGCCATTTGGAAAAAAAAAGTGGTGTTAGTATTGCCTTAATATTTTCTGAAGAATACAATGTAGAATTATAACAAACTTTCTTAATGCTACTTTATGCTTTAGAAATGTGCACAAACCCACTTTCCTGGCTAAATGAATACACCAGACCTTTGGAATGGTCAGTTTTCATTTAAAAAATAGCCAACCACACACCCTGTAGAAGTGGGGAAAACTTCTGAAATTAACAGATTGTTTGTGGAATTTGCTTTGGGGTGTTACTAGTTTTGAAGAAAAATCACTTATTTAGGCTCCCTGGGGATAGAGCTGCCTTTCCTTGCACAGGATAAAAGGAGAATATCTTGGGTTTTGTGATCACTGCACTTCTACAGGGGAAAAGGGAAGCTCCTGGTAGCTTCCATGTGCCTCATTTCTTACTGGTGTGACCTACTGAAACACACAGGACAGATTTGTTGGGGTCCCTCACTCTCACTCCCCTGGGGAATTTGTTTCTTGCCTTCTTCTTCTGTTTGTAGTAACCTAGAAAAGTCAGACTAAAATTTTCAGTGTCCTGTTGCACTTTTCTACTTCAGACTTCTGTTCCTTGCTTTGGCTGAACTTAAATGTCCATCTCTGGGTTTTTAGTGAATGTGCATTAACTCTTCCAACCTCTCTCCTTTCTGTTGCAGAGATATCTGACTTAGGTGAGTTACTGTCACTTGTTCTGGTCCCGTGGAAGTTCTCTCTTCTCTTTGTCCTTTGTCTTTTGTTTGTGTGGGGCATGACTTTAAGTTACAGGTAATATCAACAAAGGGGTGAAATGTGGCATTCCTAGAACATTTGAGGCTGAGGTATGCCTTGGGATCCTTTCCAGTCATTTTGCACACCTGGCTTAAACCACAAACTGGTCTGGTTGTAACACTGTTAGATCCAGCAGCTGAGCTTGGTGCTGCTGTTCAGCTTTCCCACTGAACACAAGCACCACTGCTCCAAGTTCTCCTGTGCCAGTCCTTTCTCCAGCACTCAACAGCAGGGTGACTGAAGGACTGTGCAATCTTGCTTGTTTTAGACCCTGCAGGAATGCTTTCCCAAGTAGTCCCAGTTTTCCATGCAGGCAGAGCAAAATGAGATGCAAGCATTCTACAGAGCCCCTCTCAGGTCACCAAATGCTGCAGGGGTAGCTTGTGTCCTGCTCCTCTCCCAGGTACAGTGTGAACTGTGTTGCCCTCTGAGTAGGCAAACCTGAAAGGTACAATCTGGGGTAAGGAATCTGATTAGGAGCAGTTGATCTGGAAGACTGCTGAAAAGAAAATGTAACTCTGGCTGACCCTTACAATAACATTCCCTGCTGCTTTGTGTGCCACCCCAGGGGAAATAAGCAGTGGTGTAAAAACCAAGAAGTGACAGAGCTGTTGACAGTCTCAGAGTGTGACATGGATATGGAAGTGTGAACTGTAGCTGGGAATAATTTGGAAGAAACTATTATTTCTCTCCTGGACTGAAAATACAGTTCAGAAAGTGGTCTCGGGTAGGCATTAGCACAGCTCAAGGGCTTGAAGTACTTGGAAACTTTCCCAAGAACAAGTTCAGTGGTCAACAACCCCTGGGAACCCCAGAACACTCGAGTGGGAGGCAGGTGAGCAGTGCAGCAGTTTCCCTGGTTTCCATTCCATCCCTCATGCCCTGTGTTTCCTTTAGCTGGGCAGTTGTCCACGGACGACCTGAACTCCCTGATAGCGCACGCCCACCGGCGCATCGACCAGCTGAACCGGGAGCTGGCGGAGCAGCGCGTCAGGGAGCAGCAGCACATCGAGTCTGCCCTGGAGAAGCAGAAGCTTGAAGACAAAAAAGCATTCGAGGCAGCTGTGGCCAAAGCGCTGGAGCGTCACAAAAGCGAGATTGAGCTAGAACAGGATAAAAAGGTAAATCTTTGGCTCAAAAGGGAGGTAGAAGAGTTAATGGAAATGCCCAGAGGGACAGCTGGGATGTTCTGAGTAGTGGGAGACTTCACGTGGGTGACCCCCAGGTTAAACATGAATAGGAGTGTTGAGTAAGGAAACTGCAGCAAAGTTAGAATGGTAAAAATCATACAGGCAATGACTTTGTAAAGCTACTTGTCTCTTGTTGGAAACAGGAATACTGGGTCAAAATAATGATTTGGGTTGGAAGGGACCTTCAAGATCACTGTGTTCCAACCCCCAGCCATGGGCAGGGATACCTTCCACTAGACCAGGTTACTCCAAGCCCCATCCAGCCTGGCCTTGAGAAGGGATTGGGGCAGCCACAGCTTCTCTGGGCAGTCTGTGCCAGTGCTTCACCACCCTCACATAGAAGAATTTCAGTGTTGGGTCTGACCTCGTGTGGCCATTGTAGGGCTATGTAGGGAGAAGGTGAAGTCTCTTTGGTTTGGAAGCTGGTTTATAGATACCTGAGTGTTTGATTTGACTTGTTATTGTATTTTTTGTATACTATTTTGGTAGCTGCAGTAAGTGCCTACTGAGTAACCAGCAGTTAGTAACCTGGTCAACCACGAATCTATTTAACATCTTTAAGGAAAGGCTCAGCTATGAAGCCGGACCTCAGCAGGTCTTTAAGATGAAAGCCAGGCTCTGTCAGTGCCACTGCTCTAACCTGTACCCTCAGTAATCACTGATGTGATGCTGTGCTAGTGTGTGACAAGCATCTGAGCAGTAGTGCTGCAGTAAAAGCCCTCCTCATGTGTGTCCAGGTGGAAGAAGTGCGAGAGGTGATGGAGAACGAAATGCGCACCCAGCTCCGGCGCCAGGCTGCTGCCCACACTGACCACCTCAGAGACGTCCTGAAGATCCAGGCGCAGGATCTAAAGATGGAATTTGAGCAGGTAAGGGAAAAAATGTCTCCAGGGGAATTAAAGGGATATTTAAACCCTTGCAAAGCACATGTTTCAGGTGACAAGAGTCTTGAACCGTGTTCCAGGGGATTGAAATGGGGGCTGGGAAGGGAAGCAAGCTTACCTTGAGGTGATATAGAGTGCCTCAATGTTGTGTAGGTTTTATTCAGACTGCTCTGAAAAGCTTTTGCTACAGGTGACAAATTTTTGACACAAGTGCAGTAACTGTTAAATTCACCCCAATAATGTTTCTTACTGGTATATTGTATTTACTGTATGCATTGGCCCTAGCAAGGACAAGAGGTTAATAGAAACACGTCTTAAAAATAAGGTACATATAATTAACCTGATTTGATACACATACTGCACTCTGTTCCAGAACCTATCGGAGAAGCTCAGCGAGCAGGAAATGCAGTTCAGACGCCTTACTCAGGAACAGCTCGACAACTTCACCTTGGATATAAACACTGCCTACGCCAGGCTCAAGGGAATTGAGCAAGCAGTTGAGAGTGAGCACTGAATTCCTCTTTCGTTAAGGACTAAAATTGCAATCCCCAAAGGCCCTTTACCCAAACCTGGGTGTCTAAACCCAGGCTTAGGCACGTCACTGATAGCAGGCCTGGGTTTGCCACACTGCTGAGCACCAAGCAACTCCCCCATGAGTGAGTCCAAGGTGGTTCTTCCCAAAGTTGTTGCCTTGTTCTGGTACAGACTTGCCTTCAAGCATGTGTTGAGGAGACAGCTGCTTTGGATAGCAGAGGGTGGAGAGGGATGGCTGTTGCTGCTTGTGCTCAAAGCCATGTGTGCCCCAACTTAGAGAGTTCCTTCTTGGCTTCCCTTGCAGGTCACGCAGCAGCAGAAGAGGAGGCCAGGAAGGCCCATCAGCTGTGGCTTTCTGTGGAAGCGCTCAAATACTGCATGAGATCAGGCACAGGGGACAGTCCCATGGAGCCCCTGGGGAGCGCGGTGAAGGCCATCAAAGCCAGCTGCTCCGACAACGCCTTCACAGAAGCCTTAACAGCAGCTCTCCCGCAGGAGTCCCTCACGCGGGGCGTGTACAGCGAGGAGGCCCTCAGAGCACGGTTCTACACAGTCCAAAAACTGGCAAAACGAGTGGCCATGATCGATGAGACAAGGAACAGCCTGTACCAATACTTCCTGTCCTACCTGCAGTCGCTGCTGGTGTTCCACCCTCAGCAGCTGAAGCCACCGGCTGAGCTCAGCCCCGATGACCTCGACACGTTTAAGTTGCTGTCTTATGCTTCCTACTGCATCGAACACGGAGATCTGGAGCTGGCAGCCAAATTTGTCAACCAGTTACGAGGAGAGTCGAGGAGGGTGGCACACGACTGGCTCACAGAAGCGCGGATGACCCTAGAAACCAAACAGATTGTGGATATCCTGACAGCATACGCCAGTGCTGTGGGCTTGGGGACAACGCAAGTGCAGTGAGCTAGGATTTGAGCTTTGGAGGCAGTTCAGCTGTTCTGTGCCAGACAGAAATCCCATGATCTTCCTGAGGGTTCAAACAGAGCTGTTGGCAGGGGCTGGAAGCGTTAAATCAAAGCACGGGTACCGTCTTGTTTCCTTGCACTGTATTTAATTTCACCACCTGTTGTATTTTCATTGGTTTTGAGTTGTCATGACAAACAACTTCAGGAAGCTTCCCTACAATTTGTGTAAAAATTAATGTTTCCCCATCTTACGAAGTGGGCTTGTGATCCAACCAAAATAATGTTTGTAACCTGCCATTAATCATTTGCCACTTTGTCAGCTGAATAAAACAAGACTTCAACCACTTGTTCCTGTGCTGTTTGTGTTCTGTTTAAACACCAACTACAGCTTGGCTGTAACAAGCTGTCTTTCTCCGTGACCTTAAGAGCTAAAACTCTGATTTACTTTTAAGGAGCAAGAAAGCAAGAATTTACTGATGTGATTCAGTAATTTGTACAGCATTAAAAAAACCAAACACATCTTAAGAGTACAGGATATGTACACAAACTGGTGTGATATCTGCCTGGGTAGGTTTCTTGTCAGAGCTGCGCTGCTGTAGTTTTAGAACTCCCACGTATTTATATCTGAAAGGTACACTCTGGTTCAGCCACAGTTTTTGTCAAGGATTATCAGAATACAGTTAGCTTTAATGTCAGCCATTTATTAGACAGTCTCCAGCTGTACAAAGTGTAATTTAACATCTACATTCCAACACCTGTCCCAAAGCACCAAAACGATGAGAAGTAACACCACAGCTGCTGAGTATTGCATTACTTCAGTGTTTCTATACACAGTAAACTCGGTATTTAAGTAGTTCAGCAAAGTCAGGTGGAAAGGAATTACATCTGGTGTGGGGTCAAGTGACAGGAGGCCCACGAGAAGTCTTGCTCAAGCTGTGAAGTCTTGTGCCTGCCCAAGCAACTGCAGGGTGCACAGCACTCCTCTCCCTGTAGCTCTCCACCCCTCAGTGATGCCATTTATTGGGAGCCAGCTCTTGCAGAGGTGCTGGGGAGGAGATCTGGGGTAGCCCACACTCTGTTCCACATTACCAAGAAGAGTTAACAGGACAGCTTCCAGCTGGCACACGAGGATGGTGTCTTGCCAAACAGGTCCCGTATCAGAACACTCCAAGCACTCATCAGTGCTGCAGCACCTCCCAGAATCCGTTCCTTCAGAATTCCACTCCTCCCAAAGCCTCCTGGCATCACAGCAACAGTTGCTCCCAGTTTTGCCAAGAGGAAGGTAAGAGGGACGGCTACTCACGGTCACTGTCACTACTGTCACTGTCACTGCTGTCACCATCCCACTTGATACTCTCCAGCGCCTTCCTGCAATGTAAAACATCAGTCATCAGTCACCGGTGTGACTTTTGCTTGAAAAGAGATCCCAAAGCACAAGGCAAACACAGAAAATTATGGGCTGTCTAATGCCTAGTGTCCTCAAAATGGTGAGCTGGCTGTCAGGGGTGCTGGGCTTGTATTTATTCCCTTGGACCAGAGCTGGCTCCTAACTGTGGCCTCTCAAGGCTAAGCCCTGAAAACCATCTGAGGCTCACCTGAGCTTGGCTGCAGCAGCTCAGCAGTGCAGTGACGGGTGACCATGAGCCTCAGAACCTGGGAGCCCCACGCAGGGCCATCCTGTACCACCCCCTGCTTTTACAGGGCTGCAGCCAGACCCAGCTAGGAAAAGATTCTGGGAAAGAAAGGTGATAAGACAGGGGGACTGAGCAGTAGGTAAGGCTAACCTCACCATGGAAAATCCCCTTCCCTCCTAGGTGGGACGGATACAGCATGGAATCCAAATGCTGAGGGGCCATTTCAGTCCAGGAGTCAACACACCAGCACATAATTCTGAAGCCAGTTCTCTGCTCCCTTGTCAGAGAAGCCTTTCCAAAGGAGTTGTCTGTCCAAGACCCTGTCTACTGTACCCCTTCAACAGTAACATGAAATATTCCAACTTACTTCTGTGTTTCAGAGAGTTCAAATTCCTCCTCAATCCTGCTTTTCAGCCTTTGAGATGAAGGAAGCCCAAGGGATGCCGCCAGCTTTACCATTTTAATTGCCTCATCTGGGGAACTGGTTTGCTTAGCACAGTTCAAGAACTCATCCATCACCTTGTCACTGCAAAGGCAAAGGCAAATGGTGACTGTTCTCAGGGTCACAGGAGAGGGCCTCATTAATTTGCAGCCCATACTTTAGAGAGGAAGAGGAAGTGACATTTCCAGATCACTCAACCAGTCCATCTCTGCTCCTGCCAGGAATTTCACCTCTGGTACAGACTGAAGGCTATTATGGTAAGTTTGGGAACTCCTGTCCCAGCAGAAAAGGGCAGGCACAGAGGGCCTTTAGGTATGTGGCCCTTGGTACCACACACCCTCATGGTGTTCACCTGGGCAAGCTCCAACTTTATTTAAAAAAAACCCACACCCAAACAAATCCATTACTATTCCTTACAAGTTGTGTTCTACTTCAAACACTTCCCTCCAGAATCCTGAGACAGGCTGGTGTAGCCTAACAGGTACCACCTAAGACTGAGGATTTGACTTGATAAACTTGTCTTCAGAAATCCAGGCACCTCTTAAGACACCTATGCTTGGTTAAGAGCATACTGGATTTTTTCTGAGCACATGGGACAGCAGATGTTCAGGAGTCCTGCTCAGACTGATTTGCACTGCTGAGTTCATCAGTGGCACTGCTCTCCACAAACCAGAGCTTCAGTGACCAACCACTTCACTCCCTCCCACTTTGCATTTTCAACATGTTTGGAGACAGAAAGCTCTTGGAATATATCCACTGGATAAACCAACAGCCATGCTCACAGGGACAGACACACATTCATGTCTGGGAAGTAAATGGACCACTGCTGTCAGTTATAACTGGAGGCTGGACTAGCTGACCTTTGAAAGTCTGTTCCATCCCAAACTATTCCTTCATTCCATAACAGAAACTCAGGATCTCAGCCAAAGAGGAGACTCAGAAACTGAAGAACCTAAAAATACTCACGTGGGAATCCTACTGATTTGCTGGAAATGCTCCATCATGTTCCTATTCAAAAGGAAACAAAATAATAATTAAAAAATCCCAAATAACAGGAACAGACAGATATTCAACCTCTTGGATGCACCTCCACTGAAACACAGGTAAGCTCAAATTCATGGAACAATCTTCCCCATGGAGCCCATGCTGTATCCTTGCAAATACAATCTGTACCAGCTAACTTCACTGATTAGTTAAACACAAAATACCTTAAACTGCAGAAAATGGAAAGTGTAGCTGGTGGCAAGTTTCCCTTATAATACTACATATTTTTAGTATTTTAAAATACTACAATAATCTTGCTACTTCTTTGTTTCAAATGAATCAGTGCACAGGGAACATCTGTATTTGACAGAAAAATAGCTCAATCTTAAATTGGAGGCTAGATATTTTAACCTGTATTTCAAGTTCAGAGCATGTAGGACACTAAATTCTAGCTACTAGAGTTCTAAAAGTAGTACTTAGAGTTTTAATTAGGGTTGATGCTAATTAAAAAAATTAATTAAACTAATTAGTCTCTTTATCAGTTTGAATTCCAAAGAGTTCTAAAAATCAGAAAATGAGAAGTTCTGGACAATCAGGGAAGTGATAACGAAACCCCACCTTGCCATAAGAAGCTGTATGAAGCTCAACACCAGATACATTAATTTCTAAACCATTTTTAAGACAGACAACTGTAACTTGGTGCCAAGAATGAACAATAACAAAGCAAAAAACCCATCACACTCCCAGCAGGTTTTATCCCCTCCCTTTGTCTGCACTGCCATTCCAAGACATCAGTCATTAGCTTTTGCTTTTTGTGACTTAAGCCACGAGCTGCAGTGTCAGCATGCCCAGAGTTCAGAGAGCCCCCACGTACCAGGCATCCTGGGTCCTCCCAGCCCTGGAGAACAGCACCACAACATGGCCCAGAGCACTCCCTGTCCACTGCAATGGGACCTGCCCCAGCCCCGTGGGCTCATGGACAGCTTTGATTTCTTCAGCACACTTGGCAAACACCAGTTGAATCTGTGAAAACACTGTGCTGTTAGGAACTAAACTTCTGAAATTAACAGAAGCTTTTCAGGGCAATTTCTCCTGCAGCTCCTACAGGTTTGCTCTGTGTGTGATTTAAATTTGTGATTTAACAGTTGCTACCCCTGGGAGACAAATCTCTCACTTCTGTCCCCACTAGACAAGCTCCAAGGTGGCTCTGCAGGAACAGCTGTATCTGCCTTCAACACCCTTCAGCTTGAGAAGGCAGTTACTGCAATGAAATCCTTGGCAAAAATCCCTGAATTCTGCTATGTGCTTTCCCAGAGATGTGGCTGGTTGGGCTGCATTAGTTTTCCAAATCCTGGTAAGATGGGATCCTGCTCTGTGTTAATTTGAGGTTTCTCTATAGGCTGAAGACAGTCCAAAGGGTTTAGCAGTCCAGGATAAGCTCACATGCATCTGGAAATCTGCAGTGGCAGATGCACTGGAACTGGATCTCTGGGACTGATCAGGGATACAGCATTTACCTACAGTCTAGGGAGACACCACTAGTTTCTACTGAGCTTCTGTGCTAGGTTTGGCTGGGATAGAGGTAAATTTCTTCAGAACTTCTTCTTTCTTACTCTGGGGCTGTGTTTTAAATTTAAGATGGAAAGTGTGTTGCTAACACCAGGATATTTTTGTTATTGCTGGGCAGTGCTTATAGAGTGTGAAGGCTCTCCCACCAGTGAATGGGCTAGGGGTGCACAGTAAGTGTGGTACAACAGAAGTTCAGAGGGGATACCTCTAGGACAGCTGACTCTAAATGACCCAAAGGATATTTCAGACCACAGATGGCATGCTCAGCAGATAAAGCTGGAGAAAGGAGGAAGAGGGGGATACATTTAGAGTGATGGTGTTCAACTTCCCAAGTAACTGTTCCACATGAGCTTTCCAGGAGCCTGGCTTTCCTAGGAATGGTTGAACACCTGCCTGTGATGGGAAATTGTTACTGAGCTCGAGTTTCTGCCCTTTTATCATCCCGTTTCCCCACACCATCCCACAGGGGAAGAGCAAGTGAGCAGCTGTGTGGGTGCTCAGCTGTTCACAAGGGTTATCAGCTTCCTTACCTCACTGGGGTGCTGGTCCCTGCTCATCAAAGACAAGAACTCTTCCAACAGGTCTTGTCTCCTGCTAAACCCCAGCTGTTTCACATCTGTTTAGAGAGAGGCAGTAGTTGGTAGGTGTGAGCTGTATCCCTGTTCCCAACTCCTGGCAATATGGTCAGCACAATTTAACAAGGCAGAACCATTCTCTGTGACTGAGCAGGTCTCATTTAGTTCCCTTTCCTTCCCTGCATTATCAGGTCCTGTGCACCAAATACATGAACCAATCTGATTTCTTCTTCCCTTCCCTGCTAGTCTCAAGATTTCTGGGTATCAGCCCATCTACTCCCCTTGATAATGGCCTTCAAGGTCCCCAGCACTGACCAAGCTGGTGGTGGTGATGACAGAACAGGGAGGGAACACCACAGAGCACTGTCTGTAACAACAGTTACCAATCCTCAGGGGGAATGTGGACCCAAACTGCTGCTGGACAGTGAGGCCCACAACCCCCTGTGGCCAGAGACCTCCACCACTGTCAGCTGAGGATGAAGGAGTGACTGGTATTCTGTTTTTTGGAGCTAAATTAAATCTTTACCAAGGATCTGCAGAGGGTCCAGGTGATTAGATACCATAGGCAAGCACTGCACCTTATCATGGCTACTCTGAGCAATGGGAAGTTCCCAAACTGCCTATGAAGCCATGTGGCCATCACTGACCTTCCCAGACTGAAGGGATCACTTCCAACTGGTTGGCTGCATCCAAAGCTTGAAGGAGATCCAATATATTTTTAGGAGATGGATAGAAGAGCTGATGAAGGAAGAGAGTCATTTCAGTCACCTGTGACAGCTCCATTTCTCCATGCTAAAGCTCTGCAGCTCTTACCCTGGTACACACTTACCGAAAATGACATTTTTTTGTACCACTTCAACACCACCTCAATTTGTTCCATCATGCACAACAGTGAAAAGAATTTTGACCTAGAGAGAAAAAAAAAAGTCCTAATTCAGTGATGATTAGATCAACCAAAGCATACAGAAGTACCAGGAAATGATGGTACTGATCAGATGTGTATTGCAGATCAAGGAAATTTCACTGATTGCAATACTCCACACAATCAGAAAAGCAGCACTGTTTCCTATGACAGCTTAATGCTGACACTAGGTAACTGGCAGAACTAATTAGAAGTTAGACCAGTGTGTTTTAAAATACAAAAAAAAATAGACAATCTTCCTGCCTGATGCCAGTTGGGGTTTTTTTACACCTGAATCTTCCTCAAATACAACCTTTAGATATAAGAACTGAACTAAACTACCCTTGCTACTTGTGCAAGTTCACAAGTCAAGCCCGAGTCCTTGATCCAGTGCACTGACTAAGAAAACATCCCCACACTAACAAATTTTGCTGTTTTGGTGTTACCTCCAAAGCTCCACCCTGGGTACACAACCAAACGGCAGAATCCACAACTGGTTGTTCCAGTTGCTGGATGGCTGTTGAGATGAACTGATGATCCAAGACACTGGACTTCAGTTCAAAGTCTACAAACTGAAGACAAATCCTAAGCAACCTCTGCTCTTAAGAAGCATCACATTCCCTAACTGGACATACAGTAACCAGCTGGTGTTCAGTGTTTGAATCCTAGTTTGTATTGAATTGACAGCAACACAGAAGATGCTGAATATGATCTCCACTTCACTCACCAGTAGCCATTTACGTGATCCACATCCAAGAATTTCCAGTTGTCTCCCTTCTCCAGTGCCTTATTTAACTGATAGGCAAGCTTGATATCCTTAAGATCACAGCACTGCAATAAACCACTCAGATTTGAATGCTAGCAAATGTAACAGTCAATGCATCCCCCAAGACTCACAAAGGTACATGCACATCTCACAGGCATGCAAATTACCAATTAGAGAGGAGTCAGGCAAAGGACTGCAGAATTATGGCAGAAAGTTATAGGAGGTAACAGATGAAAAAATGGGAGATATTGAAAGCTAAACCTTGTATGACTTGTATGTAAACTCACAGGCAATTCTCCAACAGCTGGAGAGGCTCAAAGGAATTCTGATGGCAGGGAAGAGGCACTTACCACTTGCATGGCGGTGGCAAAAAAGCCAGCTGAAAGGGAGCAAACAAGAGTCAACTGTTAACTTCAAGTTTCCAAGGAGACATAAACCATCTCATTAAGCCACCCACCCAGAGGACAGATGAGGTATGCTCAATTAAGAGATTCAATCTGTAGCTCAGTTTGACAATACAGCAGGGCTCTTCACTTTCAAGGTAGTGGCACAAGTTGGGTGAGTTTTTTTATACACTTCTGGCAGCAACTTAGAGCACAGAAAGAAACAGTTTACCAAACTTAGCAGGACAGAAGCAAATGAAGGTGGTGTACAACATTCTGACTATTTCTGGGAATCCTTCCAAAGACAAGAAAGCAAGCTGAATAAGAGTAGCTTTCAACACTTTGTTGACACTACATTGTCTAAAGACCTTTCTTTGCCAAATCCATCTTCAGATGGAAGCTTCATCTGCTTCCAAGCATACAGAAAGGCTCATGAACTTCCCAGGGCAAAGCTGTGTACATACAGATGGCAGAAGGAGCCAGTAACACATGGGATGTTCAGAATATACCCCTCCTACAGACCCATGTTCCAGTTTTCAATGAAGTTTTATTTCATAAAATTTCCTGAAGAGGATTAGGAACAACTAAAATAGGAAAACTCACACACCACACTACAACAAAAACCTGCCATTCACCTCAGGTGCATCTTTCATGAAGTTGTTGTAAGACGTTCCACTTTAAACTGATCTTGTAAATAGCCTTGGGGTACTAATAACACAGACTTATAATGCTCATTCTTACAAGCTACACACCTAGTTCCTCACAGAAGCCAGTGAACCAATGCACAGCACAATTCCCAGCACTGCAATGTGCCCTTCTTTGTCTCCAGAAGTATCAGAGGAGAGTCAGAGAAGCAAACTGCATGCATTTATCCTAACTGAGTAAAACTACCTGAAATTCACAGGTACCTTTTCACCCAAGCTTGAAGTCCTTACCATCATCAGGGTCCTGGGCAGTGAAACTCCTCTCTTCAACCACATTTAACACCTCAGAGATGATGTCTGATGACTGAACATCAGCTGTGGGAGAAAGAGACAAACAACATCACATCTCAGTTGTACCAAGCACTACCTAAGTGAAGAGCATCAGCCTGCAAAAATAGTATCAAACTGGGAACAAGCAACATCATTTTCAACAAATGTAATTCCTGTGGTGCTCCACACCAGCTGCAATTTAATTTGCTCTAAAATTCACCCTGCTATTCCCAGATTTCCACAGCACAGCAGGGCATAACCAAAAAGATGTAAATGCTTTCTAGCAAGGAATCAAATAGGCCTGGAAGTTTGTCTGTTAGAAGGTTGCACTGAGAAAAGCCAAGTACTTCATAAACAAACAAACAAAAATTTAAA
>VXAC01008340.1:4944-21968 GCA_013399225.1 Rhipidura dahli | reverse complement strand
CCTAGGATAATGAAAAAAAAATTTACATTTTTGTTTTGTTTTTTTTTTTTTCTTTTTTTTTTAGCTGTACAAACTTTTCATTAAGAAAAATATATCTCTGTACAAAAGAGGAATTGAGCTTTTTTTGGGGTTTTTTTGTGTGATTTTTTCCCTTTTTTTCCCATTTTTTTACCTTTTTTTTACCTTTTTTTCCTCTTTTTTTTTCCTTTTTTCCCCATTTTTTTCATTTTTTCCTTTTTTCCCTTCTTTCCCCCCCATTTTTTCCTTTTTTTCCCCATTTTTTTTCTTTTTATTCCTTTCCCCCCTTATTTCCCATTTTTTTTCCTTTTTTTTTTTTTTTCATTTTTCCCCCTTTTCCCCCTTTTTTTTCCACATTTTTTCTTACCATATGCAAGTCCTCTGGGCACAAGGATGGAGAATGGCATGGAGCAGATCCCAGCCAGCTCGCAAAAAAAAACCGGAATAAATCCCTTTCCCACTTCCTGGACAACAGCAGGAAAAGGGAATTCACGGATCCAGAGCAGAAATTCCATGGAAGTCGAGCTCCCCCTTTTCCCTGCCACGGTGGTTTTAATGATTTTGGATTTATTTGACACTCCTGGATGGGATTTTTCTCCTGGTTTTTCCATGGAATGAGCAGGAGTCGGGTGTGGGAATCCCATGGAGCAGCCGGGAGAGGATTCCCTGGAATCTGAACAGGAACCTGGAAAGGATCCAGGCTCTGCTTCCAAGGATTCTTGGAATTTTGGGCTCTGGAATTGGGATCGGGACATGGCGAGGCAGGAGCAGAGCACGGGCTGGGTTTGGCTCTGGGGTTTTTAGGGATAAAGGAGCTTGGAAAAGAGCAGGGATGGAGGCAGGGTGGGATCCCAGGATTCCCAGGGGTTATCCCAGCCTTGTTCCAGCAGTTCCAGCGTGGAATGACGGCGAGAGGACAACAGAAAAAGGGGAATATTCCCTCTGGGGCTGTCTGGGATTTGTGTCCCGCAAGCTGGGAAGGACAGACACCATCCCAGGCCATCTGCCCTTGGAATTCACGCCTGGAATTCTCCCCAGCTGGGAGCACCCCTGACTCCAGCGGGACCAAATCCAGGTGGGAACACTTCCCTGACTCCTGCCCACGCTGGATCGGGGCTCCGGCTCCAGCTCCCACTTCCCAGGGAGAAACCAGAGCACTTTTGTGGGATTTTTTGGGAATTCTGATCCCTCTGGGAGAGCCAAAGGAGAGCCAGTTTTCCTGGGGTAGAAAAACCAACAAAGAAACAACCCAGAAGCCCAAATACGGACAAATCCTTGTCCTGGATCCAGGGGATTTCCATGAATCTAGCCAGGAATGCCCAAAGGAAAATGAAACACAGGGAAGAGGGGAAAAGCTTCCCAGGTTTTACTTGGAAAGGCCCCATTTGAAAATCCTTCCTCTGCTCAAGCCCTGGGGTAGAAAATCCTACAAAAAATAACCCAGAAACCGCAAATCCTCATCCTGCCCCTTCCAGGTGCTTCCCATGAATTCAGCCAGGAATGCCCAAAGGAAAATGAAACACAGGGAAGAGGGGAAGAGCTTTGGGAAGCTTTTCCCAAGTTTTGGGAAGGTTCCATCTGAAAACTCCTCCCCTGCTCAAGCCCCGGGGTAGAAAATCCGATAAAAAAATAACCTGGAAACCCAAATCCTCATCCTGCCCCATCCAGGTGTTTCCCAGGAATCCAGCACCTTGTGCACAACCTCTTCGTTGCCCAAGCTCTTCCCAAAATTTGGGGGCACCTCCCCCCTTCCAGCTCCTTCCGGGAGCAGCTCGGGAAGCGGAGCCGGAGCAGAGACCTTTGGCTTGGTGATCCAGCGGGATGGAGGAGGCGGATCCAGCAGCCCCTCGGGAATCCCAGGGAGGTGCAGCAGCAGCAGCAGCTTCTCCTTGGCCTCGGCAGGGGGGTGGGGAGGGGGATGGATGGATGGTGAGGTGGGATAATCATCCACTGGACACCGACCCCGGGAATCTGGGATGGACACAGGGGAGACAAAGAGTTGGTCGTGAAATTCCGGGGAAAAGGCTTTGTTATCCTAAAATTGGGATAATCCAGTCTGGAAGGGCTCTGCAATCCACTTATAACTTGTAAATCCTGGATTCCTGTGCAAAATTCTCTGTCTGGGATCACCCAGGGAGGGATCCCTGTTAAAATCCCATTTTATCCTGTTCCCACCAGAGCTTTGTTGGGATTTCCTTGGCCACGTCCTGGGGATGCTGGTTTGGGTCAGGCCCTGGGCAGAGCTGATCCCATAGAAGGGATCCACAGGGATCCCAGGATCACTGAGCTTGGAAAAGGCCTTGGAAATCATCAAGTCCAGCACCTGTCCCCAGCCCATGGCACTGCCAGGCTTTCCTTGGATACCTCCAGGGATGGCGACTCCAAACCTCCCCGGGCTGCCCATTCCCATTGTCCAACCACCTTTCACAAGATCCTTTGGGAAATCCTGGGCCTCCTGTAACCCAGAGCTAAAAGGGAGTGGGTTCAGATGGGATATTGGGAAGAAGTTCCTCCAGATTTCCAAGCTAAACCTTCCCTGGAGCAGCTGAAGGTTGTCTCTTGTTCCATCATTCCTTGAGTCCAACTCCTGGGCCTGGAAGGACATTCCAAGACCCACAAGATCCCTTTGATCCAGAGCTTTGACAGAGGGAGAGGAGAGTGGGTTTGGATGGGAAATTGGGATGAAAAATGGGGATGGGAAATTGGGATGGGGAAATTGGGATGGGAAATGGGGATGGGAAATTGGGATGGGAAATGGGGNTGGGAAATGGGGATGGGAAATGGGGATGGGAAATGGGGATGGGAAATTGGGGTGGGAAATTGGGATGGGGAAATTGGGATGGGAAATGGGGATGGGAAATGGGGATGGGAAATGGGGATGGGAAATTGGGGTGGGAAATTGGGATGGGGAAATTGGGATGGGAAATGGGGATGGGCAATTGGGATGGGGAAACTGGGATGAAACTCTTCCCTGTGAGGGCACCGAGGGGCCGGCACGGAATTCCCACCCAACCCACGACCACCGGCAGACCCCAAACCCAACTCAGAACCACCCAGCCTCGCGGAAAGCCTCACCCCCCACACCCCCGGAGCGAGCCTGCAGAACCCTTCCAACTCCACCCATTCCAGGATCCCAGGGCTCCGAGGGGACCCCGGGGACACGGGGCAGGGGTGGCCGTGCCCACTCACCCCGGGGCCGGCGCTATACGGCCGTGCAGACGGTGCTGACGGTGAACTCGGCCTCGCCGGCCACGATGTCCGAGGGCTGCAGGCTGCGGTCGTACATGGGGTTCTCGAAGGTGCCCCTCACGTTGGTGTTCTCGTGGCCGGCATAGCCGTTGAAAGGGACTTTGGGTCTTCTCCTGTGGGATTGGGAGAGAAAATCCAGCCGGCTCACGGCCCTGAGGGAGGGCGTTGATGGGGAAAAGGGGGAGCGTGTTTGGGAGGAGGGGAAATCGCGATCGGTGGCGTCGAGCGGGAGCAAAGTTGGGTTTGCGACACGTTTGAAACTTGTGTGGTTTAAGCTCTCGAGAGCCTCTGGGATTTCTGATGGAGACACTTCCTGTGGTGGGGATGGGATTTGGGCTTGGCAGGGAGATGGAATTGTGGAGAAAAACGCGCCCAGGTCTGTTTGTGCTCCCAAAGTCTCCCTGGTTTTGGAGGAATTGGCTTTGGATCCTCCTCAGTGTGGCTACAAATCCCACCAATGGCCAGCAAAACCCTCCCCCTTCTCCTCACCCAATCCCTCATCTCGCCACCCTTTATTGTCCCACCTCCTCAATTAAACCTAAAAGGTTTATTTGGGATATTCCCAAATATTCCCCCAGTCCTAAAGGGGGGATTTTAAGCCCAGCTCAAATTGCTCTCAAATCCCCCTGAACTTCTTCCATTTTTTGGAACTATTCCCCCAATGTCTCAAACCCTCTCTTTGCTGTTGTCCCACCTCCTGAATCAAACCAGGCCTTAAAGGGAGGGGAATTTTAGGCCCTCAAATCCCGGAATTTCTTTCCCCTTTGGGAATTTCTGCCCCGAACCCACCTGTGTTTGTAGAGATAAAGCACGAACCCTGCAATAATCAGGGCGATGAAAGGCACAAGGATGGCGGCTGCCACGGAGCTGCTGTTGGATGCAAAGTGGTGGCCGATGGATTCGGGATCGTTTTCCATCATGCTGATGTCTGGAACACAGCAGAAAGGAACACATTTCCCACATTTCCAAGCCCTTGTTGGAAAAGGGAATTTAAAGCTGCTGGGATGGAGATCCAGCCTAACTTTGGCATCATCATTTATTTCGAGCTGCGATTAAAGCCAGGTGTAAATTGATTTATTTGTGCTGAAAAATTCCAAGCTGGATGCACCAAGTTGGGCTTCAAGGGAGGCTCTGAGATGCTGCATCCAGAAAGGTGACGAGATCCCAACAATCCCGAGGGATTAAAGAGCTCAAACCCTGCTTTAAGAGGTATTTAGGAGCTTAAACTTTGTATGGTTTAAGCTCTCGAGAGACTCTGGGATTTCTGATGGAGACACTTCCTGTGGTGGGGTCGGGATTTGGGCTTGGCAGGGAGCTGGAAATGCGGAGAAAAACCTGCCCAGGTCTGTTTGTGCTCCTAAACTCTTCCAGGTTTTGGACAGCAGCCCTGTTATCCCTCATTTTATTCCCAAATTATCCATTTTATCATCAGGCTGTTTGTTTTGTGCTGTTGGGTTTCCCACAAACTTCACACCAACACCCAGAAAGCACCGGAAATTCCAAGCCAGGGACTGGGAAAGCATTCCCTGGTTGCAAACCCCCACCAGGCCTACATGGAGCTTTTGGAATTGAGGGAAAAAGTGCAAATCCAAGGAATTTTACCAAGTCTCTGGAGGCCAAACTGCCCGAAGCCTTTGCCACGCACAAAGCCCTGGTACACGAAGGTGCCACTCGAGGACTCCGACGACACCTGTGAGGACAGGAGAGAGGAGGTCAAAGGATTTATCCAACATTTCCCTGGATTTAACACCCAGCTCATCCCAGCCTCTTCCAAGCGCATTAATTTGATTCAATTCTCCAGAAAATCCTGGAATTTCTTAAGGAGTTTCACTGCTCAAGGCGTCTCGAAGGAAGGGAAGCCAAAAAAATCTTGTTCGCCATAAACCGGAGAGGACACTGCTGATTCCAGAGGGAGAGGGAAAAGGTGGCCATGGGTCAATGGGATCCGCATTTTTTCCAAGCTCCAGTGGATCCTGAAAGGCTTGGAAAGCTCCCAGGCACAGGCAGAGGGGTGAGGAGTTGGCTCCATTATAGGGAACATCAGCGAGAGGCTGAGCAGACAGGAAATGTCCACGTGGAACGAATCCCGTTGGTTTCTCCTCCAGCATTCCCTGGGAGATGATGGATTTCCAACCCCAGGGTGACAAAGCCAACCCCAAACTGCAGGAGGAGCTGGCACACCCGTGGTGGTACCTGCTGGGGACAGCACTGGTGGCACCGGAGCAGCCTCACCCCGCTCCCAGCTCCGGGAATGATCCCTCAGCTCCAGGGAAGGGAAATCTGGGCTGTGCCATCCATGGGAGGGACAGACACCATCCCAGGCCATGGAATTCAGGCCTGGAATCCTCCCCAGCTGGGCCCAAATCCAGGTGGGAACACTTCCCTGACTCCTGCCCACGCTGGATCGGGGCTCCGGCTCCAGCTCCCACTTCCCAGGGAGAAACCAGAGCACTTTTGTGGGATTTTTGGGAGAGTGGGAGGGTGGATTTTGGGCACTCACGTGTCCATCCAGAGCCCATTTGTCATTCCTGAACTTGTTGGCAAAGACCTCCAGAGGCCCCATGATCTGGTACACCTGGAGCAGCAGGTGCACCTCTTCCTTCTTGTAAATTCCTGGAAAAGAAGGGATTTTGTCAGCTCTGGATCACTCTGGCTTGAAAGAAGTGACTGGGAAGGCAGAGAAACCAGCTCAGGGTTTGAGTGGACACCAGTCCTGTCACTGGGAAACACAGCCCAGGATACTGAAGATGTTTTCCTTAAGGAAAAGGAATCAGTATTGAATTAATATTCAGGTTCTGCTGCTGGATCAGGGATGTCTTGGTGCTCCAGGAGGGCAGGGACAGGGAGCATTCATGGAATCGGGAGCTGGAAGGGACCCCCAAGGATCCTCAAAGTCCAACTCGCAGAATTTCATCTTTTTTGCCAAAAGCTCCAAATCCTTCCTTGGACACCTCCAGGGATGGGGACACCAAACCTCCCTGGGCAGTTCCAAGGCCTGACCACCCTTTCCAGGAAGAAATCTTCCCTCAAATCCCATCTAAATCTTCCCTGGCACAGCCTGAGGCCGTTTCCTCTCAATGTGGGAGCAGAGCCTGACCCCACAAGGTCCCCCCTGAGCCTCCTTTTCTCCAGGCTCCCCCAGTTTTCCAGACTCTTTTCCATCTCCATTCCCTTCTCCGGACACGCTCCAACCCCTCCAAGGCCTCCCTGGCCCTGAGTGACCACAACAGGGACACGGCTCTGGAGGTGTCCCAGCAGTGCCAGCACAGGGGACACCCCCTCCTTGGCCAGGACACCCCCGGTGCCAACGCCACCCCCTCCCAAGGGCCGCGGGGTGCCCCTTACCGGCCACCTGGAGCTCCACCCCGCTGTGGTCAATCAGGGTGGCGTTGACCTTACTGGTGGCGGGGTCGAAGCTGGTGACGGACAGCATGGCCGGCTGCTTCTTGCCCAGGTACTCGTAGGAGCCTTTCCATAGGGAATTCCTCGCGAACACATCCGGGGGCACTGCGACCACAGCGATGGGAGATGCGGGAAAACAGGGAAGAGTTCCCGGTTTTCAGGGGGAAAAAAAAACCCCCAACCCATCGGAGCAGGATTCCTGCCTTTCTTGGAATTCACTGATAGGAACTGAATTATTTTCAACATCTCAAACCCCACCTGCTCTGTGCTGCCCCCATGGGGGATGAAGCAAAAAATGGTGATTTTAATTTGGTTGTGGTGATAAAAAAATGGGAGGAAAAGTTTTAAGAACAAAGCAAAACCCCCGAAATAATTTCTCAGGAAAAGCAAATTGGAAATAACAAAATGTACAAAATAAAATATGGAAAAAAAATGGAAATAAATTTTAAAAAAAATTGGAAATAAAAAATGTACAAAATAAATAATGGGAAAAAAATGGAAATAAAAAAGATAAAATTGGAAATAAAAAATAAAATTGGAAATTAAAAAAAAATAAAACTGGAAATAAAAAATGGTCAAATGCACAACATCCTGCAGGCTGGAACGCTCTGGGGAGGGCAGTGGGTGCAGCTCCTGTAAGGATCCTGTGGGTTTTCCAGGGAACAGGATGGGGCATGGGGCAGCTGCCAGCCGTGCCAAGGATTTCAGGAGGGTGGATCTGGGGAGGTGCAGGGGTGGCAGGGATGGGTCCGTGGGGATGAGCCCCCTCCACGAAGCCCTACCTGAGAGCTTGGCGAGCGGCGGCTCCCGCGCGGTGCCCACGGGCCTCCCGCTGGGACGGACATCGGCTGCAGCGGGGGGCAAAGCACAGCTGCTCAATGCTCTGGGCTCTGACATGGGCAATCCCACAATCCCTGAGGCTGGAAAAGCCTTCCAAGGTCACAGAGTCCAAGCTCTGCTCAATCCCCACCTTAGTCCCCAGCTCATGTCCAGGCCTTCCCTGGGAATTCCAAACCTTCCTGGGCAGTTCCAAGGCCTGAGCACCCTTTCCATGGAGGAATTTTCCCTCAAATCCAACCCAACCTCCCCTGGCCCAGCCTGAGGCCATTCCCTCTCCTCCTGTCCCTGTTCCCTGCCAGCAGAGCCCGACCCCCCCCGGCTGCCCCCTCCTGTCAGGGAGCTGTGCAGAGGCACAAGGTCCCCCCTGAGCCCCCTTTGCTCCAGGCTGAGCCCCTTCCCAGCTCCCTCAGGAATTCTCCAGCCCCTTCCCTTCCCTGGACACGCTCCAGCCCCTCCATGTCCTTCCCAAACTGAGGAGCCCAGAACTGGACACGGCCCTCGAGGTGTCCCTCACCAGTGCCCAGCACAGGGGACAATCCCGTCCCTGCTCCTGCTGGCCCATCCCTGACCCAGGTGCCACGTGGGCACCCCTGGCTCCTGTCCAGCTCCTGTCCAGCTGCACCCCCAGGTCCCTCTGTGCCTTTTCAGCCACTTTGTCCCCAAAGTGGCTCCAAGTGTCCACTCCAAGTGTCCAGAGTGACCACGTCCGGGAGAGCCCCAGGGCTCCATTTCCATGGATCAGGACACATTCCCCATCCAAGGCTCTGTGGCAAAGCCACAAAATTTGGGGGAGAGAAACAATTTTTGTCCCCTGCAGGTGTTTCTAGACCCAAACCACCCCCAGAAGGTTCCCAGGTGACTCTTTAAGGAAAGACAGGAGGGTGTTGGGTCACAGACTGGACTTGGTGACCTCAAAGGCCTTTTCTGACCTAATTCTGTGATTCTGCTGTGGAGAGCAACAGTGGGGACCCCCCCAGCAGCTGGAAATCGGGCTGTGCCCCCCCAACTTTTAAGGCAAAAAAGTCAAGGCTGAAAATTCCTCCTTCCTTTGAGTTCTGACCCCAGAACTGAGTCTGGGCTTTATCTGCAGGTCCAAAACCACCTTTGGAGCACCTCAAGGCCCGAGATCTCCACAACCTGAGAGCCCCTGGGGAGGGATCTCAGCCACCAGCTGACCCCCACCCCGGGCCCTGCAGCCCCTCACCCAGGCAGATGGGGGGCTTCCCTGTCCAGCTGCCGTCGGCTTTGCAGGTGCGGTGCTCGGAGCCGCCGGTGAGGTAGAAGCCATTCTGGCAGGAGTAGATCAAAGTGTAGCCCAGCGAGGGCAGGTCCAGGGCACCCACGTTGGCATGGGATGGGGTCTCGGGCTGCTTGCAGTGGTGGGCTGGAAGGGACAGGGGGAAATGGGAGAGGAATCACAGTTCTGCTATGCCAGGCTGCTCCAAGCCCCATCCAACCCGGCCTCAGGCACTTCCAGGGATCCAGAGGCAGCCACACAGCTTCTCTGGGAATTCCATCCCACCCCCCCTCCCCACCCTCCCAGGGAATAATTCCTTCCTAATTGCAGATTCTCCCTAAAAATCCAAGGCATTTCCTGCAAGAGTCCATTTCCCAGAGCCTGGCTGAGGGGCTCCCCGTGGCATTCCCAGGACTCACGGACGCAGTCGGGCTGGACGCCGCTCCAGGTGAGGTTGGGCAGGCAGGTCCTGGTGGTGGAGCCCTGCAGGAGATATCCCTTCTGGCACTGGAAGAACAGGATGCTTCCCACCTGGCCCAATGGGAGACAATCAATCAGCTTCCCAGGCCTTCCCAGACCTTCATCCCACGCAATCCCAAAGGCACCGTTCCCTCGTCACCACCTCACCCTTCACCCCCTCATCAGGGGCAGCTCCAATCCCAGGGAAGCTCCCAACAGGGGAAAAAAAAATTACACTTAGGGTGGCTTAAAATTAATTAACCTAAAATGAATTAATTAAAGCCCAAAATTAAGGTAACTAATTAGCAGGAGAACTGCAGGATCTGCTCTGGCATCCACTGTCCCAGCAGGGAATGGGCACCCCCAGGGAAGGCTGGAATGGAGCCCCCCCCCAGGGAGTCACTGCGGGGTTTTTGTCCCCATTCCAATGATTTCCTGCTGGATGGGAGCTGGGATCAGCTAAAGCACCTGCAGGATTTGGCCTGGAAATCAGCAGGAGTGAATAGCAGTGACTATTAATTAGCACAGTAATTAATTTCAGATACAATGCACTGCCAATTAACGCTGGGCAAACACGCTCGGAGGGCTAACGGAGCATGGTGGGGTGTCCTGCTCCCAGGAGGAGACAGAAATCCATGGGATGAGACATTAATCCATGGGATGAGACGTTAATCCACAGGATGAGATGTTAATCCATGGGAGGAGGACACGTGAATCCATGGAAGGACACATTAATCCATGGTAGGACATGTTAATCCATGGGAGAAGACATGAATCCCATGGGGTAACACAGGAATCCATGGGAGCACCTGTGAATCCGTGGGATTACACATCAATCCATGACAGGAGACATTAACTCATGGAAGGACACGTGAATCCATGGAAAGACACGTGAATCCATGGAAGGACACATGAATCCATGGAAGGGCACATGAATCCATGAGAGAACATGTTAATCCATGGGATAAGTGGTGAATCCAAGGGATAAGTGGTGAACCCAGGCCCAGGACCAAGCAGGGCCAGTTTTGGGGCACACCCCTCTTCCACGGCCCTACCTGGTATCCCTGGGAATTGTTCTGCATCCCAAAAAGAGGCACTCCGGGATCCGCACACGTCGTGAGGCTGGGATCTGGAAAAAACAGGGAGAGGGATTAACGGGGGAGCTCAGACCCCTCTCCAGGCACAGGGATCCTGCGGCACCTCTGGAACGCGAGCGGGATTTGGCTCCGAAGGAACAAACAGCGACGAGGAAAACCAGCCGGCTCCTCTCGTTCCTGAAATCCCTGCCTGAGGCAGCACAAACCAACCAGGGGCACTGCATCCCTCCAGAGAAAAACTGGGAACACACACCTTGGATCAGGACAGCTCTGCCCTCTCCCTGTTTTCCATATCCATGCTGTGCCCTCTGCTCCCAAGGGCCATCCCATCCCCCAAGGATCAGGGTGATCCAATCCTGTTCCCTGCCCTCTGCTCCCAAGGGCCATCCCATCCCCCAAGGATCAGGGTGATCCCATCCTGTTCCCTGCCCTCTTTTCCCACGGGCCATCCTGATCTCCAAGGACCACAGGACTGCCCGATCCCATCCTCTTCCCTGCCCTGGGCTCAGCAGGAATTTTCATGGACCTCAGAGATCCAACATTTCCAGCAGCAGGAGGGGGGCTCTCAACTCCTTGGATGTGAGAAAGTTCCTGGAAAAATCCATAGGAAACCTGGCCACGATTGTTCCTACATTCCTGCAGTTGCTGCATTCCCTGTACAAAGCCCTCACTCCCAGCACAGTTTGGGATGGAAAGGAGCTTAAAAACCACCCAGTTCTGTGGGGGGGACACTTCCCACCAACCCAGGGCAGCTCCAAGCTGGCCTGGGACACTTCCAGGGATGGGAATTTAAGCAGCAGGGCCTGGATAAGGAGAAGGGGAGATGGAAAAGGAGGAGGAGAATGGGAGAAGGAGAAGGGGAGAAGGAAAAGAGAAAGAAAAGAGAAGGAAAAGAGAAGGAGAGAAGGAGAGAAGGAGAGAAGGAAAAGGGGAGAAGGGGAGAAGGAAAAGATGAGAAGGAGAGTAGGGGAGAAGGAAAAGAGAAGGAAAAGAGAAGGAAAAGAGAAGGAAAAGAGAAGAAGGAAAAGAGAAGGAGAAGGGGAGAAGGAAAAGAGGAGAAGGAGAGAAGGGGAGAAGGGAAAGAGGAGAAGGAAAAGAGAAGGAAAAGAGAAGAAGGAAAAGAGGAGAAGGAGAGAAGGAAAAGGGGAGAAGAACAGAGGTTGTCAACCACCAGCGAGACCCCACCCCACAAAAGCAGCACCCCTCAGCTGTTTTCCACAGCAACCAACCCCTTATTCCCACAAATTCCCGACGAGATCCAACAGGAAAACAAAGCCAGCCCCCAAACCCCGCAGGTGCCCCCAGAGGGTGCCCCCCTCACCGATGCAGCTGGGCTGGGTCCCGCTCCAGGTGCCGTCGGACTGGCAGAACCTCCGCGCCGAGCCCACGAGCACCAGCGGGGCCAGGCAGGAGAAGGACACGGACGAGCGGTAGGTGAAGCCCCGGTCCTCGCGCCTGCCCTGCGCCGGCGTCCCCGGGTCCCCGCAGAACACGGCTGCAGCAGCAAAGGGACAAGGACACGGCCACGTGTTACGCACCTTTTAACCAAAAAGTGACTTTTGTGCCAAAAACTGTGGGGAACTGGGGGTTAAAACAGGGAAAATAATTGTCGTTTTTAGGTTCATTAAGTTGTGAATTGTTACAATTCACCCCCAGAAGGACCCCAGGTGACTCTTTAAGGAAAGACTGGAGGGTGGTTTTACAACTTTATGAAGTTGTGAATTGTTATGAAGTTGAAGTTACTAATTAGTCCAGTTGAGAGAGTTAAAGTTTACACAGTCAAAGGTTTAAGATGTTTTTATAAGTTTTAAGAAATACCTTCTGTCAGCATCTATTCAAATTGTTATAAGGTTTACTTTTTAAGAAAGTTTTCAAGTTTTGTGTAATCCCTACTTAAGCTTTTGAGTTTGCTTGTGTATTGTGTTAAATTTAGACCTTTTTGAGCCAATTTTCATATTTTAAAGGTATATTTTCAAAACTGGGATCAGATCTTGGCTGGGTCTGAAGGGGGAATATGAAGAGCCACTTTCTAAAAAGAACACCCACACTGCCCTCTTGCAGGCTGCCTCCATGGCAACCCAGAATATTATTGAGGATCCTTTCTACAGGCAAGGAGCCACTGGTGGGCAGGAGAAACCCCACTGTTTGACCCATGCAACGCTCCGGGACCGCGGAGCTGGGCAAGGGGAGGTACGGGGCGTTCCTGGGCGGGGACAAGAACTGATAAAAAGGCTCGTTCCTGGGGACCCTGTGCCACTCCTCGGGGGATTAGCCCTGAGAGGAGCCTGTCCAGGACAAACAGCCTCTGCCCCTTTGGCATTTATAGACTGACAACCCGGCTTAACTGGGGAGTCTGTTCCTGAGCAGCAGCCCTTTGTCTCCGAGCGCTGCCTCTCTTCAGGCTCAGCCTGAGGTCTTTGATTCCGGCACCCGAGTTTTTATTTGTTTTGTTTTGTTTTGTTTTTTTTTTAAGCTGCCTACTAAATAAACCCTTCTTTTTCGGATCCTGGAGTCGAGATTGTCTCTTTTTCTGACACCACGGATCCCTCCAGGAATGTCTCATCCCACCCAGGGGTCTCAGCAGCCCATCCAACTCCGTGATGAAGTTGGGAATTAGCGACGGCAGAAGGTGTCGCTGGCTGCGCTCCTTGGAATTGTCTCCTTCTGTTAATTAACTTCCACCTTATCCTCGGGATTTTGCTGCTTTCCCCCCTCTTTTTTCTCCCCTAATTGCACGGTGCCGCTTTGTTCCGTGGCTCCGTGTCACACGGAAAGCCCGCTAATTATCCCGGATCCAGGGAAAGGTGCAAGGGGTTTGTGGGATTTAATCTGAAAATGGCTGTTGTGCTGCTGCAGAAGGAACTCAGAGCTGCCTTTAGCATTAGGAGGTGTTTAATTCCCATTTTTTTTGGCATCAGCTGTTGGATGAAACCTTCCCAGCCTTCACAAAAGATTCCCAACTTCTGCTGCTCCACGGTGCCCTTTGCCAAAGGATTTTTTGGCAGTTTCGGGAGTGTGGATTGCAGAAGATTCAGTCACTGAGGACAAAGTTTTGAAGACATTTTGTGGGCAAGAACATGGAAAATGCCCGGATTCATCCCAAATCGGGATGGTCACAGGGGTGGAGTGACCACCTGTGTCCCTGCCTGCTCCTCACAGGTGCCAAACCACGGCTCCCAAAAAACAAGGCACGTGGGATTTGGCAGAGCAGCCACACTTGGGCTCCAGGCTCCCAAATCATCACCACGGCACGAAAAATTCCCACTCCAGCCGATGGAAAACTTCCTTTAGGATTGGGGCAGGAAGCACAGCGAGGTCCCTCTGAACCCTGAGCGACACAGAGCCTGAAGAAAAGCTGGGAAAAGCCCCCAAAAACCCTGGATTTTCAGCAGAACCCTGCCGATTCCCGGTGGAAAAGCGGGAAGGTGCCTACTCACGGAAGCACTGGGGGATCTCCCCGCTCCAGGAGCCGTTGCCCTCGCAGGTGAGCACGGCGGGCAGGGACAGCTGGTAGCCCTCCAGGCAGGCGTAGCTGATGCTGGAGCCCCAGCTGAAATCCGAGCCCACCACCTTCCCGTTGGGAATGGCCTGAGGAGCTCTGCAGGTGATGGCTGTGGGAAAAGGAAGAGCAGGGTCAGGATTTTTCATTTCTTCCTGATTTCCATGAACAGGCAAATTCCATGTGGGATCGGTGTCTTCCCGCTCTCCCAGAGCATCTCCCAGGACTGGCTGAGCACCAGCTGGGGTCAAACCTCCAGGATTGCACTTGAAAATTTGGAGTTAAATCCCAAATCTTAAAATATCCCGTGGGAAGGGATCCACGAGGATCATCCAGTCCAACCCCAAAATCCCACCCTGTGCATCCCTGAGAGCGTTGTCCAAGCATTCCTTGAGATCCTGGTGCCCATTCCCTGGGGACCCTGCTCGGTGCCTGGGGGAAGAACCTTTTCCTAAATATTTCTCCAAATCCCATTTTGGAGTCAACGCTTGTCTCCAGCTGAAGGTAAAAATTCACCCTGACATGGTGCGAAAACTCGTCCCAGATTTCCCCAAAGATTCCCACATTTTGGACAACCTGCCTGAGGCTCAGACGAGCAGTTGAAGCCACAACCTGTCAGGTTTCCACCCACTCTGGGCTGTTTGAAGGTGACACTTTTGCAGCGCTCTGCTTTTCAGAGCAGACCGGGTCGGCCTCCAAATGAGACCTGGCCACGTTCTGGAGCATTCCTGCAGCATTTTCCCAGGGCAGGAATGGAAAAGGAGAGTGGGAATGGTTCTTTAGAGCCTCGGAAGAAGCTGGAGTGCAGCGTTTGAGGGTTTTTCTGTGGCCTGTGTTTGTATCAGCCTCGTGGCAGGCAAATTTTCCAGCTTTTTAACAGAGTGCAGAGACGCTGCCACAGATCTGATCTGCACTGGGGGGTGAGCAAAGGACACCCAGCCTGCCCAGCCACTGCTTTATTCCTCCCTTTTCTGTCTCTGAACCACGGGAGCCACCTCAGAACAATGGCAAAGCTCACAGGGAGCATTTCTCAGATGTTCCTGGGTGATGCCAGCGAAGCGTCTGCTTCCAAAGCACGACATTCCATCCGAGCCTGATCCGAGGTTTTGTGCAGACAAAGTCACTTCACTCCCTGGGCTTTGCTCCTTCTCCAGCACAAGGATAAGAGCAACTCCCTCTCTCCCTCCCTTCCTCCCGGGCATGGATTGATAGCCCTGAACACAGCAAGGTGCAGCTGCTCCATGAAAAGTTGGGATGGACGGAATGAGGGAGGCATGGAACGCCCAGCCAGGCTTTCCAGGGAAACTCTAGCAGCCTCAAAACTTATCTCCCACTTTATCTCCAGGATTCTCACCCTTGCAGACGGGTTTGGTGCCGTTCCAGGTGCGGTCTTTGGTGCAGGTGAGGGAGGCTGCCCTGTCTGACTCCATCATGAAGCCGGGCAGGCACTGGAACACCACGGATTTGTTGTAGGTGAAGTCGCTGCCCAGCCTGAGCCCGTTGGCCGGCACGCCGGGGTCTCCGCAGTTGATCACTGCCAAGGAAGGAGAAAAGGAGCGTTTTTGGCAGCTGGAATGGCACCTGTGGCCATGCTGAGCGTTTTTCCAGGCGGGATGTGAGCGGTTTGTAGCACTGGGAATGAGGAGCAGGACGTGGAGCAGGCTCTGCTTGTCCTCATCAAGGCCTTGCAAGGAGCGGGATTAACGCTCATTAAACCTCACATCAAACCCGGCTCAGAGCTGGGTGAAGGGAAGGCAGCTTGGCCACAGCACCCCCCACTCAGCCCTGTCACTGCCTCTTCTGCAGATCCACCTTTGTCACCACCCCGGTGCCACCTTTGTTACCATCCCCGCTCCTCACAGGCACCTGAGGAAGCTGCGGCCCTTCCCGAGGGTCCCTGAGCTCACACACATCCCTGCCCCAGGAATGTCACGTTCAGGAGCAGCACATCCACTCCCAAAATTACTCCAGAGCTCCCTGCATCCAGCTGGAAAAAGACAACCCTGGAGCAAGATTTTTCCATTAGGCCCCGGCAGAATTCCCGGGCTGGGCAGTCACTAGTGCCAGGCCAGGGGTCAGCAGGTTCTCATGGTGGCACCGGTGTGTGCCCAGGGCCTGGGCTCATCCTTCATCGTCACCCATCACCACCACCCACCTGTGGTCACCCACCCACTGTCACCCACCCATTGTCACCCACCCATCTTCACTCACCCACGGTGATGGTCACCCAGCCATAGTCACCCAGCCATGGTCATCATCCAGCCATGGTCATCCACCCACTGTCACCCACCCATTGTCACCCACCCATGTTCACTCACCCATGGTGATGGTCACCCAGCCATGGTCACCCAGCCATGGTCACCCAGCCGTGGTCACCCACCCACTGTCACCCAGCCATGGTCACCCAGCCGTGGTCACCCACCCACTGTCACCCACCCACTGTCACCCAGCCATGTTCACTCACCCACAGTGATGGTCACCCAGCCATAGTCATCCAGCCATGGTCATCATCCAGCCATGGTCACCCACCCACTGTCACCCACCCATGGTCACCCACTCATCGTCACCCACCCATTGCCACCCACCCATCATCATTTCCCACCCATCATCATCATCACCCATCCACCATCACCCACCCATCATCCCCAACCCATCCTCATCACATCCCACCCACCATCCTTGCCCTCTGCCCATCCCAGGATTCCCTCCCAGTGCTCACCAGTGCACTCGGGGCTGCTCCCAGTCCAGGTCCCGTTGACGGTGCAGTGCCTGCTCAGCACCCCAGTGGAGTAATACCCCTCCCTGCACTGGTAGATGATGGAGCTGGAGAACACCAGGCCGTCATTGAAGATCACTCTGGCGTTGCTGGGCGTTCCCGGATTCCCGCAGGAAATCACTGGGAAGGGAAAGGGTGAAGGTGAAATAAACCAAAAAACACAAAAACCCCCCCAAAACTCCAAGGGTTTCCTCCTGCCTGTCCTCGGAAAAGGCAACTTCTGGGGATGTGAGAACAGTTCTGGGGACACTGAGGCAGTTCTAGGGACACCAGGGCAGCTCTGGGGACACTGAGGCAGTTCTGGGGACACCAGGGCAGCTCTGGGGACACCGGGGTGGCTCTGGGGACACCGAAGCAGTTCTGGGGACACCGGAGCAGTTCTGGGGACACCAGGGCAGCTCTGGGCACACCGGGGCAGTTCTGGGGACATTGGAGCAGCTCTGGGGA
>VXAC01008338.1:186994-202770 GCA_013399225.1 Rhipidura dahli | reverse complement strand
AAAAAGAGCACCCACAAGTCTGTGTCGGTTTGCAATGTGCATTAAACCAACAGTAACTCTTAACTAATGTAATTATTAGAAGTGTGCGTTTGTCACAAGGGTTTGGCCTGGTCATTGCTGTGGGTAGGGGTCTGTCCTGTCAGAAAGGAATGAAGCTCACACATCAGATATTCCCAGCAGGAATTTGGATGTTTGGAAAAAAAACCCCATGGTAACCGCTGGGTTGGGCAATGACGAGGAGAATCCTCCGCAACCAGAATAAAAGCTGCTGATGCTGCAAGGAATCCCGCTGGTGCTGAAAGCAGATCCCACACGGTGGCACTGTGACCCAGGTCACCGGCGCTCTGCCTCTCCTAAGCCATCACTCCTGCACAGCAGGCCCAGGAATGTGCCAAAACTCGCCCTTTTAACCCTTCCCACCCCTCCAGGCACGAGTGAAGATGCTGTGTCCCTCCAGAAATACCGAAAAAAACCGAGGGAAGCGCTAAATACACGTTCGCTATCAAAATAATTAATCACATGTAAATTAGTCTAATTATTAAAGTGTTTCATATTTTGTAAGCAACTGAAATGTTAATATTGGCTTTTCCTAACTCCAATCTAAATTTAGATAAATAGAAATTCAATTACCCTAATTTACTGAGCTACATAAGGAAGTTTTTGCTGCAGACAATGAGCCCCCAGCCCCTTTAGCACACTCAGCGTTGTGAAAGGCAGAGAAACCACAGAGAACGTTCAATGTCTCCCACCCTGAGATTAAATTATTTGTTCTTGGTACTGTTTGGGAAACCTCCAAGATTTTATTAGTTGCTCTTGTTACAGAAAGATAAAATATTAAGACATGCTATAAGCTGTAACAAAACCGTGAGGGGGGTTCTACCAAGGTGGAAATTCCATGGAAAAGGGGGAGGTGACAGGTACCAGAGCTGTGCTTCGCGTGCGTTTGGGATAGTGCGTTCCCTTCCTGGTGGTCACCAGCTCTAGTCTGAGAGGAACATCTCTGACTTTCAACATCTAACGTGGTAATCATGTAGAGAGGTTTTTTTTCCTTCTAATTCTACACTCTGTGAAATTCAGAAGTGTTACTTTGCTGTATAATTTTGGCACAGAGAGCCCAGTACCCAGAATCAACAGCCAACTTCCATTTCACACTGATTTATGTCCAAGGAGAAAACCAAACCTGTGAGTTTACTGGTTGTTCTGTTCCCAGAGAACCCTCGTGTTCCCTCTGCCACGATGGTGTGTCCCACCAGGAGGAAAGCAAGCTCAACAGCCAGCCAGGGCTTCCCCACTGAACCAACAGCACAAAATGCACGTGAAGGAAAAAAAACAATGGAATTTTGGATGCTGTGGAATCCTTAACTAGCTGTTGAGATGTTAAAATGGCTTAGAGCAGCAATTATGCACCCACCACTATAAAACACCAAAAAAAGTGTTTTAATTAGGAAAAAAGAGATAGGCCAGCTTTGGTTTTGTCATCTGAGGAACAAGCAACACTTCCCATACAGCCAGCAAGAGCAGCTCATATCCCTTCAGAACTACTGCCCTGGAGTGGAAATAAAGACCACTTTCCCTCTGCACATGTGAACCAGGAAAAACCCAAAACCTTAGAGAACAAAACAAAGAAGGGGTCACTGACAGTGAAGGATGTTTCCCCACACACACACACTCTGATGAGAGTTGAGGTACATTCTCCAATTCTCAATTGCAACAGGTCTTGTACATAGTTTTAAAAGTAAATTCATTTTCATTCTGTGCAACAGGAATATAAAGAGCTTGTTAGGTTTTAATTGTTACTCTCAGGAATCTGCTGCACGTTTAAGTGCACGCATTTTTAAATGGAACCCCATACTAATGATGTGCTTCCCAGTTAGTACTGAGTTACTCCCTGTAGCACTTGCACCACAGGCTACCAACACCGGACCACTCAACACATCCAGAGGTTACCAAGACAGCTGAAGCTCGTGAACAACTAAACACCAACCTGTCTGTATTTGTTTGCTGAAGTTACAGCGTTGCCTCAAAAATTGAGAGCAAAAGCTGACAGAAAAATTGGGCACAAACCTCAGTGAAAGAGCCAGTACACACGGGTTTGTATTATTCCATATCTGCAACCATACCAAGAAATAACCAGCCATTAGAACAGTTTCTAACTTTTATAATCTTTTTTTCTTTTTTTTTGGTGGCATTACTGAGCCAAAACACTGCAATTATAACATTTAATTTCTGGTTTTTTTAATGCAATTAAATGTCTAATCCAACTGTTTTTATGTTACAGTAGCTGTTCACATAAATAGTACAGATATGCACTGCTCTTGACAGGCACACAGTCACAAAAGCAGCTCTCTCATGGTCAGTTTGCTCTCTGTGTGGTGGGGTCTGTATGAAAAGCATTCTTGATTTCTAAGCACGGTACAATTTTAATTCTTAATGCGTTAGTACAACAGTGCATTGGAAAAGTACTGAGCTTCTACAAAAAAGCTTTACAATTTTAAAACAGATTTGTTTCTTTTTCTCTTTATTTAAACAAGCATAGGCAATTCTTATATTTCCACAACAAGATAAATATCCCAATTAAGCTAACAGCTCATCCTACAGCGTGCCATAGTGATGGGGAAAGGGCTAACATTAGTGTTATTTACACAGACATGTCCAATATTAACCCAGGAGGAAAATTAAAAGTATGTTCAAGTGTGCAATTAAATTAACGTTACTTTTTCAGAGAGTTGGATTCCTTGCAAAAATTCCTCTATGACTCATGGACACTGAGCTGGATAACTTCTCAAAGAACTCCTCAGAAGCACAATCTTGAGGACAAACTGTTTATTGGACTGCGATGGCAAGGGCTGGGTAGGAGAAAGAACTTAATACTCTTCACAAAGAAAAAAGTATTTTGAAATGGGGAGATGTCTTTGGACAAGTGAAACTGAACACCCAAACTGACTAGAACTTGAAAAACCTAATTAATTTTCCAATTCCCAAAGCTCGAATCCAGAGAAAATGCTTTAATGAGGGAAGATTCACTCCGAGTCATTACTATACATTGAGGTACCACTCAAAAAGTGGCCATAAAGGAAGTGACTTCTTTGCCCATCACTATCACACCGGCTGCCTGGCCATCGACTCAGCTCTGCTTTAGACAACACTCTCTCTGTTCCCAGAAGCTAAGACTGCTCTGCGGCAGATGGGGCAGGTGGAGTTCTCCGACAGCCAGCGGTCGATGCAGTGCACGTGGTACTCGTGCGAGCACGGCAGCTTGCGGAGCTTGTTGCCCTCCGTGTACTCTGTGATGCACACGCTGCAGGTTTTCAGAGCGTCGCTCTCACCAAAATTCCTCATGGCTAGGTTGTCAATTTGTTCTTTGGTGAGTCCTCTTGGTTGGTCATCATCATCTTCGTTGAGTAGGAAAAACTGTGCAAGGCTAAGGAATGGTAGAGAACCGCTTTCTTCAAAAGTGACCGATCCCCTCGTATTCCGGCCTTCCCGCCTGGCACCAGATGTCGAGCTAGCCTCGTGCCCACCCTCGTACACCTCCCCTGAGCTAACATCTGCATTCTCATTGCCCGAGGTGCCCCCACCTCCGCTCTGCGGCTCAGAAGTCTCCACGTTCTGATTGGGAGCCGGCCCACTGGGATCTGCATCGCTATCACTGTACATGAAGTAACTGAGCTCCCCGAAGCCTGTCATGATCTGCCTCAGCATGGTCTGGATGGCGACTGACGTGGTCTCGCTCAGACCCGTGTTCAAGATCCTACGGATGGGAATCCTAATGGTGCTGACGTAAGTTCTCACTCCAGCCCGCTCCGAGCGGGAGAACGTGCGCCGGAAGCCTCCGCGCTCGCTCTCGTAGGTGACCGTGTTGTTGGGGGTCTGGGAGCGGGACCGGGTCCTGTTGGCTATGCTGTCCCTTTGCCGGTACTCTCCAGGACGAACTCTTCTCACCTGGAGGTCAAGCACTATGGTGGGAGGCCTCTGCCCAGGAGCCGTGGACTCACTGGTGCCAGTGGTTTCTGAAGAACCTGCTGCTTGAGGAGCAGGCCTCGTTTCAGGGGGGGAAAACAGAACTGCATTTTCACTTGGCACCTCAGTCCCCACTGTGTGCTGCCTTAACGTCACGTGCTGCCTAGTTCTAGAGCTGCCCTCAGCCTCGCTCGCTGAGGAGTGGTCAAGTGTTTGAGATGATGTGTTGTGATGAGACCTGCGAGGGGCCTCACTCACTGCATTAATAGGTGACCTACTTCTATCAGTCCTAGCCCGCGTCCGCCGCTGTTCTGGACTCCTACTCCTGGCTCTCCTCTGCCCTCTAGGAGGGGAAGCCTCCTCAGCCGTCAGCTCCTCCGCACTGCTCCTTTCTGATCCAGGCTGCCTTACAGACGGTGATTCAGACCTTGGAATTTCAGAGTCACTTTGGCTGTTTTCCAAATCCTCCCCACTGGAAGGCTCTACAGATGGCTCATTCTCAGTTTCTGGATTCGTGTTCCCATTATTACGATTGACATTTATTTCCAAACTGAATCTGAAGTCGCCACTATTTGGGTTAGTCCGGCTCACTGCTCTCCAGGACTGGTTTCCTCGCTGCCCACTTCGTGTTGTATTTCCAGTCTGTCGGACTGAATTAAGCCAGTCTATTATAGAATCTCCATTTGAAACATCTTCTGCGGACTCTGCACCTGTGAAAAAGACAGGGAACTACCAAAATTAGAGTACTGAGCTAATTTTGGAGCCATCTTTTCCAAGAACATAATTGCTTAGCTTAACAAGCGACAATTTAGAAGTGCTGAATCCTACCAAGTGCTACTGTGGTTTCACAGGCAGCGAGACAGTTCTGTAACTACCAGAGCTCTTCTAAGGGAGCAGGAGTGGACATTGCTCTAATATGGACAGACAGGCTGCAGCCATCACAGAGCAAACAAGTCATCAAAAGAACACGTATCTTCTATCATAAGTAAATGGAAAGTCACATGTCAGGTGTCATAACACATCAATATTCTGTGTTTTCCTTTCCAAACAATTAAGTGATCTATTGACCATGAAATAGAGAATTAAGTTTGTCCTGAGCCTTCACCTGCAGAGCTTTACAGCAACTCTGTCTCACAGAAGAATGAACCCCAGTGGTCAGTTTCAAGCATCCCCCACCAATCTTTACAGAAGGGTGATGACAAAAGCAATGCAGCATCTTTGGAAGGGAAGAATGGTCAATTAAATAAGAGGGACTGCCAAAAAGCATCCCAGAAGGGAGCAGACAAGGAAGGCAATCTTAAAAAAAAAAAAATTAAAAAAGAAATAAACCTAAACAAAACTTTGACAGAAGTAAGAGATCTGTTATGAATGAAATCTGTCCCAAACTGACCTCTGCAGAAGATACCAGACATAAGGTTCACTGAGTTTTGAAACAAAGCTCACCTTGCACCTGCCTAGGCTTAACTTGTTCCACTCCTGCACTCAAGTTAAGGTCCGTACGGGGTGCTAAAGTTAAGAGTTTTCACAAATACTGTATATACCTCTATTCTCATCACTGTTTTGCTGTGGCGGACCTTCTTTAACTTGGTGTAGCCTTCTCAGCAACTCTTCTTCAGTAATTTCACCTTAGAAAATAAGCAAAATTTTCCAAAAATATTTCCAAATCATATATGTATGGCAAGCATTATCAAAAGCTCCTAAGGAAGGTACAAGCCACTGCTTGTGTTCTAATTAAATCCTGCCACAACGGCACTGCCAAGCAGGTTGCTAAGGGGAAGTTCAGACACTTTAGCACTGTTGTCCCAAGTAAGTTTTGCTGAAGCTGAAATATCCAACAGTTCCATCCTATTCAAGAGAGATGTGCTCTCTGGTTCTGTAACCTCTACAACTGAGCAGCAATTTTTGTCATCCTACACCCATTAAATGGCTGTCCAGAGTGAAATATTTGAGGTTAACACTTCCACAAGCAGGAAAAGGTTTAAATTAGTTGAGTCAACCTATAAAGAGGAAATTTAACAAGTTGATTGAGAACTGACTTCAACATGCCCATGCAGAATCTCATACCAGACTACTTACCCTGGTTACAAACTCTTAACCTCACCAGCACAAAATCTGCACAAAGATACTTAAAGGAGATTTTTTTTTCCATCTAAGGGTTCAGAACTGGAACTGGGTCAAATCTGGGTGATCCTGCCAAGCTGTACAAACACCAGACTTTTATATCTGATGAATCCACACCATCCTAACTATGTCTCCCCAAGTCAAGGGACCACTCAAATTTGAGTGTGCACAAATCACCAAGAATCTACTTCCTACCATGGAACACAACTGCAGCACACAAACGGGTGAAAGGGCTTCAGGAGAACAGAAAATTACACAAACTGCCTACAAACAACTCTAGCAGGATGGACATGGGCAAGCACTACCTACCTGGTGTTCCTAGCAAATTGTTATCTCTCATAAGCCTGTAGTCCTCTTCACTCAGGTTGTTCACAAACTGATAAAAAGCTTCTTCTCGGTCTAACCGATCCAGCTGGCTCTGACGTTGGGCTTCTGATTGATCAATACTTCCTTTATCACCAGAATCTGAGCTTTCCATCTTGATCAGTGGAAGAGTACCTAAAAAAGGAGAGAACAAACCCTTCATGGACAGCAGTGAAATACAGCATGGAATTTAGGCATGTTTACAATGGAGAGTGAAGCACAGGTTAAAGCAGTTTGCTAATGAAGCTTTAGTTAAGATCAGGCTCATTACCACGGGGATCAAAAACAAAGCATAAACCTCAAGAAGTACAAACACACTGATGCCCATCATTACCAAATACTCAACGAAGCAGCAAGTATGAACACGGGGAATATCATCACAAGCCTTAGCCCATCTTTACACTCACACAATTAACTAGGTGTCCGTGATTATCTGCTTTTTGCATAAAATATTCCTAATGTCACAACTGTCTCTCCAAGCAGCCTCACAGTAGTGTAGTACAAGGCACAAACCATCCTTGATCATGCTCTCTGAGCACAGGATTATATGTTCCTTGCTTTTTCCTGCCCGCTACAGAAACACCCTCTTCACCATCCAAATGAATTTTAAGAGAATGCTTATGAAGAACTCAAATAAAGAAGATGCTGCAGAACACTGTGTGCACAAAAAAGAGGAAAGCTTCTCATTCCCTCAGAAAAGGAAACGGGTTTGTAAAAACAACTTTATGGTTTTACATCAAGAAAGGAATTTGCTTTCAAGTTTCAGCATTTACTGAATTACTGATGTTGATGAGCAAAATTTCCAAGACAAAACTCCAGCATACACCAGGTACAGCATTGCTTTAAAGAGCAGTCTCTCAGGCTGCGTATTTTTAAATATAACCTTCTCATATAGTTTTTCATTTGGATGAAGTACTTGACAACGTCTCTCTTTCAAGGAAAATAATCGATGAATGCCGTGTCTGTATCTGATAAATATTATAAGGAACATATGCAAATGCAGGAGACATTCTGGCACTGGCTGTGCCATGCAAATATATCAAATGAAGATAAAATAACCAGTTTCCTTGATCACTCTGCCTCACTATTCACAGCATCAAGAATTTTCCTGTACAACTGGTAGAATCTAGTTACTCAGAGAGGTGATTAACAAGCTAATCCTCTGCATGCTAAAAAGCTCTGCAATAACATTCCCCATCAGAAAACATTCCTTTCATTTAAACCATACTTCATGTGACATGGAAATACTGGAAGAATAAAGCTTTTCTGCTTCTCACTGGAAAATTTCCAACACTTAGACATCTGTCTAGTGCAAAAAGCATCTTTTTTTGGTTTGTCAGCACAGCTGTCAAGTCAAGACTGCCCACAGTTTACATTAGTGCTTCTCCAGAAGAGCAGCACTGCATGATCTCCACAGGCACTTCATTTCAGCTGCTATGGTGAAAATTAAAGTGCACCCACGAACTTGGTGTGTAGCACCAGAAAAATTCCACAGGATACGGTATCCCATTATTGCAGACTTGCCAATTATGAAATTGCTGTTCTGACCCTCTTTGTCTTCAGTTCTGATGCAGTGGAACTTGACTTTCAGGTAGTGATATTAACTTGTTGCCACTCAGAGCTGCTGCGTTCTGTGAAGTTCTGCCATTTTACCGAAGCAATTACACCTTTTTTTTATCCTGCAATCAGGAAGCAGCAGCAATCACCAGGGTCACTACTGAGTCAGATGGAAGCCTATCAACTTTCTCTGCATTTCTAAATCCCTGGTGCAATCTAAAGACTGCAGACTGGCATGTGACGTGTTGTGTTCTGTGAGTACTGTTAAACACCGATAAATGACCCCATTCACAGGACAGTTGAGCAATAGTTTCTGCAGGTGTGTTCAGCTCTGACCCGGCTCACTTAGGAAATCTCTGTGCCCTTCACATGCCAGGCACGTATTTCTAATGAGAACACAGCTTCAATCAACTTTTTTTACAGGTTTTCTGTAGCAGAATTATTACTCCAAGTAGCATTACTTAAAGACACGATAGAGAAGATACTTTTAAAAGCAGCTGTCGTTAGTTCCAGTAATATCTGAATAAAAGCCTCGAGTAGAATGAGAGACTTGCATTCTAAATAAAACTTTGAAAAGATGCATTAGTTCTTTGGGAATACACATCAAACTCTAACCAGCATTCCCTTTTTTTGGGATAACAATGAAACAAAGTCAACAATAAAATTTAAAAAGTAAGGACAAGTAATAAGATGCTAAGGGACAGGAGCAGCACAAGTTTTGTAAAATATTTTACTCCAAATGGCTGCCATGGGATTTACTGACTTCAAAACACATGGAATGTCTTCAGAAAGATGGCAATATTAACACCTTTGTAAGCATTAGACTAATTCTTCAACAGCTTCTAAAAAAGAAAGCTGCACTACACATACAAAACACAACATTTATTTACTACTTTCCTTTCTTTCCTGAAAATTTCAGTGCTGGCAGGCACCTTGGCTACACAATGCCTAAGTGATTCAAAGACACTTGCCTACTCCGTTTCAGAAAATGAAGGGGCACCATTCTTGGTCAAAGAAAAAAGGGAGAATCAAAACAGGTCAAATGGGGGGGAAATTTTTTTTTAATCTTTTATTTACCAGTAGGCTGATGTACAGTTCAAAAGGTGATTCTTTAGCAAATGCTTGGAATAGGTCACTACTTATTTATTTCCAGGTTTGCTCCTCTTTTCTCCTCCATCACCTCTTATCTCCCCTCCTAAACCATAAAATCAGCTAATGGTCAAGGCTGAATAGAGTTTACTGCTAAGAAAAAAGCCTCAAAGGTGGGATCTTGAGTGAAGAATTTAATTTACATGAGGACTATTTCTGCTAGCGACAAACTCGCTGTATTTTCCTATTGCAAGCTACTAACAGGTTACATCAGTCCCCCATATCCCAATTTCACGGTCCCAGAAATGCTGTGAATCTCTATGGGATGCTTACACTGATGGAAATACAGATGGCACAGGAACACAGCAACAACATTCTCCCTACCTGACTGCTGACAGCAAATGGGATGATACTCTTCAAACCAGAGCTCTGATATTAAAACCAGCAAACGAAAACCAGGATTCCTACCCCAAGGCTTCTGCTACTTTCTGTCTCCTCCCTGTCCACTCAGCTCATTGTGCACATTGTCCAACATAAGCCTCACCTCCCAGCCTGCTGCAGAGCTCTCCATGGCCAGACTGAACTTACTGGAATGTTTAGACTACTCCTGCCTCAGCACGGCTCCATAGGGTCCATCTGGCTGGACAGCAGGATTTCCATGGTGGGAGTTACCACCACCTCATGCTCCTGCCACAGAAGGGCAGAGAGGCAGAAATAACTTGAAAATCTGCCCCTCAGGATGCTGCTCTCAGCTCACACCCTGCAGACAATTAAGACTGGCTTAAGGAAGCCAGTAATACAGGCAAACCTGATGAGGGAAAACCAACAGGTGTACTATTAACTTACAACAAAATAACCACCATTTGGTTATCTAATAAGCAGGTACGCTTCAACTCTGCTTCTCTTTCTTCAAGTGTAAGACTTTGTTCTTATCCAAGCTAAAAGATTCAAAATTTCCTCCTTTAGTGTCCTTCCTTGTCAGCACTGAGTTGACACAGGGTGGGGAAGGTCACAACTGCGAGCAGGAAGTTCAGATCTGCTGGTTATCGTCAACTTAAGCTGAGATACCCAGATATGAAAATCTCTTTATGGGGAAGTGAGGGAGCGACCACCTAAAGATTGCACAAAGCAAGAGAACTAGAGCTAGGAAAAACCATTTTCTCCTAAAAAAAAAAAAAAAAAAATATATATATATATATTCAGCAGCTGAATATCCAGACACAGTAACTACAGTGAATTCTTAATTGGTGTTCCCATCCTGCCACAAATCAGAAAAGTATCTTCCCTGCAGTTATGCTTCAACAACCTCAGAGATTTCCGAGCACAAATGACTGCCTGTCTCTCCACTGCTGCTCCAAACTGCAGTAAGCCCACAAAAGCTATTGTTTGTTACATTCTTTTATTCAAGAAGAAGTAATACTATGTTCTTTTGGATAGGAACAATTCAAGAGTACTGGATATTCCTTCAATAATGCAAAGTTATCATTCTTACAGCATAGGAAATATTTCATGGTTTTTTTTATGCCAGGTTGTGCATAATCTAAATCCAGTCAGGAATGTGCTACTGCCTCAAATCTAGTGGGACAGCCAAGCAGGGATAACATTTGTGTTTTACCCATCTACCTTCAACAGTAACACAGTCTATCTCCATATTGCTTAGCACTTGTGGACTACAGAGAAAGTACTAATGGACCATAATGCACAGCAATGAATCTCTAGTTCTTCCTCCTTCAGTAATGTGTAATATCTCCTGACATTAGTTATCTGTATTGAACACCAAGACACTACCTTAGCCTGCATTCTTGGACTTTTTATATTTAAAAGAAATCCCATAAAACATTAGAAGTCTCATTAAACCAACTAGGCAGAACCCAGAAAATCTGACAAACCCTGGAATCACTCATTGGCAGGGTTAAACGAAAAAGTGATACCTTAAAATTAAAATCTGCATTAGATTTGTGGGGCAAGCCTCACATTTTAACAGGACAAGGCATGGAATTTAATTAAACTGAATAAACAACTCAGCTGCTCATGAGTCAGGTGTGCAACAAGAAGTTCCTCTAGAACTCCCCCACATCGGTGCTACCGGTATTTCAACCTCACCTGAGAATCTCTCATGCCCTGTATGGCAGGAAAGTTTCCTGAGTTACCTCACGTCCCAGCAACACAGTTAATACCTCTGTATAAACAAAAAAGAGGATGGCAGTGTGGGTGTTTGAGAGATGTCCTCAGCAGAAGGCCAACTTCTCATTTATGATTCATACCCTCATCTTAATTAGGTACTTCAACCGGTAGAGCACCTTGCTTACTTCCAGTCTGCAGAAAGGATCAAACCCTTGGACTAAAGGAGTGACTCAGGTTGGAAGCCAGAAACACTGATTTGTTTGCTTTGGGTCGTTAGAGGCTATTTTTCCTACCCAGCTTGCAGGGAACATGGCTCAAAGACACTTCAGCTCGGGAGAAGCACAGCACAGCTGCATGTCCAAGAGCTTTCCACGAACTGTGACTTCAGCAGCTCTGACGTGCCATGGCAGCACAGCCCCAGCCAGCCCTCTCTCCAATTCCATGTCTCAAATGACACAGGAACAGCAGCTAGAACAGGCAGTCCCGTTACCCCAGCTTCTTCAAGCACAAACAGAACCCACTTTAAACACAGCACTCATCCAACCCACCCCACCTCATTTTCCTAGAAGAATTCAAAGTTGAAAAACAGTTTCCATGCCAGTCAGTATCCAATTTCTCAATACTCAAACTAGCTCAAAGTAAGACATAACAGAAACTACATTTTCATCTTAAATATTTCATCAGTCAAGTCTGCAAGCTCCAAAGCAGAAGCAAAAACTGTCAGTGAATCCCATCATTAAAGGAAAAAGACTCCCTAAGACAGTGGAATGAAAGTCATCTATTTGCATTATACATGGCGCTTCATTATGTCCAGTTTGTTTGGCTTTCTCTTTCCATGCAGGTGCACAGGTTCCCTTTTGTGATCACACTGAAGGCTTTGATACCACAGGTCCAATACACTCATCTCCATCTTAGTAAAATGCAACAAACTTTTCTAGTTTTCAAAGCTGCATCGTGAATTTTGGGGGTTTTGTTTTCCCTGCTATTCTGGCTTTTTATTTCCACTGTGATGAACAGCAGATTTAGGTTCTTAGTAGATTTTTATTAAACCTACCACAATTTAAAAATCAAAAACTCCTTGTGCCCTCTTAAACTCAAAAATTACCACGGAATACGCACCACTCTTGGAAACCTGGAAGAAAGTTTTGTGTTCTGTTGAAGTGTTCTGTGAAAACTGCTGTAAAATTTAAATGCCAGTTTAACAAGGAGTGTTAAACATCGATTCAGCTTTTTCACTACCCCAGTGTGTTTCAGAGCAAAGGCCCTCAAACGAGATGTCATTCTGAACATACATTTCAAACAATAGAAAGCAAATGAATACTTTTGCAGAACAGTGGCAGAAAGTTCCACAGAATTAAAAAAAAAACCAACAAAACTCCAAACCAGAGAGGAAAAACACTTCAGCTGAACCAACTGTTGAGATAAAGAAGAGAAACACTAACAACTCCTGGTAAGTCAGAAGAAGTGAGGAAATCAGGGCAGCTTAGCAATTCCAGAACACTGAAAGCATGTGGAACCAAGATGGAGTGCTGAAAATAAAATGTGGTAACAACTGCCAAAATGGCTTTGCCTTTTATCATCTGCACTTACTAAAACAACACTTTTCACATACAAGTAGAAAATAAAACTAAGATAACGCTGCCTTTGCCATCAAATTCAGAGAGCACAGAAGAGAATGCTTGGTATATATGAGGTGCAGCACTGCAGGCTCCTGAAATGATGCTCCTTTTGCCCAGAAATGAGCATCCTGCTGGGAAAGCAGCAGAAGGCCCGGTCTGAACTCAAAAGAAGAAGCAAAGCTGCACACAAGTAATCAGTGTTGACCGATATCAAGGACGAGTCGAGTTTTGATACCTGAAGAAACACAACTTGTGGTTAGTGAAAGCACTAAGCCAATCAAAACTCACTGAATTTCAACTGAAAAAGAAAAACCCATCTTGAAATTCACTGCTGAGTCTTGCTGTCTCCACACAACGGCTGCTAACAGCAAAAGGGCAACAACCAGAGAATCACTGCAACCACAACCCACAGAGGAATTCCGATACGTGCACTCCTGGTCTTGTTGATATCCGGCGCCCAACAAACACAGAAGTGGGAAATAAAATGAAGGCAAATTTATTTGGATTTAAATAGGCATCTGTACCATGAGAATTCCACTTCTGATGCCATCCCAAGGCAGGGAAGCTCCAGCATTTTAACAGGATTATTTGCACGTACACCTTGCACATCGAAACCCAGAGTGCTCTGAGCAAAGTGATTTTAAATTACTGAACTAAGATAAAATGTGTGCTGGCTTTTCCTACGTTCCGTCAACGTTAGGTGGTTTTACAAGACCACACAGCTCTGCAGACCTCCTTGAGTCAAAAGCTGAGCTCAACACTGCACAGCAGCCAAAAGCTGCTAACCAGTACCTCGTTAATACAAACCTGAGCAGTCTGAAGGAGACACAGGCTTGTGTTTACGATCTTACCTGCAGCCAGAACCTGGGCGAAGGCAAAACCGGTCCCTGGAATGCTCCTGGCTATCCCTACTCACCACACAAAGCTCCTGACTAAGTTATGACACTGCTGTGCTCTTCAGAAGTTTTGGTTTTGAGAAGCACGAGACTCTTATAAAAGTATCTTGAGGACAGAAATGCTCATATTTGGTTTTATCCCTTCACGAGTAATATTTGGAAGCTCAGCAGATGATAAGTTTTCACCAAGACTGAGATTAAACCACAAAACCTTGGATAAACACCCAGGAATTATGTTTGGATTCAAGTGTTTTTTAACACATGGAAACTGAAGTTTTCTATATTAAAAAAAAAATAAATTAGGACAGTCCAGTAATGTGTTAAGCTACATTAGGCTGGAATTAAATGCAATCTTTAGACTCAAGTATATGAAGTCATAACATTATGTTATATTATGCTATGATTGTTAAAAAAATAGTGCAACACCTCCACTGCAACTGGAATCATTCTGCTAAGATCAAGGGATTTACTTTGATACATTTCCACAGGGAAGAAGAATAAAGGAACAAGCGAGGCAGGTATATTGATACAGAGGTGTTTTGAAAACATTTCCATCTAAGGATCACACCACCCCTTCCATCTAAAAAAACCCAAATACACATACTGGAGACCAGACACTTGTAACACTCTCGTCCAGTACACCCCGGCACGCCCAGGAATTCAGTAATATGAAAAATAAATATGATACAGATGGCAACCACTACAGGCTTGAAAAATATTGGTGTGGTTATTTCAGTGACAAACATTTACCCAGTCCGAGCTGCTGAAGAAGGGAGCATTGCAGCTGTTGTGCCTTAGTGGTCTAACATAACAAGAAACCCCTAATTTTATAATGTGTGGTGTGTTTTCCCTTCCCAGGACATAATTCCAAGCTATCATTATTTTAATTCCAAAATGGTAAACCTGCAGAGGGAACAGAGCCAGTTTAAGTGCTAGCTGACCACTACAACAAAACTAAGTATCTGACCCTCAATTAAGACAATTAACTGCCCAACTGTTTATTTGTTTTAGAAAGACTTGACAAGTCACTGCAACTGAAATTCAGTGACAAATTAGTGTCAGAACTTTTTTTGAACATTCTGACAACTATTTTCAAGTTGAAATTACTCAATACTGCCAATATGGACAGGAAAATAAATGCGATGGGTGATGATACTACTGGGTATTATCAAGTTTGTATTCTTGCTTAGAAGCTTCTCTGTATCAAGGCTCCACCTTTTGCTGAGAAACAGCAAAATAATACTACTGTTATTTTAAAACTCCAGTATTTTATGCTGTGAAACCTTTTGTCAGGGTCCTGCTGCACGCTAAAATCAAGACACATAACAAATCCTATAAACAAATCTTGATCATCATTACATATTTTATATATATATACACACTATTATACACAACCTGATACTGCTCCTCAATTAAAGCAGATCACTCAAGATAAACACATACATCCAGCCAGACTCGACAAGGGTTTTGAAACAGAGAACCAGAAACCTTAAACGCCAACAAAAAGCATTAAAAGGGGCAGGGAAAAACTTGCACAGGAAGCTAAGGTGACAGAGCAAAGATGACGTGATTAACTGGGGAGAAACTCAGCACAGGAATAGCAAACAGCACAGGTTTGAACAGGTCATAAGCTGATCCAGAGCCTTACACAGCGGGATAGGAAGAGTTGCTCTCGCCTGTCTCCCACAACAAGCCTTCTTGCCTCAACTCACGGGAAGCACGGCCTGAAAACACGGCCCTGAAAAGCTGCGATTCCTTCAGCAGACACTGAACTGTGGACGAGGCCCAGGACAGCAGCTACAGCCACCCCCCTCACCCCACCCCTCCCAAAAGGAGCTTGTTCCAATTCCTCCGCCAGCCCAGCCGGACACCCGGAGGGTACCGGGCCCGCCTGCCCTCGCCGGGGAGAGCGCAAACCCAGCTCCAGCCTCCAGTGGAGGATCAGGGTCGCGGCGGGAGGCCCCGCCGGGAGAATCCCCGGGGTGACGGAGCGCGGCCCATCCGGGCACACCCGCGCTCGGACCGCCATCACCGCCCCCCGCTCCCT
>VXAC01008338.1:93716-186987 GCA_013399225.1 Rhipidura dahli | reverse complement strand
GCAGGCGCGGCCCGGGAGGGCAGCCCCGCCCAGCGCGCGCGGCCCCGGCCCTCAGGGGCCGCCGCCATTTTGGTGCGGGGCAAAGGCTGAGGGTGGGGTGTGGGGGTGCTGTGGCTACCCCTCAGCCCGCTATGGCTACCCCTCACCCCACAGCCCCCGGGGAATGTGGGGGTGACCGGGGGTTAGCGGTGCCCGCCCGTGTTGCGGCGCAGCAGGAGGGTCCATGTTCCCACAGTGTGCCCTGAGTGGGGCTGTTTCATGTCACCTCAGGTGTGTGCGTACTGGGCAGATGGTGGTCAACGGTGTCAAAAAAACAAATAAATACTGGTAGTACTTCTGACTGTCGGTGGGGATAGTCCCTTCTAACCACGGATATTTCTCCACCATGGACATTCCTTCCCCTCTCACCATGGACAATCGGCTCCCTTCTCCCTTGGTGTGACTTGGCGGATTTATTTGCAAATGCCCTCACACAGTTGATCAGGTACAGAATAAACTCTGATTTTTCAAAACCACTTAATGGATTTCAGTATGCACTTGACATTAATAACAATTAACGACCTGTGCACACACATCTCCTCGACAGCTTTGACAAAATTAGGATCGGTGTAGCAGCATATTTCAAAAAGCTTGTAGGGGAAAATATATTTGCATAGAGAACTTTGCAGTATAGAGAAAAACCCAAAATCTACAGCAAAAGTATGGTGTAATTCCTACTTAAGTGTTTTCAATTTGCTACTGTATGTATAGCAAAAGAGAATTGCAGTACTTTTCCATGGTAAGTTTAATGTCATTTCCTTCAATGAGGGTAAATAAATTTGCTTTTAATCCCCCAGGGTTTTAGAAACTGTTTATTAGGTATGTAGTGATAGATGAAAAAAATGCTGGTTTATTTTTTTTCCCTAAAAAGATATTAAAATAACTTATTCATAATATAGCTAAGTAATAATCCAAATGCAGTGAGGTGAGGAAAAGCTGAATCTCTTGGGAGCTTCTAAACCTGAGCAAAAAAAAATTAAAAATAAAAGACCCACCAAACTCAGTCTTCGTATACTCCAAGTAGAGGCAGAGGCAGGAACTGAGCAGGCGGTGTAAATGGAGGAATTCTGATTTTCTCCAGTTATTTCTGCTTAAAGCTGGGCTGCTGTTTACTCCTTAAATTGACTTTGTGTTTCTGTAGCTGCTGACAGAAAGTTCCCTCCGAAGCCTGCCATAAATGCAGGATGTGTGAACTTCTGAATGGGCTTAATCCCCAAGGATTTCCCTCGTGTTTACTGTCAGTACCCTCGTTAGGTGCTGTAAATTCAGGGTACAGAAGATGAAGCAGTTAAAGTAGAGTGTGGCAATTTACACAACCCCAACGTGGAGGTGCTTGTTCGAGTCACCTGTGCTTTGCACCTGAGCCCTGTTCAGGCCAGCACTAACCAAAGCCAAGTGGGAAAAAGTGAGTTCTTATTTTTCCTTCTAGTTGACAAATTTGTCCCAGGCCGTCCAAGAATATCCAAGAGTATCCAGAACGATGATTCTGTCCTTCCTCTCTGGAGAATTCTCACCTCTGCAGGTATCAGCTGTACAGAATTTGTCTCCTGATGAAGGGAACTTCATCTCTGTTCTGAAAAAGCCAACTCTGCCAGGTTTTAAGCACAGAAGTTGGTGGATTTTATTAAAACCCTGAGGCAAAAAAGCTCATCTAAAATAGTCAAATGGAAATTAAAAGCTCCGTAGGTAGAACAGAATAAAATCCTAGACTGGGAAAGTTACCTCATCTCGATAAACTCCTTACTATGCTTACCAGAATAATTTTTTTTTCCCTAGCATTAACTTTATTTAATTTTAAAATAATTTGCTTCCAGGACTACAATATTACTTCAAAACCATCTTTTTGTAGTATGAGAAAAACACCGTTTGAATCTTTTCTCATGGCAAAACTTAAAAAATTAAATTTATATCCAGTCTTAATCTCAGCCTTTCTCCCCAACGCAGCCATGCCCAAAGGATTTGCTCTGCACTCACACTGGCGCAGCTGAGTAATGCGTGTCCTGGCACAGCCTGATAAATTCCCTCCTCTGTCACCTAAACCAAGCAGAAAACCCAACCCAAGCCCCTGAAATGTGGAGATTTCCTTTGGGTGCAGCCCTGGGCGCTGAGAGCAGCGCGGCTGTCCGTGCTGGCGGCAGACACTCACTCAGGATCGGGTACATGAGCAGCACTTTCCTCCTGTAGATGTCCGGGGGGAACTTGGCGTAGTACACTTTGGCTCGCTGCGTCTCCTCGTCGCTCTGGATCAGGATTTTCCCGATGCGGATGGAGCGGCAGCAGTCCCGCAGGCCCTGCTCCAATCGCCTCCCCTGCAGGAGCAGCACAAACACAGCAGCAGCTGGGACACGCTGGGAAAGGCTCGGGGGCTGCAGTGAAGGGACAGCGCCAAAGGGACAGCGCCAAAGGGACAGTGCCACCCCCGTGCAGGCAAACAGTTCTAAGCATTAAAACACCCGAATTTCTTTCCCTTGTTCCTCTGTCTCCTCGGTGTTGCCGAGCCCCTGGGTTTGGTGTTCCCACCCGGCTGCGCTGAGCTCTCCCAGGAGAGAGTTGGAAATCAGCACGGGCAGGTGGGGTTTGGGGACATCCCGGTGACAGAGCGTGGGGCCGCTGGGTTTGGCAGCACAGAGCCAAAGGTTTGCCCAGCCCTGGGCAGTAACAGGGACTCTGCCCCCACGGAGCGTGGCTGGGGTGGAACAGGGGAGGGCACTTGGCCCCTCACAGGGAACAGCTGCCAGGGAAGAGGCCACAGGAAATCTGCTCCAGCCATTTGTCCCCTAAAGGGTTAATGGGAGATATTCCTGGACATTCTGTTATCGAGGATACCTAAGGAAGAATAACAACCTGTAATAATTAATAAGCCAATCAATAATTTCAAGGAGATACTGTAATATGAAAAGTAGGCTTTGTCCTGTTGACCAGATATTTTCCTTAATGTCATAGTTTACAGTAGTAAAGAAACCTTCCATCAGTAAGACACCAGATCTTGCTTTTCACCGTGCTTTGAGAAAAAGCAATGATGTGTCAATATGACAAATATTAATTGGACTGAAAACTAACTGATAGGTCTCCAAGTGTAATTGTAAGCAGAACACTGAACACGGCAGTCGGCTTCCTGTCGGCTCTTGACCCCACACCACTTAATGTGTGATTGCTGACCTGCAAGAAAATGCCAAATCATTACTGGTGATCTGCAGCTGCACTGAAGTTGGGGCAGGTCGCCAATACCAAATCTAATCCGGACCACTTAATGAGCTGAGTTTAAATAAACAATATGTTTTTCGTGCCACCAGATGTAAAGTCGTTAGCCTAAGATTAGAGCAGCAGCTGGACTAAGAGGTGGGTGACAAAGTCATGGCAAGCAGTGACTCAGAAGAGGAATAATCAGCTGAAGATGAGCTCCTAATGAGATGCTCTGCCAAGAGGAGCTAATGCTTCCAAGGAACCGCAAAGGGAGGCACCAAGGAAGACTAGAGAGGTTTCATTGCCTCTGTGCGGGCTCCAGGAAGACTTCCCCGAGGGCTGCAAAACACACCTTGGTGAGAAAACACCCAAGGAACACAGTTTACTAAGAAATAAAAGGTGAAGGGACATTTAAAGTGCAGTCTCTGGGAAGGCACATGACAGATTTAACCCTAAAGGGTGGTGAGGCCCTGGCACAGCCTGAGAGGCTGTGGTTGCCCTCAACTTGTTCAGGGCCAGGTTGGATGGGGCTTGAAGCAACCTGGGATACTGGACGGTGTCCCTTCCAGATTGGAATGAAATGCTCTTTACAGTCCTTTCAACCCAAACCATTCTGTGATTCCATGATTTATCTGGCAGAGTGGTGTTTGGTAGCTGGACATCAATACAGGTCACTGTGTATTTTTAGGGCTTGGGAAAGCTGTCCCCTGGAACAATTCACAGACAGTTTGCCGGCTGTGGCAGAGTGCCTGTCACTGAAGAATCGCTGGAAATACTTAATGAGATAATTTTCTTTTCCAAAGGAAACACTCCAGTTTGAACAAGCATTAATTCACAGGAATCCGGCGACCTTCATTAGGCAGGAATTGGGAGCAGGTTATGAGAACAGCTCCTGCTAGATTTGTTCTGAATAAATACAGAAACCTGCTGCAGGCTGGGGTGAAGGGAGGGGTGAACCAGGCAGCACAGCCTGCTCATGCCTTGGCTGTGCTGCCTGTGTGCTCCCAGGGAGGTGAAAAAGCTATTTTTTACCTAACCTATCCCCCCTTCCCAGGTCCAACCCATATTCAACACTTTTTTTTTTTTTTTTTTTACCTTATTAGCATTATCAATGTGAATCCTGGCTGTCCTTAGCAGCACCAGCTGCAGGGCAGTCAGCGTTTGCAAACAGCCACCAAAACGTGTCTCAGACAATTCATTGCCAAGCCTTTCCCTTTAACTCTGGCTGGTAAGAGCACCATCAGCCACGGGGAAACTTAAATACATTACAGAGTGAGAACACAATCAAGCAGCATCAGCTTTATTGCTGTCCCTTGGCATTTGGAAAGTGTCGGGTGCCCACTGGGTCTTGATCTTTAGGGGAAGCAAGGACTCTGGTCAGGCTTTATTGCTTCCTTCATTTATGTGGAGAAACCAGAATGGAGTTAAAATCCTTAAGTGAAAAATTCGGGAAAGAAAAAGTGGGAAACACAGAATGGGGCTGGAGGAAGAGAGAGATTTCCAAGATTTTTTCTTATTCGGTGTTGATGGTCACCCTCTTGCTTACATCCAGAACAGAGTTCTGCTGGTCACTTACCAATCCTTCTCTTGGGGTGTGATTTCTGACACCTCCTGTGCAGTTTGAGAGTGTGTCAGTGACGGGGTGCTGATGCCTGGTTAATCCCAGGGATAGCAGGGGGGACCCGGAGTGCCTTCTGCCTGTTCTGTTTGGCAGCTGTTTCAACGGCAAATGCTAATTCCTCTCTCAATGTTTTGCTCTTTCTGGGAATTTAAAAATAACTTGCCTAATGAAGCAGTGCTGAGCAGCTCATATGTCCAGACAGATAGGAGTGAAATGCTTCTGTTCAGAAAGCAAAGTCGTCCGTGGTGGCAGTGCCTTTGAACAAGTCCCCCAAGGCCCTTTTTCAAATAATCCCAGGACTGGCTGAAATTAATGCTGGAAGAAATTCAGAGAAAGGGGGGAGAATCACGTCAAAGAGCCTGAGACTTGGGAAGACATTTCTGGGTGAGCTGTAAGCAGGCCCATCATATGATATCCCTTTAGCAGTGCCATTTAATTACTCCTTTACAGACAGGGTTTGATGTATGTGTGCTGTAGCAGGGACATCCAGAACATGAAAGAAAAACGTGGCACTTACTGAAGGCTTTTCAAAGATCAGTGGAGCTCCTTGTCCCTTGTTAGAGCAACGAGAAGCTGAGCACAGTGACAAAACTGCCTGTCCAAAAGCAGCCACCTGACAATTACAGGCTGTGGCAATCTTCAGTTTCTCCCTCAACACCACCTTGTTTTGTTACACATCTTTGATTTTCTATCTTCTGGACCTGGAGATCACCATCCTGATTTAAGTTTACCCTGCAATGAGCTCATCTGCCTCAATGGGACAGGACACATGCGAACTGTGAGGGGTGAACATCCAACAGGAGCTGGAGGAATGGTTGCAAAAGGAGCTGGGAATGATACACCAGGAGGTAAAATTGCTATGGAAAAGCAGGCATGGAGGCCAGGGAGATACGTGGCTTATTCCTTTGGGCCAAGACTGGAGTCAGGAAGTCTCTCCCTGCCCACTTCAAGCAGCCTTAGCCTTTTGCATGGATTTGCAACATTACTGTTTTCTTGTTCTTTAAAATTAAATTATTTGTAGTGCCATAATACTTATCAGAGTATAAATGCTACTCTTTCTAATAGTTCAGTGATAAAATCCTATTTTTTCCCCAGCTAGATGAAATCATTACATTCTTCAAATCAATTCTTATTTTTCTTTAATTGCTTCTGATGCCCTTGGCACTGTTGAGTGACAGGGTCTGTTCTCCATCCTTGCAGGCTGCTAGGGGAACTCAGCAATGTCCTCATCTCCACAAAAGGAGATTATTGATCCTAAAAAACAGGTGGTTTTATTTGGGGTAGAAAGGATGAGGAAAGCATCAGTCAGAAGAGTTTTCTAGGCAGAGACTCATGGTACAACCCTATGTTAACCAACAAAGACTGTAAGATCTGTATCATATACAGGATGTCCACGTGTTTTTATTGTTCTTAGAGTGCAATTCATCATTCCCTCGAGCCCTGCATCAAATATGCCATGCTGCAAAAGGATGAAATGAAGCCAAAACACAAGGGTCATGTGTTACTTTGCTCTGTGCCAGGGAAATGAATGACTTCCACCACTGGGATTCAACTGCTAAAACCCAGGACCTTCTGTCCCTCTGCACAGAATAATAAATTTCAGCATCATCCTTCATCCTGCAACCAAGAAGTGGCCTGTGTGATATCCATGGCAGTCCAGGCAATGGCACATTTCCTTTTTTGTGCTGGAATCATGACCTAATTCAAAACTGTAGCCCTAAAATCAAATTGCTGATTGCTCCCTGCTTGGCCACCCAGCCACTATTCTCCATAACCAACATGAATCTCTACCTCAGCATGTTCCCTGTAGGACAGCAGACTTCACACACTTGGCAGTAATCGAGAGATCTGCACCTTTCTGTTCTCAAACCCCAACCCTGACTTCAAACAACCTCGGCCAAAGCTGTGCAGTGACTGCACCAGGAGCTCCGTGGAGCTCTTGGATTCAGTGAGAAGAGTGACTCTTCAGCTCTTGGTTTCAATCATCTTGGTGTCATTGAGTCAAGGTTCTAAAAGGTTAAAAATTTTAGTTAAGAATTAGAAGCAACTTGTCCTGGTTAGAATGCAAGATAAAAAAACAAAAGGTAAGGTAATGATTATTAGATGCTTAAGCTACAGGTAAGTGATGTATTATTTGCCATTATATTCTTGTTTTAAGGTTTATTTATAGAAGGAAACAGAATAAATGAACTGTCATCAGAGCAACTTGAAACTAATAGAATCAAGAACAGAACCTGGGTTTCATAACAATTAATCAAAAGTAGGAGATCTTGAGCTGCACCAGCAGGTCATGAAGGCCAACAGCGAGAAGATAAAGAGGTCACAGTGAGGAAGACATTCCTGACTTCATCTTTCAGGACCACCGACCCAAATCAAGAGAGAAACTGCACATGGGTGAAGGAGGAATGATCTCATTTTAATACAGAGCGGGGAAGAGGAGGTGCTGGGGTCACATCTATGTAAAAATACAAAACTTTGGGTAATAAATAGGAAGTGAAGAACCTTGTACTTGGCTGGCATATCTTCAGGAGGCTACTCCCATGCTGCCTGCTGTGCCTGAATAAACATCCCACTTTCTAAGTTTAATTAGTTAGAGGGTCTTTTGTCTGTGAATATTGAAATTTAAGGAATCAGCCATTACCCCAGCAGAGACTGGAAGCATTGCAGAGGGGTCCTGCCATGGAACACATCTTGGAGCACAGCCAGGGCCAAATCCAGCGGGGGCCTCAAGCCCAGGATCCACTGTGTAGCCAGAGCCAGACCTTGTCCTCAAGGGACTTAGGGTGATGCTAAATCCCTCTGGGCACAGGGACAACTCCGGGCACTGCTGGGCAGGTTCCCCTCACTGAACACCACACCAGGGGCTCATTTCAGCAAGGAAAATCCTAAATAGTCTCCACAGCCAATGCCAGCGATATCCGATAGGAGATGAAGGAGGGATACATTCCTTAAAAATAATCCTCCTGGTGTTAAATAATGTGATTAAGCAGGCTGTCTAATTCTCCCCCTCAGTATTAAAACTGTCCTGTTTATCCCTGGCTGCAGCTCTGCCCCTGGCCCTGCCCTGGCCTGTGCCCCTCCTCTGCTGCAGCAGGGGCTGGTGTGACATAGCCCTGATTTAGCGGCTGCCTGCTGTAAAAATGTGCCCTTATCTCTCAGACTGCAGTTTATGCTCAGTCTCTTTATTTCCCTTCATGTAACCATCAGACATTTCTGCGTTTCTTCATGATAAATACCAGACTGTTGAATCTCTGGGGCTGCCAAGAAATGCATCTCAGCACAGCACAAATAGAGCTGCTATTTTTTTTTTTTTCATTCCTTCCTTTAGTTTAACATTTATTCCTGCTATTGTTGTCCTTAGAAGGATAAAGAGGGCTGCATCTCACTAGCCAGTTGCTCCAAATACATTAGATTAAAGATTAAATAACATGATAACCGAAGGCTATGAAGACTATATTAATATATTATATTGAGATAGTCAAGCAAAGATGTGATAATGTGCTATTCATTATACAGGTGCGCCAGTGCTCACTACAGGATAAAATTAGATTGACTCATCTGCAGGTCATGTACCTTCTATGGCTCAGAACTGGCAGAGCTTTGCTTCTCTCTGCACTGAGGCAGGAGCACGTCAGTCACAGCCCTGCCCTGCACAGAGAGGTGTCTGTGCTCACACCCCACTGCACAGAGCAAGGCACAAAGCATCACCACAGCCTTGGCAGCTCAGCTCAGGACATCTTTCCCATTCCTACTCCTTAAATGCCATAGGTTTCTTTCTCTTTGCCCTGCTCTCAGAGAGGAGAAGATGTGCGATGTGCAAGGACATCCTGATGCTGAGCTCTCTCTGAAGTGGTGACAGTGAGAGGCCAACCCGGCTCACAAGAACAGTCATTGCCAGGCTCAACAGGCAGCATGGCTCCCTATTCCCTGCTTTCCTTGATATCCACATCCCAGCTTCCAGCCATCCTTCTGAGGCACGTCTGCCACACACCTGAGCTGTGAAACCCCTCCTGCTCCTGACAGCTTTAAGTACTTTCCTCTCAGCGAGTGGATTTGCTGTCTGGAACCGCCTTTATCGCCACTCACCCCTATTGTCATTTCTATTAAAAGGTTGGAAGCCTAATACTGCATAATCATGTAATCTGAGATCTCCAAATGAAATCTGAGGGTAAAGAGAAAAGAGGTTCAGGTATAGACAAGAAGTGTCTCTTATGCTTCTCATGGAAAACAAAGGTGCAGGATGTAAAATTCCACAGAAGCTCACCTGTGTTTGTTAAAGGAATCAATAAGTGCCTGCACTGTCATTTTGGCTGCCTGGGTTATCTCCCTGGGCGACTCATCTGCAGGAAATGCTCTCAGATGGGTGCCCTGTAGGTGTATCAACTGGCTGGTCTCTCTGGATAACAATCACTTCCCCTTCTGCATTTTAAGATGGCTCAATATATAAATTTTATATATCAGGGGTTGTGTCACCTTGTGGTATCACACAAAAAGACAAAAACCCTTCAATTTTAGCACTGTCAAGAAAATGAACTCCATCCCACCCAAAACCAGCACCCTGTCCCAGTCTCCTGGAATGGGGAAAGCTCTCCAGTGACAGCAAATGCTACCGGAGAAACAGAAACTCAGACACTTGTTCTGCATTCAATTTGTTGGAGCTTGGTATTTTTTGAATCCTTTTTTTGTTTTCTTTTCTCGATTAGATGAAATTTGTCACAGAGTTCAAAAGTTATGGAAATGGTCCAAAAGACAAGCTGGTGATGCAATTGCAGAAACTCTCTTTTCTTAGCAAATCAACTTAAACCCCCTAATGACTGGAGAAATGATGCCACAGCCCATTAGTTGGTGGCCATTTACATTCCAAGGTCGCTGTCACTGATGAGAGGGAGACGGGCTGAATCCTTCCTTTCTCATAATTAAAGCTCATGAGCTGGAGACTCATTTTTAAGGTGCTCCTTTCTATTGATCTGTAATGCCACTTTAGAGATTCTAACTAGTAAGATTAGATTTTCATCAACTCACATTTGGTCGTGGATGCTGCTTTCAGCTGAAAGAATTGAGTTAACTGCCTCTTGCCTTTTCCCTATTTATATTTTAACTGCATTGTGTGAGAATAATGTAACACCTTCATTCAGACAGAATTAGTCACTGACTTTATGTCGAAATCTTCAGCTTGTAGTAATCTCACCCACATTCAGCCAAGCAGGTAAGCACATACTGAAGTCTACAATTAAAATCCTTAATTAAATCCTTAAATTAAGCACATACTTAAATGCTTTACTAAAGAGGGATATAATCTCCAACATGCTTAAGATAAAGTGTATGTTTAAGTGCTTTATTGAACCAGTGCTTTTGCTGCAACACGAAGTACATTTGCCAAGCAAAAGCTGCTCCTATAGGTGTAATTCCATAAAAACGGGGGTGTGGGGGAGCCTGTGGGCATTTATCAACATAAACCACATGGCTCCTGTCCTGACAGATCACCCCTGGAACGCTGTGAGCTGTAAGAAACTGCTGGGATGAGGCGTTGCCAGTGCATCAGCTGTGCTGGGGCCGTGGCACCATCAACAGCAGCTGGACTGTGCTGCACAAAGGACGAGCCCAGCGTGGATGGCTGCTGAGCTCTGCATGGCTGAGATCTGGGGCAGCTTTGGGCTCACCACCCACAGTGTAAAAAATTTCTTCCCGCTGCATTTAGTCCGAATCTGCCTTCTTTCACTTAAAACCATCACCCTGTGTCCTGTGGCAGCAGGATCTGCTCAAAAGTCTCTCCCCAAGACTTGCACTAAGGAGCTGAACTGTTTCCAGTCTGTGGGTCACGGGATTGATCCCACATAGGACAGACCTGATGGTTTTGGTGGCCGTGGGCTTGGCCCAGCCTCTCTGTGTGTTTTATTTATTGAAGAGCAAACCCTTCTAGTGCCAGACTGAGCTCAGCCCTTCTGAAAGCTGAGCTGCCAATGGGCTTCCCTGAACCATGGCCCTGCTCCAGCCCTGCCCTGCTCCCTGCTCTGGGCTCCTGCCACTGGGATCCACATGACCAGCAGAAGCACTGAAATCCTGTGCCCCATTTTACTCATCTGAAACCCCTCTGTGAACACAGGCAGCTCGTAGTTACCAGCTCTGCTTTTGGGGATCATTTCCCAGCCCCTTGCCAAGGGATGTAGTTGCTGAACAAAGTGTTCATCTCCTGCTTTCTGCTGGCAGGGCTGGGAATGACCCAGCCAGAATTAATGCCCCCCTCCTTCATTGTTCCTATCAAGTGCTAATAAAAGGAATTGTCATTTTTAAAACAAGTTTCATTCCTTTTCCACAAGGCATTGAAGACAGTGGCATGTCAGTGCCCAGGAAAAGGCCAGTCTGGCAGTGTGCTGGGACACTGCTGGGACAGGGACCCAGCCCAGGGACAGTGGGCTGGGAAGAGGCTCCACTCCATCCCACAAGCCCGGCCCCACCCCTGCACCCGTGGAAGGCAAAGTGTGAATTGTGTTGGCTTGGTGAAGTCCCCATTTCTCAGTTTAAAGCAGCCCCACTTTACAGCAGAAGTGATCCAAGTTGCCTTTTTTCCCCACTTTTCCCCATCCCTCTGCCCCGATGTGCTCCACACTAACGAGCATCAGCCCAATTAATCCACGGGCTGGGTCTGGAGTGCACTGGGAGGGGGCGGCTGGACAGATCCTCATCTATAGCAGTGAATTGGTTAAAGAAACGATTCCTAATATTCAATAAATGGCAGTTTTAATTTCTTCTTCATACATGATCTTAAAATGAGATTTTAAATTTTTTTATTTATTCCATAAACAATATAACAAAACTCAGCAAGTTAACAATATGACGTTTTCACCATACAGAGTCAGTCACAAATATTTAAAACCTTTGCAACAAGAACAACAAAACCCAAAATATTACAAGAATAATTTACAAGAGGATCTATAAAACAGCAAAGCGCTCACAAATTTTCCAGTTTCCTTTACACAATATCACTACACTCTTTCACAACATTTCTTTTTATTACAAAATTCCCAACAAAAGTTTAATTTTTTTCTTTGTATTTTGGTTTTTAAAACCAGAAACTTTTAAGTATACATCCTTTTATTAACACCCGAAGGTGCAAAAAAAGGGAAACCTCACACATACAAACACTTCACAGCACTTTTCTAAGAAAAATATACACTTACAAAATATTTTACAAATTGGCACACTTAAAAATATACAAGATTTTGTAGGCGTCTTAGAGTGATCCTTAAGAATTATACTTCAATTGACTCTACAGAATATTTATAAAGCTTATTCTAAAAGAAAAAAGGCAAATTATTTCCAAACATGTTAAAATTGCAGTGTAAAATGTGGAACAGAAATGGATATGTTACATTCATAAAAAGGGCCATTTAATAGTTCTTAAATGCTCAAGGGGAGGGAATAAAAGTTTTCTTTAGCACCATAAAACAGGAGCAACTTCCTAACGAGGTGCCTCTAGTTCTATGGAAGGGAACTCAAGGAGCAGTACATTCACATCTCTGGAGGCAGCAGTCGAAGCGCCCGGCCGGCGCCGGGGGCAGCGGAACAGAGCAGCTCCTTGGATTTCTACCCTGCTTCCCACCGGGAGTAAGAGACAAAAGGAGTTTCACTGGTACCTTGGTTTTGTGTGTGTGTATGTGTGTGTGTGGTTTTAGTCTAGGTTTAAGTCTTCCCTTTGTGCTTTAGAAATGGACGTCTGTCTGTCTGTCTGTCTGTCCGTCTGTCTGTCTAGCTAGCGAAGGGTAGTGAAAAGACCAATTTTATTTCTCGTTTCCTTTTGCACCAAGTGTTTAAAGGCTCAGTAAACGTGTCTGGCAACCCAAGCGTCCTGCGAGATGGAGGGAATCCTCCTGCTTCAGATCCCAATTCCCTTAGATGGCTGTTACTCCACTGTCATTAGTGTCACTTGTTTACCTGAGAAACAGATTTGAAAAGCCTTGCTTCTACCACAGACATTGTACTTGGTTTATTTTATATATATTTTTCTTTTTTTTTTCCTTTTTTTTTTTTTTTTGCATTATTTCACACGCTGAAAGAGATAAAGAGGCACATTCTCCAATAGACGTCAACGGTTTGAACCATGCAACCTCCACCGGACCCCCTGGGAGCTGCACAGGCAAAGTCCAACACACCCAGGTGAGAAAGTAAAGACCGAGGGCCTGATCCTGCACCAACCCAAGTCCACGCACCTGATCCTCTTCCCACTTACACTGACTTCAGGGGAGTTTTTCTTGGGACTTGACATCACTGGCTGGGGAAGCACTTGGGTCATGGGAGCCCCTGGGAGTGAGATCCCCACCTAAGTGCTTTGCTAGACTGGGAGCTTAGGGAAAGAACATGGTCCAGCAGGTAAAGGATGACAATGCTTAAAACATCTTTATTTTGGTTCGCGGCTTGTTTGGGCCAGAATGCCGAAAAAATTAACAGCAATCCTGATTTTTTAAAAGAGCAAATGGTGCAGCAATGGTTTCTCCAAGCGACCACCAGCCAGCCTTGGCTTCTCCTCTCCAAGCAGACCCAGCCTTGACAGGATGGCACAGCATGGCAAGGACAGCCCTGTGCCTGCCCCTGCCCTCCTCCTCCTCCTCCTCCTCCTTCTCCTCCTCCTCGTCCTCCCAAAATGCCTGGCTACCTCTGGTCCACGAGTCATTATTCTCAGGGTGTTTTTCAAAAACATCCACCCTCCTATGCTTAAAACAAAGAAAAGCAAGATTTAAACCTGGTGAGATTTATTTTGTAATAAAAACGCTGTAGGTTTTTATTGGATCCCCATCACCGGTATTTTTCTATTTACAAAACCTCTAAATGCAAATGTCTTCAGCAAACTATGGCCATGGGGTGGACTGGCTCCTGCTGGGTTGCTGCAGGATTCCTTTCTGCAGGACATCTCTCCTATCCCTGTGCCACAGGAGACCCCTGCTCCTGTGGTAGAGCAGCGAGTGCCACCTTGCCCTGTGTAATTCTCCTCTCAGATGGATTTTACAACTTTTGGAAGTGGCCAGTCCCTGCTTTCTAACACCAGTGCCAATTAGAAGTCACCCAGACCGGGTGACACCGTGGCTCAGCAGCACTGCTGGCACCGTCCTCCCATCCCACATCAGAGCAGGAGTGAAACGAGATGAAGCAGAAGAGACATTTTACAGGATACTGCAGAATAAACATCTTTTGTGTGGCTTGGCTTCATCACTCCCAAGAGCCAGGAGCCCAATGAGAAGATGTGAGAGGAGGATGGAAGTTGCACTGGGACCGGGCAAGAGGATGGGCTGAGGTGGGAGCTAGCACAAGCCAGGTGCAGGGAGGGGTGTGGGTGGTGGGCAGGGATGGGTGGGACCCACATCCAAGTCCTCCCACAGCTGTGAGCAGTGCCACGGAAAACAAAACTGCAAATGGAGAACAAGAGCTTGTATGGTGAGGGATGAGGCAAAGGTGGGAAGTGAAAACCTTGAGGTAGTGATAGGCAGGTGGAGATGAATCCTAAGAAAGGGAAGTGCCAGCCCTTCAAGGAGCTAGTCAATGGGATCCCCTGGGAAACTGCCCTCAGGGACGAGGGAGCAAAACAGAGCTGGCAGATCTTTCAGGATGCTTTTCATGCCAAGCAAGCGCTCTCAATCCCCAGGTATAAGAAATCAGGCAAGGAAGGAAGGTAAGAGATTGGCATGGCTGAGTTGAGACCTGCTGGTCAGGCTGAAGGGCAAGAGGAGATGCACAGGGAACAGGGACAGGTATCCTGGGAAGAGTACTGGGATGCTGTCAGGTTGTGCAGGGATGGGGTGAGGAAGGCCAAGGTGCAGATGGAGCTTAACTTGGCAGGAGACATAAAGAATAACAAGAAGGGCCTCTGCAGGTGTGTCAGCATGGAAAGGAAGGGTCAAAGCAGGTGTGACACAATTGGCAGACTGGTAGCAACAGAAGAGAACCTCTCTTTCCATCTCCCTTGAGTGGATGAATCACAGAACTCAACCAGGGACTGGAGGAGCAAAGTCCCTCCCACTGTAAGAGAAAATAAAGTTTGTGACCACCCGAGGAACCTCAACATACATAAATCTGTGGAACCTGATGAGATGCGTCCCAGAGCCCAGAGGGAATTGGCTGATGTAGTTGTCAAGCCACTCTCCACGGTATCTGAAAAGTCCTGGCAATCAAGTGAAGTCCTGGATGACGGGGAAAATGAAAACTTTGAACCATTGCCCTGGCATCCTCCCCTCTGTGCCTGGGAATGCCATGGAACAGACCCTCCTAGAAACTCTGCTGGGGCTCATGGAGGACAGGGAGGTGACCCAGGACAGCCAGCAGAGCTTCACCAAGGGCAAGTCCTGCCTGGCCAACCCAGTGGCCTTCTAGGATGGAGTGACCACATCTGTGGACAAGGCAAGGACTACAGGTATCATTTGTCTGGACTGCTGTAAAGCCTTTGACACAATCCCCCCACCACACCCTTCTTTTTAAACCAAAGAGAGATGGATTTAAAGGATGGACTGTTCAGCAGATGAGGAACTGGCTGGACAGTCACATCCAGAGGGTAGCAGTCAACAGCTCACTGTCCAGATGGACATCAGTGGCGAGTGCTGTCCCTTGGGGTCTGTACTGGGCCAGCACTGGGGAGTATCTTCACCAATGACACTGGGATCAAGTCCCCTCCGCAGGTTTGCAGATGACACCAAACCAAGTGGTGAGGTTGACACGCCTGAGGGACAGAGTGACATCCACAGGGACATGGACGTGCTTGGGAAGTAGACCCAGGGGAACCTCGTAAGGTTCAACAAGGCCAAATGTGAGGTGCTGCACCTGGGATGGGGCATTCCCTGGGATTCACAGGCTGGGGAATGAAGGAATTGAAAGCAGCCCTGCCGAGGAGGACTTGAGAAAGGAATTTTTAATGAGGGTGGTGAAACGCTGTCACAGGTTGCCCAGAGAGGTGGTGGCTGTCCCCTCCCTGGAAACATTCAAAGTCATGTCAGACAGGGCTCTGAGCAACCTGGTCTAGGAGAAGACAGCCCTGCTCTTTGCAGGGGAGTTGGACCAGATGGCCTTCAAAGGTCCCTTCCAACCCAAATACTCTGTATAAAGATCAAAAGGGAGGAGGGTTGGCTCAAGGCAATTTTTGAATTTTGGGGTCAAGCAGCAGAGCGATGACCTTTTCAGACACAGGGAAGGGCCAGCGCCACACCATGAGGGACCAAGGCTCTTTAACATCTCCCCAGTCAGAGATTTCTGGAGGACATGGGACCACCAAAGCTGTCAGCAATTGGAATGGTGGAAGGACTAAAGGAGAGCAACAAGGCAGCTGGAATTTGTGATTTAACACCGTTCTGAAACACCCAGCTGGGTGTTCATGGATAAAACAGTCGATATGTTTTACGCCTGATCTTCATGCCCTATTGCACATTCCTCAAATGCAATAAGTATTGCTATCCCATCCAGTACAGGGGGTTTGGTTATGAGTCCCATATTCATAACATTAAGCATAAGAAGCACAGTGCAGGCCAGGTGAAATGTGCTTTCAAATGATGGTTCTGGGTCAGAAAGAAGGTCTGTGCCGCATCCCAGCCCTGGGCCTGACCTGTCTCTGATAAGAGCAGCAGCCACAACACCCAAAAGAAGGGAGCTGCCAGCCCCTCTCCTCTGCAGCACGTGGGGGGAATGCTGGAAAACTGGGATATGCCAACACCACAGCAATGGCTGGAGCTTGTAGTATCTGATGAGCCTATGAATAGAAGAGAGAGCTGCTGGGGAAGTGGGGAGAGTGTGGTGGCTTCAGGCCAGCCCGGCGCCCAGGGATGGAGCCCTACCACAGCTCTTGCCTCCAGAGTAAATCCTGAGCATCTTCTGGATCTCCCTCCTGGAGCCAGAGCTGGGGTGGGACATTGCATCCCGCGGGGCACCGGGGACCACCCTCATCCAGAGCAACTCACTCCAGGCAACGCCAGCATTTATTCCATGAAAAAATGAACTTATAGGATGTTTTTTATATTTACTACTATTTTTTTTTTTCAGAGTTCGTCCTTTCATCTGTCAAGTAAAACACAATGCAACTACTGAGCTGTTCTCTCTGGGATTGCAGAGCCGAGCTAAGCTGCACCTCAAGATCCGTAAGAGCTGAAAATGTGATTCTAAACTAACACTCTGCAACTCCACTTTGATTTTAAGTGATCGCTCTGCTTTTCTGCTAAACTGACTTAAACCAACTCTGCTGCTTTGCCTGGCGCGTGTGTGGAAAAAAACCGACCTGGGAGGAAACCCGAGCCCAGTCCTGCCCTCTGTGTGACACCACGTCTACACGTGTGGCCGAATCAGCAACGTGATCTGTCCACTGCTAGAAAGGCTCCTCTTCCTCACCGCCTGCCATTGCATAACGTGTCCAAGCCTCGCATCCCTCTGCTCCCAATCGCTCCCAGGGCTCTTGCGTATCAAGGTTTTTCATGAGAAATCAGCAGCAAAACGCACAGGCTCTCAGTTGCACAAGGAAAATAGATCTTTGTTGGGTTCGTGATTCTCGTGGAGGGCGAGGGTGTGGTGAGGAGGGTTACAAATAAGGCCTTTTGAGAATACATTTCGCATTCAATACTTAACGCTGTCTCAATAAAGTCCAGACATGATCCGGCCCTGATCGGTGAGATCACAAATAGCTCCGTTGGTTGGATTTGTTTCATGAACTGAATCAAAGAAAAGGTTCAGAGTTGTATTTGAAATGAATGACTCTGCTTTTGAAAGTTCAAACTATATTGGCATCGCAAGGTTAGACATGGAGGAAACACCAAAGCTATGATGGGAGAGCGCTTCTGACAGGCTCTGCATTGAAACTGTTTTCAGAAACTACTCAAAGGAAAAGTAAATAGCACTCAATGTATGAAATGTATTAGTTCTGTTTTTATACCTATTTCAGAATTTATCCCAGGTTCTTATAAAATATATAAAACTGAGATACAAAGAATTAGCAATGTAACTTTGCATTTCAAATGATCTTCAGCTACAGGTTTTGCTTTAAGAAAACAGACACTTGAAAAGCAGCTGTTCTGTAGTCTCTAGATGCAGACACTTGAGTTCCTGGCAAACTTACCGTCCGTGGTTTTCTGAACTCCTCCACCATTGCAACTCTCTCCTATAATGAAACTCAACATTTCACCATTAAATTTTTCTGCTCGTGGTTTCAAAGAGAGGGCGTTACCATTTCCCAGCATCGGTTTCAAAGTTCCTTTTTTCTTTTTTTTTTCCCCCCTTTTTTTTCTCCTTTTTCTCTTTTTTTTCCTTTTTTTTTTTTTCCCTTTATGAGCTTTAAACCACAGGGTGAATCCATGAAATGAGGTAAGTAAATTTGGCACACTTTTAGTCATGTCCATAAAACTTTTGGTAAGTTGTATCAGTGAACAATATCGTTTTCATCGTGAGTTACAGGTGCTTTCGAAGGGGGGTGGTTAGTACTTAACAACTGGAATGTTTCTAGTAAAACCAAAAGGCATAGCTGCAGAAAACACTCACAACCCAATGTTGATAGAGAAGTAAAAATATATACAATACAGTCACTTGTTCATAGTTTGGCACAATTTTTTGTTGTTGTGGGTAATAGTGCATAAACTACTGTACAACAGTATGACTTTTAAAACAGTCTTTCACAGAGAATACCAGATTAGGTTTGCTTTCAAATAATAAAATTCCCACAATTTCAAACTCTTCATTTCAGCACTTACATTTCAACAGACCACAAGGCAGATTTTGAAAAGGAACTGATGGGGAAAAAAAAAGAAAAAAACAACCGAAAAAAAAAAGGGTAAGAAAAGAACCAAACATCAACCGTCTTTCTAGAAAAGGGAGTCTCTTCTTCAAATACAGGAAAACCCAAAAATGCTGTTTCTGCTTTAAGAAGAATGGAGTCTGATTCCCTGCAGGAAAAAATCAAACATTTGATGCCATCTTAGTTAGCTCGTCTGGAGTCACCACGACGGAGCGAACGCGCTAAAGGCGGGCGGGTAGAGAAGATGCAGCTTTAGATGATGCAGGTTAGGAGACACAACAGCAGAGGGGGCCAGAAAGCACTCAAAAATTGCCACGTGAAGCTCAATTAGGAACGAGTTCTCATTTGCAAAGTAAGTAAGTTTCGAGATCTTGGCTTTTGGATGCAGAACCTCTTTTTTTTTTTTTTGTGGTTTATTTTTTACAAAATTTTCCAAAAAAAAAAAAAAAGTCTTTCCTCGTCAAAATCATTAAAAAGAGCATGTAATCATGGTTTGGTTTTTTTTTTTAGTTTTTGTTTTTGTTTTTCCCCCAATAAATAAGTAATTAAAAACTGAAGAAGCCAAACAGCAGAAAAGAGTAGCCTTGTTAGTTTTTTTAACCCCAGCCAAGCCAGAAAATTGGTCATTCTTTTAGGTAGCTTGCAAGTCATAAGTATTTTCATGCATTTAAAAATAATAATTAAAAAAACCAACCAAACAAAAAAAAGAAACCAACCCCAAAACCAAAAACCAACCAAAACTGTAAAAGGGGAATGTTTTTTTTTTTTTTTTTTTTTTTTTTTTTCATGCAAACTTTTGCTTTCAGGAAGGAAAAACTGAGGAACAGCGGGCCTAGCAGGTGGGAGGGAGGTTAGGGGCATTCCAGCCAGTTTGGTGCAGCATTACCTCAGTTTCTCAAAAGCAGCTGTCACGGGTGGGTCCTTGTGGGGCTGTTCGCGGTCCGTCCGCTTGATTTTACAGTTCTCATCCCTCAGTGATTTCGAACTGGATTTATGACGGTAGAGTTTTTTATGGGTAGGTCCATTATTGCCTAAAGTGCTCAGGTTACTATAGTTTTTATCAAAAAAGGGAGCGTGAATGTCCGTGGTGAACCCGGTGGAGCAGTTGGGGCGACCGGGGTCGCAGGTCACGGCTTTGCTGTTTTTGCTTGAGCCCTTGTTGTTTGACTTGTGGTTCTTCGCCGCCCCCGGCGAGCCACCATTCGCCTTCTTCTTCGACTCTTGGGATGTCCCTGCCAAAATTTTAAGAGTTTTCAGTTTCAGGCTGTTGGACTCCGGTGACCGGAATATGTCTGGGACGCTGTTGTGGCCGACGGGCCCCCACAAGGGCTCGATGGAAGCCATCATAAATCTCTGGACATCGGCCATTCCTGACGCGATGTTGGACAGGATGTTGGAAGGCTCCTCGAACTCCCTCTGGTCATCGTCCAGGAGGCTGGTGGCGCTGCCCAGGCTGGCTTCTGACCAGCCCGTGCCCCCCTCTTTTCCCAGTGCCCACTCTCCGGAGAGCCCATTGTGCTTGCCTAGCTTCACCCCGGCCGGGCCGCAGTGCTGAGAGCCCTCGGCCACGCCCTTGGCGGCCGTGGCCACGGTGCCCAGCTGAGTGACCGCCCTGCCACCAACAGCCGGAGCCTTCTCGCCGTTGACTCCTGCTGCGTTTTTCCCTTTCCTGGTGGATTTGGGTGCCTGCCTGGAGTTTTTCCCTTGCGGCTTATCAGTTCCTTTGTTGGTTTTGGGCGATTTTTTCCGGGTGGCTTTCTGGGAAGAGCTTTGGTTTGTACCCACATTCTTGCTGGATGAACTTTTCCTCTTCGATTTTGACACTTTGCTATTGGTGCTAATTTGTCCAGATGGCTCATTAAATGTTGACAAGCATGGACTCTTTTCGAGAAGGCTGACAGAATCTTCATCGTTGAACATATGGAACTGGAACTGGTGATTATTTAAAGCAAACCCATTATCTGCCTGATCCTCGGTCTGCAGGACCCCACAGTTCCACTTGACCTTCTCGGAGCTGTTGAGGGCGGCCTGGGGGCTCTCCTGAAAGCCCTTCAGGGTGCCCAGGGGCTTGGCATCGGAGCCAGCTATCTGCGGGGACAGGTTGGGAGTGTCTGGAGGGGACATCTCCGAAAGCGACGACTGGCGGAACCTATCAGGCGTGAAGTTGGAAATGTCTAAAAGGTCCGTGGACTCCTTCAAAGGGGTGATTTCATCTATGCTCTGCTGGATCACTAGCTTGGGACTGCAGTGGGCCAGGAAATCATCATTAATATCATCCTCGCCGTCCTTTTCACAAGACTTTAAACTTAAAGAACTGTAATTGCTAGAACTAACTGACAATGAACCCACTGAATCAAAACTAATGAGCCTGCCATCATCCGTACTGAGTGTACCTCGTTGGAAATGAAAGCGCCCCTCTCCATTATTGAAATGACATGACTGATAAGAATCATCAGACTGCACTTGTTGGCTATCCGGCATGTAATTTTTTTGGTATAGCAATTTGCCACTATTCAGATTGACTTGAGTGTATCCAGAGGCGGGGAGGCCGTCCGTGCCCGGGGCGAACTCGCTCGGCATTCCGGCCGCCTCCGGCATGTCTCCAGGGAAGTCCTGGCGCTCGCTGCCCTTGCTGGCCGGCCACATGCTGCCGAAGCCGCCCTGCTCCATCTCCAAGTGGCCGGGCGACTGCTGCAGCTCCGACTCGGAGGGCGGGGAGAGCACGCAGCTCTGCGCTGGCTGCAGGGACGGGAAGGGCTTCTCCGGCGGGACGATGCTGGGGAGCGGATGCTGCTGCTGCTGCTGCTCGGAGGGGTGCTGGGCGAAGTACGGGATACCGGTGTTGCTCGACAGATCCGAAGCATCTAACAACGTCTGCAGATACCCTCCGGGGATCAGGGGTACATTGGTGGTGATATTAGCAGATGGCAGAGGCTTGTCTGAAGAGGAGGTGGATGGTAGGAAAGGAGAATTTTTAGCAACCTTATCCTCGTGGCACTCTGGGAGATGGGAGCTGTCTGAAGCACAGGGACTGTTTTCGTCCTTCAGACGCGCTGCAGAGTCCTGGTTTTCCACTGCTGGGGAGTCCTCTGCTGTACTGGTGGCAGCTTTGATCTTCTTGCACTTCAACCTGGCTTCACTTTTGAATTTGATTCTGCGGAGCACTTTCCGCTCTGTCCCCTTGTGCTCCCGCTCCTGCGGTTTGCATTTCACGGCGATGCCCGCGATGTCGTGGACGTGTAATCTGTTGGCACAGCTGGGGGTGGCGATGGCTAATGCCGGCAGCCCTTTCAGGCCCTCGTCCTCCTTACTGCTGCAAGGCTGCTTGTGATCAGAGGAGCAAGAGCCCAGCTTGTTCACTGATTGCTCGATGGCTTTAATTCTTTGAATCCGGTGCCTGTTTGCTAGCTTGCATTTTCGCTTCCGTGGGTGAGGGAGGAACGAAGCATCTGAGCCGTTAAGATAGAAATTCTGCTTGTGGTAGAGAGACGATCTGAGCAAATCCAGCCGGCTCTGCTGCCTCTCCTGCCAGAAGCCCTTCAGTGGGGCCAGCTTCTTGTATTTGCTGAGCAGCTCCTCGTTCAGAGTAACAGTTGTCTCGTTGGCATCCACTTTGCTGAGCTTCACCAGCATATGCTTCTCCCCTTTAAACCTGTTAATGATGATGTACTTGATGATCACGGGGGGCTCCTTGCGAGAGACTTTTCGCCGTTTCTTGGGGCACCACTCATCGTCATCCTCCTCCTTGGGCCCGTCCGGGAGCCACTCCTTCTTGTCCAGGATCTTCTCGTTCTCAATGGAGTCCACATCATACAGGTAGTCGTCGCTGTATCGCACTTTCCTCTTCGCCCGCAACCCGTAGTTCTGCTGGATGAAGGAGCCGGAGTGGTCCCGGGCCAGGTACCGGCTGCAGTCCTTGATATCCCGCAGCACATCGTAGGAGGACTCCGTGCAGGTGCTGTCGTCGCTGAACTCCCCGGAGTCCTCTGTGGAATTCACCGAGTCCAAGAAGTGGCTCCTCTTGGAGCCCACGTACTGCACCATCTCTGTGCTGTTGCAAGATTTATTTAAGGCAGCTTTCTCCTCCTCCTCGCCGTCCTCTTCCTCGCCATCCTCCTCCTCCTCCCCCCAGATGATGCCTTCCTCGGATTTGAATTGAGAAGGGTCGGTGGCACCGCTGGGCCCCCTTTTCAGGGTGCTCCTGCTGTCCCTTTTGGTGCAGTTGCTGAACACGCTGGGGAAGAAGTTGAACTGGGCATCCTCTTGTACGGTGGTGGTCTTCTCCCGCACATTGTCCTGGAAAGATTCGTATCTAATCTTTAGGGAGCAGACATCACTTCCCAAGGTGGAATCGTCGTCATCGAACATGTAATTATCCACGTCTTCCTCAGAAAACAGATTTACAGAAAGCTCATTTTTGGAGCAGAGGTCAAGCAGCTCAATTTTACTTTCACTAATGAAAGATTCAAAATAGCCCCATTCCTGGTTGGGATTTGTTAGTAAAGGTTCCTCACCATTGCATTTGTCTAATAGTAATCCCTCGTAATAATTTTTCTGAGTGGGGTCCTCCGAATCACTGTCAGATTTTTCTGCATCTCTTTTGTCCGCTGCCCTCGATTTATGCATAGGGAAGCTTAAAAGCTGGTCTGAAAGCAGTTGATCCCCATATCTCATGGTTTCTCCTGTGCTCATGCAGTGAATCCCTATATCAGAGACCGAACAGGTGTCATAATCCCTATTTATATCCCCCACTTTCAAGCTTATTCCCGGCTCCGCATCAATGCCGTCCTTGGATTCAATAAAGCAGCCCAGACAGGTCCGGCTCGGCTGCATCAGGCAGTCTCCCGTCAGCGCCGACATCCCCCCGGGCTCCATCATGGTGAAAGGAGCCTTCTCGCAGTCGCCCGGCAGCGACCAGGAGCTCATGCCCTTGGTCACGCAGGACGTGAGGGAGATGGCGTGGGCGGAGGAGTCATCCGAGGCGTGCTCGGGGACATCCGTGAGGCGCAGCGGTGACGGGGGGCTCAGCAGGCAGGGCTTCTTGGCTGTCGCGGCGCGGTGGCACACGGGGCTCTCCTTGGGAGCCGCGCTCAGTGCCGGGAAGGACACCGCGGCCTCGGCAGCGCTGCAGGGCCTCTCATCGCCGTCCAGGGCGTGCGACTCTGCGGGGAACAGGGGAAGGGAGCGAGGAGAGGAACACAAAGACACAGGGGTTACCATCCTCGTAGGTCTCCCTCAGGCTCGCCACCCCGCTCTGCCCTTCTCCCAGGGCTTGGCGGTGACTTTTCCCAACTGCTCCTTTGGGAAGCCCTTCCCAGCAATCCTTCCCTCCTGGATTCCAGTTTAACGTGGTGATGAGCGTGGAAGGCAGAGGTAAACAGGCTGCTCCCTGCAGCCAGCTGGAAGAGGTACAAGAGTACGTTTAAAACACGCAACCCATCCGCTCTTCCCTCCTCATATCCATACGGTTACCTGGAAACTGCCTCTCAAACCTCACAACGTTATTAAAAAGAAAAAAAACAAACCAAAACAAGCCTAATAAAAATGTTCTCATTAACATTGAAAAAAATTAGCGGAAAACCAAGATTCTTAAAGAAACAAAGCACCTCCCCTGCGGGGTCTGAGCTTGCACACACCTGAGCTGCTTTACTGCTCCTGGGTCAGGAAGTGATGGCTGATTTTAAAAACCCAGCGGTCTTTTTGTCACTGTCCACGCCAAGGGAAGGCAGAAGATAACACAGAGTTTAAAGCAATTATTGTTAGAATTATTGTGGGATTTGCCATTCTTCCCTAATCGCTAAAAATGCCTTTTTAGTCACGTAAGGATTTTTTAACCTAAGGATTTTTTTAGTTTTACCTCGTTGCGCTTCTTTTATGGCAGAATAAAGTTATGAATGTACTTTTATCTGACTCCTGGCTCAACGGACGATATGACCCTTGAAATTTAAATACGATGTCTTTTCATCCATGAACACGCTTTGATATCTCTGTATTAAAAAAAAAATATATTCCAATGAGTGCATTCATCCCAGCCAGAGAGCTCTGCCGACTCGGAGCCCCGTGCTTTTGTCATGGCTCAGGTCTTTCTTTTTTGGTGGCTTCACTGAAGGCAGAGGGGCGAGAGCCAAAGCTTTCCAAGAAGGGACAAGTGCTCTAAAACACAACTGGAGCACAAGGATGTGGCATGAAATGGGGCAAGCAAGGGGATTTATTTGGCTGCTGAGATCCTCCACAAGTGCTCTTGTTCAAACTGATAGGAAAGTGAGTCTCCTGCGTCCTTGGCAGCCTGGGAAGGGGAGGTTGGTGCTGGCACCATGGAAAACCCCCCAGGGATGCCGCCAGCAGGTGGGCAGGATGGAAAGGAGCAGGATGCTGTGGAAGGAGTGGGATGCCTGCCTGTGCCAAGCAGGAGGTCAAAACCCCCTAATTTCACCCCAAACACTCCCATCAGCTTTGTGCTACAGGGGCCTTAGGGATGGAGCCATCAGTGGAGTCTGACCAAAGCACAAACTGCAGCTGGAGCCTCGCAGCGCTCCCAGGACTTCAAACCTTTTCCCAAAGACTCCCTCACTCCAACCACAAGTGCAGTGCAATGCCTGTCAGCATCTCCAACATGCACGACCTGGGAAGGACCAGACTGCCTTGCTGGAAAAGGGTTAAAAAAAGGAAATTGAAAAAAAAACAAGCAGATTTTTGAGTCCCTCCCACCAGTCTTCAGATCTGAAATGCAGAGGTGGTATCTTTTTCCTTAAGCACCAAAACAAATTAACCAGTGCAGTTCCACTTCAGAAGTAAAATAAAATAAAAATCAGCTTGGAGCTGACAGGAAGCATGGAAAATTTGAGGATAAAAGAAGGATGTCTGTGAATGCTGTAAGACTCAAAGAAGGGGGAGGCAGAAAGCTGAAATTCAATCTCAAAAGCTGCATTCAATAGGCAAAGCTGCTATTATATAAAATAAACTGTCTCTGGGCATTTCTTTAGGTTTATACTTGTGTGAGTGAACTTAACTCTTGTGAAATCCAAATGCCAAAACCTGATTTTCTGGGGCTCCGTATCAGCCTAAAATCAGGCCTGTGTTCAACTGATGCTCCAAGGGAATACAGTTCACACAGAAAATGCTGGAGAAGCAAAACCACTTTTCCCAGCTTCACTCAGCAGCCACCCAACAGCACATGGGCAAGGGGAGGTGGCAGCTCCAGAGCTTCGTGCTGGCTCCTGGCCTCGGATTCAGCAGCAACTCCCACACACCAGTGTTCAAACAGAAAGTTTAAACTGACAGAGGGGAGGCTGAGATGGGATATGGGGAAGGAATTCTTGGCTCTGAAGGTGGGGAGGCCCTGGCACAGGGTGCCCAGAGAAGCTGTGGCTGCCCCTGGATCACTGGAAATGTCCAAGGTTGGATGGAGCTTGGAGCAGCCTGGGACAGTGGAAGGTGCCCCCCACCCCATGGCAGAGGAAGAACTTGGATGGACTTTAAGGTCTCTTCTACCATAAGCCACTCCACAGTGTTTTGTCTAATTACAGCACTTTTTAGGCTCTGTTTAACTGAATTCCATGGAAGTGGTATGAGGTTCTAAAGATCCCCCTCCTTACGGATCAGGACAGCGCTGATGTTGCTGTCCACTGGATCAGACAAGGGGACCATGGCTACAAAATCCATCCCCCTGCAGCTCCAGCAGCTGCAGCTTTACCCTGGAGTCAGGAAGGAGATGGACTGACAGGACAGACACCTCCCAAATTACATCTCAGGGGCAAGTGTGAGTGTGTGCCTCACCTGCCACCAGCACGAGCTGTGGGGACCTCATGGGCACCCACGTGGCTGGAGTTGCTCCAAGGTTTTGGTAAAGAACAAGAACATTTGTCTCTACCACCTTGTTTAGATCTGAACATATGTCAGAGGACCAAGTCCTTGATATCTAACAGGATCAAATTTATATATAAATAAAATATATCTCTCTATCTGCCTCAAGATTTATGGGCCAATACAAAATGTAAAAAGCCATGAAATGAAACATAAAACACATTGAAGAATGAAAGCATCAGGCTCTGCCTCCCCTCTGCATTTACTGTGGCCAGACACTACAGTCCAAATGACCTCAGAAAATGCTCAGAGGCTTATTTATTTCAATCAGGGTTCCACACAGCTGAGCACTGTTACTCCTAATTAGTTATTTGGAAACAAGAATGAAATCGATGAAATAGATACAGACAAAGTTGGGCATTTTGGGAGGCTGCTGGAAGGGGCTGATCCTTCCCCACCCACATTGGTGGCAGCTGGAATGAGCTGGTGGCTCCCAGGAGCACAACCTGTCTGTGCAGGAAAGGGATTACAGGACAGGGAATCCCACGTGCTGGATGATGGGACACAGGCAAGAACAAGCTCACAAATCCAACCTTCCCTTCCCACCAATCCTGGTTTCTTTCTCCTACCCAATCTCTAATTTTCCCCCAGCTTGTAGGGACTAAGTATCCTTCAGCCAATATTGGCTAATGGGATCATAATGCTGAGAGAGGGAAAGATTCCCATCAGACAGAGGGGGCTACAAAGTCCTGGATGACTTTTTTTCCGCCAAGAAACCAATCTAAAATCTCTAATTCAAATTTCATGTGCATATGAACATTTCAAGCCAAGCCCATGCACAGGCAAAAGCAGTTCTTGTTAAGGCCTAAAAAGGTGTAGATTTATGGCTGGAGTGATTCCTGTGCAGAAAACACCATTTACTCCCCTGCTCCACACTGCAGAGATACCCACAAACTGCTAATATTAAATGCACAAAAGGAATTAGGAAAATAAGTTGGCTTCCAAGTTGTCGCTGCTCCCTCATGTACCGTAATTAAGTTCCTTACCATTTTCTTTCACCCCATTAATCAGGATAGTTTCTTGGTCTTCTGAGGCACAATCCTGCTCTTGTTGGTCATCCATCAATTTAACCTCTTTCTGTTCACTCCATGCCCCACTGCATCTGGCCAACCTGCACATTTCCAGAAACACAACCACAGTCAGTGCAATCCCCAGGATCAGCTCAAGGAACCGTGAATAAAAAATAACAACAATAAAACACCCCCGCACAGCCTCACACGCTGCCTGCACCCTCCTTTAAGAGGACAAATCCAATTTATTTAGGCTCTCAGCTTGTCACTTTTCCACTCCTAAAGCCAAGTCCCATGTATTTTCAGCGAGGTGAAAATGTTGTCTATCAGCATTTCCTTCCCCGAAGTCGTGCTCTGGGAGGTGGAGAGGTGCTCAGCACCTCTGCAGGACCTCCCCACATCACCCAAAATTGCCCTGCAAAGGCAGGGTAGTCATGTCCAGCCAGGAAAGCCCATCCATCTCCAGATGGATCAGTGGAGAGATGAAGGAGAGGATTCATCCCAGTTCATCAACAGCAACTCCACGATGGAGCTGGACAAAAATATGTACACTGCTCACCCTCACTATCAGTTACTGCCCTTCCAAGCACTGGCAGGTAGGAAAAGCTTCCCAAAAAAGGCAGGTTTTTGTGGAAAAGGTATCTCTAGCCTCACTGTTCGTCACGAGAGCTCCATCCTTGGAAGCCTCACTCCCCAGAGCCCTCAGACTGCCCACTCTGTCCCCACTGGGTGAAGCTTCACCTCCTGTGGATGATGAATGGTCAAGGCTGACTGGGCTTGGTGGGGCTTCACCAGAGCAATGAACCCGAGACCAGGAGCCAGCCCAGACCCTTCTCCCTTCCTCCCCTGAGGTCCCCCCACCCTCCAAAGCCACCACCTGCCTACGGGGAGGGAGCAGGAGCAACAGAGTGATGTGGCTGAAACCTGGGCATGGCTGGCACTGGAGAGCCCTCATCAGTGCTCCCCACTGACAGAATTTCACTTCTTTGACTGCAAATTCAAGTCAAAATCTATTTTTTGCCATTCTGGCAGCTCGAACTCTATTTTTTTCTCTCTCACAGAACAGGCACTAGATTGCAGCATTGGTTTAAGGTGTTTTTCTGGGTTTGGGGGATTTTTGTTTGGCTTTTTACTTTTCACATCAACATTTGTCAGTGTCTGCTGTTCCCATAGCACTCACTGCCCTGGGGTTCAGCAGCCACACTTCATTCATATTCAGATTTGCAGTGGAGTCCTCTTAATTAACGTGAAATCTTTACAACCGCCTTAGTAAGTGAAACCTTCACCCAACTTAAAGATGTTGTGACACCGAGAGGAAGATAAGAATAACAAGCATCAGTAACTCCATTCCTTTGCATATTTAGAGGAATATTTAACTAACCCCGAGAGTTTTCCTGGGATGCAAATCCCCATCTCAGAGCTCTCCAACGCCAGCCGGTTTGCTGTGGGTATAAGACCCCTCTCCTGCCAGCACCCTCCCCACACCCTGAGCTCCCTCTGTGGCCTTTCATCGCTGACATGTTGGAGCAGGAGAGACTCCAGAAGCCAGAGCAGAGATCAGAGTTATTTCTCCATGAAGGAGATTAATGTCTGAGTGTGGAAGCTGCTCTGCGTCTGCCCCTGACAGGCTGCAGCTTTGTGCCTCCTTGATAATATCTCCTGCCTGTTAACTGTGCCTTAATTAATACAAGTATTAATAAATTAAGTTTTTAGAATAGCCATTAATGAAAATATTAATAAAATATCTGCAGCCTCGGGAGAACCACAGGGGTCTCAGGAGACCAGAGAAGCACCGCTGGCTCCACACGCTGGGCCAGTGTGGCTGCTGGGGAGGGGCTGAGGTGTCACCAAATGGTTTGGGTTGGAAGGACCTTAAAGTTCAGCCCATCCCACCCCTGCCATGGGCAGGGACACCTCCCACTGTCCCAGGCTGCTCCCAGCCCCAATGTCCAGCCTGGCCTTGGGCACTGCCAGGGATCCAGGGGCAGCCCCAGCTGCTCTGGGCACCCTGTGCCAGGGCCTGCCCACCCTGCCAGGGAACAATTCCTGCCCAAGATCCCATCCAGCCCTGCCCTCTGGCCCTGGGAAGCCATTCCCTGTGTCCTACCACTCCAGACCTCTGTCCAAAGTCCCTCTCCAACTTATTTGGAGCCCCTTTAGGCCCTGCAAAGGGCCCCAAAGTCTCCCTGGAGCCATGAAGGTCAAAAGGGGAAAGGCCCTGCCAGGAGAGCAGCCTCAGTCCTTGAAGGGACTTGGAGTATGATCATCCTTTAAGTATTTAATTAGTTTTATATTCACAGGAGAGTCATGGCAGCATTTGAGGTATCCAAATACATAACCCAAGCAGAGACCCTATAGAAATTCTCCTCCCTGTCCGATGTTTAACCCCCAGGATGCAGGGTCAGGGGTAAGAGCTGGTCCAGGGTTCTGTGGGAAGGTTCACCCTGCAAGTCCAGTCTCTGTTTATGTGTGATGAGCTGAGACCTGCAGCTCTGAGCTCAGGAGCACCAGCAGCAGCATCTTTGCTGACCCAAATTTCGTTGGGTGTCCTGGCTGACAGGGATTTGGTGTGAAATGCCACAGGTGGCCTGTTTTCACCCCAGAACAACATCACACCGTGTTCCAGCAATGGCCTGCAGTGAGTGAAACACAGGACAAGAGCAGGAACAGCAACTCCCCAATACTGAAAATTTGTCACCTCCAGCACATGAAACAATTCCAGGGAGGGAACAACAACGAGCTCCCCGAGGAAGAGCCCGAGCACCTCCAAGGACAGGATGGTGCCAGCCAATTCCTGCTGGGATTTCCAGCAGGGGAGGAAGGAGCAGCATCCCACCCGTGGGTTCCACACCTCTGCCTGCTCATGCTGGTGGTTTGACTGGTTTGCAAACAGGTCCATGAGGAAGGAGTCTGTCTTTCCTTGATTCTGATGGATACTCAAGGGCCAGCCTTCATGGAGAGAGCAGGGAACAGACAGGGGGGCACACAGGCAGCCAAGCAAACTGGCACAGAGGGAGAGTTTATGGACCCTTAATCTTTTGGGATGTGTGTGCACAAGGGGGAGGGAAGCACACGAGGGATGTTCCTGGTGGATGAGATCCAAAGGCTGGAGGAGACAGTGAAGACAATGAAATGCAACAGCAAAGGGGATGTGCTTGGGCACAACTCTTTTCCTTGACTGCACTGAGCCAGAGAGCAGAGCTGAGCTCCAAAAAGCAGCTGGAAGGAACTGAGGAGGGTCCAGATGGGGGATCTTCCTGTAGGGCCAGACAGAGGTGAAGTACAAATGGGACAGACAACCCAGGTTTGCTGCTGACACCTGCTGAACCAGTCTGGGACCTTTGGGATTGGTGTGACCAGGAAAGGTGAGACCCCAAGAGGGACGGGGAGAAACAGCAGCAACTGGGAAAGAAAAGCTGACAAAGGGGCCTAAAGTGATGCAGAACAGGAAGAAACAGAAGGCTGGGGATAACAAAGAGGAGGAGAACAGCTGTCACCCAGGGAAGAAAAACTAAACCAGGAGAGGTCTGGGGGATTAAAGGCGGTGGGCAGAGAATACACTGGGTAGCAGGAGAGCACAGAACACAGTGTCATCTGCAAGCTGAGGCATAAAAGGGAGAGAATGCAGATTCCAGCTGGTGTCAGGCCACTGAAGAGGCATGGCTGGGGTCAGGCTGTTATGAAGAGATGGCAAGAGGAAAATCAGGCGCCAGCTTGAGGTTTATGAACTTGACTGGAGCCAGAGTGGACAGAGGAAGAGGATGGCAGGCAGAAAAGATGAGGGGTCAGATGAAAGCCAGGCCTCTGGAGGAGGAGGAGGACGGGAGCACAGCGGGGCTGGCTGCGCTTCGAGGACAGGCACAGCACGTCAGTCACAGGGAAGGAGTCAGAAGGACTTCTGCTGACTGCACCATGGACTTCAGGGCATCAGCCTGCTAAGATCACAGCTGGCACCACAGAAAGTCACGGGCTGAGCAAGGAGACGGAGGGGAAGAAGCCACAGAAAGCAAGCAGTGGAGCTGAACAATGATCCAACTCGCTTTAAGCACAAGATGGACAAATTAATGGACAGAAGGGCAGGGTGCAGAGCTGTGGTAGCAATGCACAGGGCTCAGTGACCTGGAGAAATCCCTCAGCCCTGTGACTCAAGTCAGTGTAAGTGCCTCTAAAAACCCTCAGCATCACAGCTGAGGAAATTCACCATTCCTCATGATTCCTGTCAATTTTCCCATTTCTAGTGCTAATGGGACTGTACAAAACCTGTTAGTGACCAGCCCACGTGCACACATCTGGGAGAACACAAACACAGCAGCACAATGGACCCTCTGCCACAAACCTCCTGCTGCCTTTCACTCAGGTCCTTCAGCCCAGGGGGCCAGGAAACCCGAAGGATGTTTTTGCTCTCTTTTAAAAAACCTCCTGAGACGTTTGAGAAGTTTTATGGGTGTTGGTGTTGCTGGAGTGGAGGCAACCGTGGTTGGAAAAGGATGTCCCAGGTGAGGCCCCACCAGCTCCCTCTGCTCCCAACACAGAGCAAGATCCTGGTGGAATGTCCCTTCAGCAGTCCCTTGGAGCAAAACCAGATTATTTATTTTCTGGTTCTATAAATTCCTAGAAGCACAGAATCCCAGAATGATCAGGGTTGGGAGGAACCCTTGAACAGAGAAGGAAATACCTAAATTGCTAAGCTAAAAAGCCTGGGAAAGCTAAGAATTCCCTCATTCACCTCCAGTCACATAAATGATGGACTTTATGTTCGCTTAAACCCATCCAAACTTTGGGATTTAAACATGTTAACACTAAATTTACAAAGACAAAAGGGGAAATGCCACCCTGTCACACAACCAAAACAATGCCCCTGCTCCTTGGCTGCCCTCTACAAGAAGAGCAGCAAGTCACTTTGCTTCTCTGTCAGCCAGAAATGCCCAATTCGCTCCAAAATGGAGCAGTTTTTCTCAGTGGATGTTTACAGGTGCACAGGTCCATTGCTTCAGTCTGTCAGAGGGGAGATGCCATCCCCTTCAGCCTCCCCAGCTCCACAGATGCCAACCCAAGGAGAAACTGTGCCAAGGGACCTGCTGGAGAGCTCTCCTCCCCCTGAGGACTCCCTGCAGACTCTTCCTTGGGAAGCAGCAGTGATTTGGAATTTTCCAGCGGAATCAGGGATGGTTACAGTGCTGCCCTGGATGCACTTACAGGGGATAAAGCAAACAAGCTGGCCATGATTGCCACAGAATCCAGTGCTTGGCCACTTAAATCTGTGTATCTGTATCTCTGTATCTCTCTAAATAAAGACATTTACCACTGCTGGTTGAACATCACCTCATTCATATTTCCAGGGCACCACCATTACACCACAGAGCTCAATACTCTCCTCCCAGGCAGAGGAGGAGAAAAAAAGAATCTACCAGGTAAAAATAAAAAACCAGCCCAGGAGCCTGACTGAAAGCCCAGCTGCACACGTGGGAATTCTGTGAGGTGGATGAGATTCTGAGCTGGTGATGGCTGCTCTGGAATTGAAGTTGCAAGAGTGTTTCAGCTTCGAGCTGAATAAACAAAAGGTCACTTGCACCCAGACAAAACCCAATGTGCCAGCTCCTATTTACACACAGCTTCCACGTCCTGAGTGTTGCAGCTCACGAGGGTAGAGGGAGAGGGAGTATCCAAAGTGAAGGAGAATCTTTTTATGGAGAAGTGGGGGAAGAAAGCAAAGAAGAAGAAGAAGCTGTGGCTTTTTTTTCCTGCAGAATTGTGAATAAGTGCAGGTGCTCTATATATGCAGTTGTATCTTTCAAAAAAAAAAAAAAGAGCTTTAGAGAAATTAATTACATGTCAGAGCCTCTGACAGGTCTTTTAAGAATTGTGATACTTTTGAATGAAAACATTATATACTTAAAAAGAAATACCATGTAAATGTCTCCGAGATATTTACAGTCAGTGCAGTAATAGTAGGAGAGGATTCAGCTCTCCCCGTGGATGGGGATGCTGAACACACCGTGCTCCTCCTAACCAGGTCTCCTGCCCCTGCAGGACTTCAGCAACTGCTGCAGCAGCTCAGAGCCGAGTTCAGGGCCAGGAATTGGCTGGGAACAGAACCCAGGCCCTCCCCAAAATGCTGAGCCACCTCTCTCTCCCCTCCAGGCTCCATCCCCGAGCACCCAGCTCCTCTCAGCATCCCACACACACCTCCTCCTGTGCTGGCATGGGCAGCTGGACCTCTGCAGAGGACAAGAGCCAGGTGGTTTCCTGCTTGGTTGGTTCTTCCTTGGGTTCTTTCCCCACGTTTTTTTTCCCTTTAGTCCCAAGGACAGAACTTCCCACGGAGAACCTGTGGTGAGGCCAGAAGCCACAGCAATGCCAGGCTGGTCGTTCCCTGATCTGAAGGATGCTGTTTTTCAACCAGATTCTGAAATTCCCTGATCCTTTTTATTCCAGGAGTTCCACCTGATCCTTGTTTTTCCCCTGTTATTTCATGACTAGAGGATGAAGTGCTCAAAATCTTCACTTGCCTGCAAATGGGGTGCATTTTAATACTGACAGCACCTCTCTGAGTAAAGCTCTGTTTCCATGAATTTCCATTTCTGCCTAGGCCAAGGGTGTCTGAATTTTGCCCGTGAGAAGGAAAACATCCAGAATCCCCAAAGTTTCCAGAACTGCCAGGGTCTGAAAGGTGAAGTTCCTAAGGAAAGGAACAGGGTGAAACCAACCCCCCACCCTGCCTGCCACGGAAGGGATGTTGGACTCGAGGGCTCTGGTTTCAAAGCTGTTTTCCCAGGAAAATCTCACAAGGAAATTGCATCTCCCGGCAGTTCCCTGGGCTTTTCCTATCAGTGATGGTGAGTACATGGGAGAAAAGGCCAAGTGAAGGAGAAATAGGAAACAAAGAAGGGTTTTGTGAGACAATGCCAGCAGTGTGACATCTACAACTCTACAAGAAGGTAAGGCCTGATAGAGCCAATGTTAGCTGAGAATAGGTTCAGGTTTAAATACAGATAAAAGCCTCCAATTAGGAGTAAATCTGGGGTGGGGGGGGGGGAAATAAACTTGATTTTTTTTAAAAGGAGCTTGCAGAGAAAATGGAGACCACAAAAACCATGAAAAGAGGAAACAATTTCAGAACTGGTGTGTTCCCAGAAGGTGTAAAGGATGGATGAGTTGTTAATATTCATTGCAAGCCTCCACTTTTCCTCAGCTGAAAGCAGATGCAACAATTACTGCAGAGCCCAAGCCCCAACTCCAGCAGACCCCCAGATATGATATTAAGAACAGGCTATTTAAAGCCAGCTCTGAAATAAATGACAATTTCTGACCTTACTCGGGGAGGACAGAGGTTTGAGTGTTTCAAGACCTGTCACAAACAACTTTAAGGCAAAAAGGGAGGAAGTGAACAAAATTACAGCCTTCCTGACAAAGCACACGTTAAATACCAGAGGAGCTTTCTCTGTAAATGTATTCTCAGACATCAAGAGCAGCAGCGTATCACAAAGGGGAAAAGGTGGCAATTAAAATCCTGGAGGAGCTGAAACGCAGGAGGGAATGTCTGAAATGTGGAGGGTTTGAGCATAAAACTGTCCTGGGTTAGGGGAGGGAGAGCTGCCAAATCCCAGAGAGGAGAGCTCCAAAATGCAGAGCGAGAAAGGGAAGAGTCAGGGAAGAACGGATGCCCTAAGAGGCCTCCTAGAACAGAGCCCAGACAGGAATAAAGGGAATAAAGGTGGGGATTTATTGGAAAGGCCTCCAAAGGTACCCCTGGGGAGCCAGAGGCTGCTGCCCAGATGGGCCCCGAGATGGACCCTGAGAGGCCACGAGTTCTTCCCACTTTTGTAGGTTGGGTTCATTTGCATCTCAGGGTTAATTCTCCAATTAAAGCTTCAGTTAATGATGTCATTCCCCTCAGCTTGCCCCCCTCTCAGAGGCTTTTGGTTGATGCTTTTTGGGCCCAGGAGGGGCTGGGTGTCCTTGGAGAGCAGCCCCGGAGAGGCTTTGCTGTGTGTGCCCAGCACAGAGAGCAGCACTGAACAGGGAACAGGAAACTCCAGAGTTACACACTGGGCACTGCAGGGTTTGGAAAATAGAGAAGTTCAAACCTGAGGCATCAGAACCACTGGAGAGAAGGGGAAGCTCGTGGGGAAATGCAGAGCAGAGAGACTGAGAAAATGGAAGGGAAAAGGATGGGCCAAGGCCACAAACAAAGGCGCCAGGTGAGCACAGCTCCACTCCACAACCCCCCAGCCGCGATCACGAACCTAAACAAGCCCTGAGGATTCGGGTGAGGAACAAACAAACATCCCTTTTGGCCAAATGTGGGAGGGATTTGCACATGGGGCCGGGTAAATAATCCCCTGGGAATAATGAGGGTGAGGAAATGCAGGAACCCAGGTGGACTCATGAGGGTTTCAGTTTTGAGGACAAGCAGCACAAAGAGAATTCCAGCCAACCAAGAGCAAGGGATGATGATTAAGGAAAGTCGCTGGGTTTTTTTTTTTTTTGGTCATCCTCTCATATTTTATAGAAGTGGAAGGAAATGAAGCAATAATTACTGTCAGCAGCTGCATGGTTTTGAAAAGCACTTGCAAGTGAGGGGGAGATTTTCATCTCCTGAGAATGAGTAAGAACACAAACTTTGGTTTAGCTGTGATGGCCAGAAGTAAAAACATTTCTAATTAATGGAATCACAGGATGGCTTGGATTGGAAGGGACCTTGAAGACCATCTCATCCCACCCCCTGCCCCAGGCAGGGACACCTCCCACTGTCCCAGGCTGCTCCCAGCCCCAGTGTCCAGCCTGGCCTTGGGCACTGCCAGGGATCCAGGGGCAGCCCCAGCTGCTCTGGGCACCCTGTGCCAGGGCCTGCCCACCCTGCCAGGGAAGTTTTTCCTCCTCATTTCTAACCTAAATCTTCCCTCTGGCAGTTTAAAGCTATTGCCCCTTGTCCTGTGTGCCTGTCTGAAGCCTCTCTCCCTCATTTTTTGCAGCTCCCTTTAAGTACCAAAGATGCCCAAAGGCAGCCCATGATGTTGCTTTTTGCCTTTCCCCCTTAAAAGCAACTGTATTCCAAACATGTCGTTTTCACTCCGTCTCTGGATATAAAGTTAAGATAAATCAGAAATGTTAAGGGCCTGGATTTCTGAGAAAATCAGAGCAGAATGATTAAAAACTCCAACTCTCATAAATCTGCAAAGATTGGAAATTCAGCAGGATCCTGGGGTATTAAGCTCACAAAACCACGAGGACTATCCAAAGCTAATTATACATCAGTCCTCTCTAAAATAACAAAAGCCATTGAAGAACAGTTTGGGATGGAGATTTCTTGATGGGCAGAATTGCTTCATTTAAATGAACTTATTACCCAGATCCTCTTTCTGCTGCTGTATTTACAGATCCATTGACAAACCAGTGTCTGAAAAGCTTCACAAACTCTTCCTACGAACCTCATCAGGAAACAGGAGAGGCCAAGGGAGAGTGCATTAAGATTTTACAGAAGCTGATCAAGAAAGGGGATGTTTCCGAGTCCCTCACACACTGGGTATTATGAAACAACTCAGCTGAAGAAGGGTGTGTAAAATTTTGTTTAGAGATAGGGATTAATGCAGAGTGAAACAGCACCAAGAGCTGGATTTCACAGGGATATGCTGAAGAAAAGTCTCAGTCCTAAACTTTACCACTGCCTCTTTCCTGATGAGAAATATTGCCTTCTTTTCCCTGTTAAAAAAAGAACACCAGATTTAAAAAAAAGGAGGCTGAAAAGAGGAAATTTTTTTTTTTCCTGTATGAATTCTTAATATATTAAAGTTTGGACTAAGGAGGGTAATTAGGCTGGTGCCGGAGGAGGATGTGAAAGCTCATCAGGATATTTGCAGCAACCCTAGTGGGGTAAACATTTCTCTTTTCTAGTATCTTCAAATTAGAAATTTTATAGGAAAAAAAGAAATTTGAACACATCTCGCTCGTCTCTTATTAGCAATTAGCCGACGTGGACTCCGGATAAAAAGTGTTAATTCCTAAAGCACACATGATTTTCATAAAAGCACAGATAGGAAACCAACCAACGGAGTGCTTGGCTTAGGCACAGGAAGGAATTAAGCTGGAGCAAGGGGAGGAAGGGCTCGTTCCTCCCGTGTTTTACACAAAGGACTGGTTCAGGGAGCGCTCACTGCCCTTCCCTTACTGTGGGATGTGGAATCTGTTCCCTTACTGTGGGATGTGGAATCCCCAAATCCCAGAGTTGCTTGGGTTGCAAGGGACTTTAAAGCTCATCTTGTTCCCACGGGCAGGGCCATGCCATGGGTTAAATCCCAGGCCGTCATCAGCTTCGAGAAATGAAGGATTGCCAGAAAAGAGGCAACGGTGAGAAATCTCCCCAAAAAAAGGGTGATGTTCCACAGGGATGTGGAAGACAAAAATCCCTTAGATGTTTTATCCCAGTGTCTAGCCAGATCCTTGGAATATTCCTGAACAACTCCCAAGTTTCATAAGGATTTTTCCTTTCTATGTACATATAGATGACTGCACTGATAGCAGATGGGCCCTTCCATATGATTTCCTTTTTAAACTTCCAGCTTCATGCAATTCCTGCACATTCCTTGTGCTTGGGAAGGAATGCCAGTGCTTTTTTACTTCTGCTCATTTGCTTTTGCTTTTAAAACCTTTAATTACACAAGCAGCTAGCTAGCAACTCCTTAGACACATCATCATCATCATCATCATCATCATCATTTTTCCCTGAGACCACCTCAGTGCAGTGGCTCTGCCTGGCAAGGTGACCCCTAAAAGTGACCCACACTTAGGGAAAACACGCAGCACCTACTGACTTGGGTTTATTTTCCAGAGTAGTTTCCTACAGCTGGCACAGCTGGGCCACAGATTTCACAGGCAAAACAGCTTCCCAGCCTCATCCCGTGATGTGCATCCGAAGGAGCGAATGCTCCTGACTATAAAGGGAATCAGGGGAGGTAGGAAAAGGAAATGATCAAAACACTTATCACACCGAGAAAAGAACTTATTAGGCCCGATAAGGAGTTGGAATTGGTGACAATTATAAGATACCATCCATTTTTAGCTAATAATTCAGAAAATGGATGAATTATTTGAGGAATAATATGTGATCATTTATTTAAAGACTTATACTAATGTATACGCTGGAAGAAGCGGAGCTGAGGGTGTAGGAACACTTTAACACTTACATTCCTGGATGGTTCTTCCTTCCCACCCAGATGCAGGGATTTAATAGCACTGGGTTTAGTTTTAAGGTTACAGGGCTCCTACAGAAAACACCAAGCCATCTTCCAAGGCTGTTTCATACACAACCTACTTTTCCTCCACTCTCCTATCCACGTTTACGAAATGCACCAACCTTTTGCCTTGGAGAACTGGTTCGTTTACTCCAAATTCCCAAACATCCCCACTCCACAGGCCTTAGGAGATCACAAGAGTAGATGGAAGCAACAATTAAATCTAAAGCCACATCTCTGCATTTTACTGAGAAAGATTTTGGGTTCCGACGCACGTCGGAGGCGATTTCTGAAGGCAAAATCCCGCATTAAGAGAGATTGCATCTCCTAAGATATCAGTCCAAATCTCCATCCGTATCCAGGTAACAATCTGGAATGCTGATATTTAAGAGGAAAAATATCTGGACAGCTGCCCCAGCTCCCTGGGAAGCAATGTTTAGTTAAAGTCTTGGATATCACTGAAAGAAGATGTGGGGATGTCACACTGAGGCTGAAGCATTTTTTCAAGTGCTGAATTATTCACCCGTGAATCTCAGATGTGAAATCCAAATGCTCCGGTACTGCCCCGGCTTTAGACAATGGCTAATTCCTTTCTGTGCCACTGCAGGGTCTCTTCATCAGCTTTCTTTCATCTATAATCATAGCCAGGTCATGGATTATTAGTCATATTCAGCACAGAATTCAAACCCTGCTACACCAATCAGTCAGCCCGGGACTCCCCCAGCGCCAACGCCGCAGCTCTCGGCCGCGCCGGAGGATCCGACTGCTCCTGGCACGGCCTCACAGGGGCACAGAGAGGGACAAATGCGGCAGCCATTTGCCCAAGGCAAGAGGGATGAAGCCCTGAGTTGGGAGAGGAACAACCTGGGGCTGCCGGGGATCTGCCCCAACATCCCACCTGCAGCATCAGGCACGGCACAGGGGAGCACAAATCAAGGCGCGCTTTGGGTTGGAAAGGATCCTAAAGCTCATCTCATGACACCTCCCACTGTCCCAGGCTGCTCCCAGCCCCAGTGTCCAGCCTGGCCTTGGGCACTGCCAGGGATCCAGGGGCAGCCCCAGCTGCTCTGGGCACCCTGTGCCAGGGCCTGCCCACCCTCCCAGGGAACAATTCCTGCCCAATATCCGATCCAGCCCTGCCCTCTGGCACTGGGAAGCCATTCCCTGGGTCCTGTCCCTCCAGCCCTTGTCCCCAGTCCCTCTCCAGCTCTCCTGGAGCCCCTTTAGGCTTGGAAGGGGCTCTGAGGTCTTCACCTTCTCCTCCCCAGGCTGAACACCCCCAGTTCTCCCAGCCTGGCTCCAGAGCAGAGAAGTCAATACATTTCCCCTCCACATGAATGTAGTGGAAAGAAAAAAATCATAAAGGCAGGCATTTATCAGCCCTTGCTGGAGGTGTTACTTTGCATATCAAGCCATGAGGATGCAATTGTTTCATTAGGACTTGGCTGATGTTTGTAGCGTTCAACGAGTCTTGAAGAACAAAGGAAGAAAATACCGTTGGCGCCGCCGCAGCCGAGATAAAGAGGCAAACATCCCCTGCCTGACATCAGTGAATACATCACAGCTCCCCTCACTTAGGGCAGCCATGCAATCAATTCTCCAGTAAAAATAAAACACTCGTACCCAAATCTGTGCTCACAACGCGGGCGAGGCAAGGGACGATGTGATGGGAAAGGAACCTCAGCTTGGCTGGATGCTCCAGGCCTCTCTTTGTCTCCACCTCATGCCAAGCCCTGCTGAGGGCTTTGCTTTCCACAAAACAAGAGTTTTGTCATTTTCCCTCAAAATAATCAATCTGGCTTTATAAAACTTCCTTCGGAGTCAGCAGCGATGTGTTCCCAGCCTCTCAAGGACACTTCATTGTCAGTTCCAAAGTACCCCAGATGAATTGAGTGCGATGATGGAACTGCTAAGAAAAAGTAGAACCAAACAAAAAACCCAACTTCTCCTTGGCAAATGTAAAAAAACGTTTTGTATCACTTCAAATCCCATCTTATTTCTTGCTACACTTCTGAGCATCCCACTGTAAAGAGTAAGACTTCATCAAAGCCCAAACCCAACTGAAAACAGATTAATAAATGCCAGCTGAAGGATGAATTAATGGTTTTGTACCAATTCCCCTGAAAAACCAAGACCAGACAATGCACAGGCTACCTCGAGGTTTTCCCCTTGGGTGGGCTTTGCTCATGTCCCCTCTGTCACCCACCTGTGTCACCCTGACCCCCAAACACATGCCAAGATTTAAGGGATGACCACCCTTGTGGGGGTCCCTGGCTACAAGGGGCAGCACATCTCAGCTTCCAAGGGAATGATGAATGGGCACCCAGAGCTCCCCAACCCAAAATCTCAACCCCCCTCACGGAATTCTGGCTGACATTCCTCCCAGACCCCTGCATGCAGCAAGAAGAGGGGAAACACAAAGGAAAATGGAGCCCACGGGCTCTTGCTTGGCAGCAGAAACACCACGAGGGAGGAACAGTGTCATGGACGTGCCATCTGTACCCTGTGGTGTTGCAGCTCCAGCAGCTGCTGCCAACGCTATTGGCCTGAGCTGGACAAAACCCAGCTAATTCCAGCCTCCAAGTCAGTGCCAGTGGATGACCAGGGTGCACGTGGATCTCTGAAGGAGGAGAAAGCCTCCTAAATCCAGCCCTGCTGCTGGGATAAAAGGCGGTGGGAAGGATGTGACCTCTGCATCCCGTGGCAGCACAAGGGGACGCAGCTACCTCCGAGGGATTTAACAAAATCCCTGCAACTCCTCGTTCCCTTTGAGCCTCAACAACCTTGTTCTCCACTCTGCAATCAGAAGGGGTGCAAGGCAGGAGCTTGGGGATCCTGCACGTCACGGAGGAGCCTCGATTCCTGCTCAGACTTTACAAACCATTCAGGGCTTTTTTTGGGCAGCAGCTTCCGTCTATTTTGGGCTCGAACTGATTGGCAATTTTGAAGAACGCGCTGCAAATTGCTCTGCTAATCACAGCAACTCCAGCCATGGAACTGTATTAAAATAACATCAGTGCTGAGACACAAAGCTGAGATCAGCCTGGGAATGCTGAGCTGAGGTTGCCTGCTCTGGAGCCATCATCTTGCCTGCCTGGAATGCTGCAGCCTCCCCAGTTTTTCCCTGCTTTGCAGCGATCCCAGATTCCAGATGGCTGCTCGCATCAATTCAACAACACCGCCACTCAGGATTTCAGTATTCAGAAAAGCGACTGGTTTTGTGGTGGCCATGGCCTTTCCCAGGCTGCAGGTGCCTTCCCAATGCCACCCACGCTGGCACAATGCGGATCACGCTGTAGCTCTGCATCTTTGACATGCTGAGTGTCAACCATACCTGGGAAAGGCCATTCATCCAGCTGAAAAATAAGTTATCTCTCCAAGGAAACACTGACAGACACAAAAGGAGAAGATTTAACATTCCTCTTAGGCCAGGTTGCCTCTAAATCCTTTTACTGGAGACAGGGAGAGACAGGGCTTTGTGACAAGGAGGGAAAGGGTCTGCTCTGAGCACTGTCTGACCTCAAACCCTCTCAGCTCGGTCTTCCCCCAGCTCTAAACCAACAGAACCTTAGGGAGCATCCTCTGTTTCCTAACAGCCTGCAAGGAGAGTCTGTGTCTCCATCACCTGAAATGAAGACAGATGGATCCCTCCCTTCTGCACCACAGGTGAGGTCCCAGCACCTCCCACCAGGGTCTGGAGAACTTGGGGCATCCACTCCCACTCCAAGACAAGGAATCTCCCATCACGGAGACACAATGAGACACTGGGTTGTCTTGTGCTTCAACTCATCACTTCAGATTTATAAGAAGACAAAATTAAAATTTTCAGTTGGAGAATTCTAAAATCTTCCTTTGGACTCCAAGCAGGGACGCGAATGTGAGGCCGGTCCTGGTCACTGCCAAGGGTCAGCCGAGCCATGGCTGTTTGGATTCAGTGTGTGCTGCAGAGGGCAGGATCCTCTTGGGAAGGGGCTGTGCTGCACCCACGTGGGACAGACACCAGCAGGGGTGGGGGGAACAGCTCCTCAGGAGGTGTGGATCAAAAACCTTCCGGCAGAAGAACGAGCCCCCCGTGTGCCCAAGGGTGTCCCACCTCTGACTGTCCCAAACAAGCCATGCAGAGGGAAGGGGAGCAATGCCCTTCTCTGCTGGCTGGCAAACACACAGGTGGAGATGGAAGGATAAATCGCCCAGCTCCCACTTGCACCATTCCCCTCCCACTGGTGAAATATCCTCCTCAATGGGTGGAATCAAAGTCCACTGCCAAGTTCAAGAACACGTTTAATGCAGATCTATTCACTTCGAGGAGTGTCTGCACAATGGAGAGCTTTCCCCTTCAAAAATTATTCCAAACTGCATGCTTGCTTTTCATTCTCCTGCATCTTAACATTTAAAAAAATACAGCATATTTCTAACGAAGACACGTGTTGCATAAACCACAGCCTGCTCTAAAAAGTAGATTTCACAAAGACTCGCCACGGTACAGGGACAAGGACCACTCGTTGATAAATTACTTTCACTCAGAGAGTGGAAAAGTCATATTTGTACACACCGTAAGTGGTGCTATTGTTGAGCAATTTGATGCAAGTCCAGCAGAACATGTCATGCAGGCTTTCATTTAACCTCATTTAAATCAAATTAACCAATGGGGATGGTATCTGGGGACAAAGCAGAGTCCTGTACATGTATGAACCAAATGTATGCCTGAGTGCCACATCCAGCCTTTCCTGCAACACCTCCAGCCATGGGGACTCCACCACCTTCCTGCACAACCCCTTCCAATTTCTAATCCCCCTGACAGTGAATAATTTTTTCCTAGTGTCCAACCTGAACGAGATGAGCTTGGAGCTTGGAACCAGGTGAGCTTTTTGGTCCCTCCCAACCCAAACCATTCTGTGATTCCATGATTTGCTGATGGAGAGATTGGGTACTGCTGCCAAGAGCTGCAGAGTGACACAGGTGCATAAAAAAGGAAATAACAACAAAATCCCCCCTGACTGTAAAGTCAGTGTGGGAACAGAGCTGCAAGTGAAGACATTCAAACCACACAAGAGGCTTTTAAAATTAAAGAGGGGTAAAAAGTGCACGGGGTAAGTGCTGCCCAGGGAGAAGAGCCTGGGGTTTGCTCCTCCTGAGCCCCAGGGATCCGTGCCGGGGAAACGCCGCGTCCACCCCAAAATGAGGAAGTTCATTTGGAAGATGTAGGCTCCTGGAAACTGGTGCAGAGCTCCAGATCACAGAGATAACAGGCTGCCTAAAACTGACCTGGGATTTCATTAGAGCTGATAATGGTGGGGAAAAAACCTTCCCAAACGTGCATTACAAATTCAGTCTGTAGAAACTCTTTCAAAGGTATCCCGGTTAAAGCAAATGATGTGCAGGCGTTTGATTTGCAGAAAATCAGGGATTCTGCCTCTGGGAGCAGTGGCAGGAGCAGCAGCTGGTGGGGATGGAGGCTGCAGGGAAAGTGGGGCTGAGCCTCTGCAGGGAGAGACAGGAAAGAACCAAAATCTTTGTCCTGGACCTCTGGTGAGCTCTACCTGCAAAATCCCAGAGCAGAATTGACCAAATCTTGTCTTTGCTGAAAAAAATACAGTAGGAACATGGGAGTTTGTGAATTCCTCCACCATGAAGGGTGACCATGGTAGGATGAAGAGCGGTGGGCAGTGGGAAGCCATTCCCTGTGTCCTGTCCCTCCATCCCTCCTCCCAAGTCCCTCTCTCCAGCTCTCCTTTAGGCCCTGGAAGGGGCTCTAAGGTCTCCCTGAGCCTTTCCTCACAGGATTGGAGTTACATCACTTCCATCACCTTTTTGGTCTCTGGACTCACTCCAGCAGCTCCATGGCCTTCCCGTGCTGGGGACTCCAGAGCTGGAGGCAGCTCTGCAGGTGGAGCCTCACCTGAGCCACCACCGTGAAAAATCCATCCTTTGTCTCAGCAAGGAAGACAAGACCAACAACCCACCAAATAAACTTCAGAGCAATGCATAAATTAAGTCCTAAACCAGCCCTCTAGCTGTGCCCATGACTCTTGTTGAAGGAAAAGGCATCAGCACAGCATCTTAAAGTCACTTTGAGGATTCCTGGATACCACCCTGGCGAGGTGACGCCGCGAATGATGCCGCAGGCAGAGCCTGCTTTCCCACCCTGGATCTTAAAATTGGGGATTGGCATGTCCAAGTATATTTAAAGCGCAGGGGACAGGCTGCTTTCCCAGCAGGACAAGGCCTGCAGCAGTCCAAGGCGATGGCTTTTGGCTCGCCACGCTGGAGAGGTTAATGGGCAAGGTGCCGGGTGGCGTCCCCCGGCCTGTTTGCTAAACCCACACCATGTCCCTGCTAAAAACCTCTGAGCAGGAGCTGATAAATGGGCTGTGCCCAGCTCAGGGCTGTGCAGCTCATGCTCTGCACCCCAAGAAATGTGAGTGGTTTCAGAAAGAGCCAATTTAGCCTGGGCACAGTGAGGTGGAAGCTGTCACTGCCTGAGTGAGAACAGGAGCTGTCAGCTTGGCCAGGCCCTGGCACTGTTTCCGAGACTTGGGCTCTGCTCCGAAAGATTTATTTGCAAGTTTGTCGATATTTAAAAATATTTTGGGGCTGGAGCATGTCCAGAGAAGGGAACGGAGCTGGGCAGGGGCTGAGGGAGCTGGGAAAGGGGCTCAGCCTGGAGCAAAGGAGGCTCAGGGGGGACCTTGTGGCTCTGCACAGCTCCCTGACAGGAGGGGACAGCCAGGTTGGGGTCAGGCTCTGCTCCCAGGGAACAGGGACAGGAGGAGAGGGAACGGCCTCAGGCTGGGCCAGGGGAGGTTTAGGTTGGATATTGGGAAAATTTCTTCATGGGACGGGCTGTCCAGCCCTGGACATTGTCCCTGGAGGGGTTTAAAAGCTGTGTGGGTGTGGCACTTGGGGACATGGGTGAGTGGTGGCCTTGGCAGTGCTGCGGGAGTGGTTGGACCTGACATTCTCAGAGGGATTTTCCAGCCTGAATGATCCTGGGATTCAATGACTGTGTAGGAAAAGCAGAGCTCTTCCTGTGGCAAGCAGCACCCTGAGAGCTACAGCCTGGCTCACCCCTGGTTTAAGACAATTTATGGGATGGATGAGGAGTTTTAGGGCTCCTGACCCCTCACCCACCTTCCAGCCCCACACTGCTGCTCCAGGGGCAGCCGGGCTCCCTCCGGAATCCACTGGCCCATGGAAAGCCAAGAAATTTCCATGTGCAAGCCCTGCAAGGTTCACCCAGTCCGGCTCCGTGCCTCAGTCTGCCAGATGACAAACGTCCTTGGCTCCCATCTCCTTCAAGATGTGCTGAGAGCCTTTCAGAAATTAAACCTGTTCATCCCGAGCTAAATGATGCATGTTTTGCTCTACAGCCCCGCTCCCTATTATCCCCTGTGCCCAGGACTGAATGCAGGTTTCACAGATGGTGCAACTCCATCCTAGCTAAAGGGTTTTCACCCTCCTTTCTCGGAGCCAGGAATATTTTCTCTCAGCAGCAACCAGATCTCTGGGCTGAATTGGCTCAGTCGTGGCAGGTCACTGCTGCAGCTCCTCTGTCTACCAGCACAGATTTCTCTTCCTGTTGCTTCTCCTGGCACGGATCTGCCAGTGTTTCATTAACAGATCCCTGATAGCTGTTCTTTGGATAGATTTGGGGAGGAAAATGACAGCGTTCCTCTCACTCTTTGGGCCTGATTGTGGGAGGGAGGAATTTAAAAGGATGTAATCAGTTTGGAGCACTTCCCTGGTTTTTTCACCTGGGTTAACAATCCAGCAACGCTGCAGAGGGGAAGGATTTGAAACCATCTAAATTTAGTGCTTCCAGCTCGCCCCGTGTGATCAGCTCTGACTGTTTGGTGTCTTTCCCAATGCTTGAGCTCCTGGAGTCGAGACCTGACAGTCTCACCTGAACCAAAAGCCTGCGCCTGGCCCACCAATGTGCACAGAAATGCTTGGAAATATGAACCAAGTACGACTCAGAAGCTCAAAAGCCCAGCACACACACAAAAGAAATCAGGATTTGCTTTTTCAGTCGCACGGTTTCAGCCAGTCTCTCAATTTCTGAGCATTTAAGGATTCACCACGTTCCTTATCTTTTACCATTGATCCAATCTGGCCGTATTCTCCCCCGAGTCCACCCTTACACATTCACAGTCACCTCAGTTCCTGCTCTGATTTACCTGCATGATGCCACCATGGCATTAAACAGTGCTGATTTGCCTGGAAATGCAGAGCTACGAGACACTGCATTGTTCCCCTCTTTTTACAGAGGTTCAAAACAAGCGAAAAACCAGTTCAGAGCGGCAAATTTAATTGGACTTAAAATAGTCTGCAAAGAGCAGCTGTGTTTGGTACCAATTCCCCATCAAAGGTCCCTTTAACAGGCATGAGCACCTTCTCATGTGACAAATGGAAGAAAAACTGAAGATGTACAAGAGATTCTTCTTGAAAATCTTACAACATGTAGATGCATATCCATAAAAATACTCCCCAGCAAGTTAGAATCTGCTTTTGAAAACCACAGCTCTAAAATGGCTCAATGGATGAAAACCATTTTTGGTTTTCTGTTATTTTTTGGGGGTTTGGTTTTGTTTTTTGTATTTTAAATTGCATCTGGGCTGACAGCTTGAACACTGAGCTGCAGCCTGTGAGACAGAAATACCAACTCACTCGTACCAACAGTGCTGCTCCCAGTCGCTGTAATGATCTTAATCAAAGAGTATTGTGATCAAAAAAGGGATTCTGGTCTGCCTGCCTTTGGCATATCCTAAATACCAGTGTCCACACTCCACATGATGCAGTTGGAAAAGAGAAATTCCCTCTACAGCAAACCACAGAACCACAGAATGGTTTGGACTGGAAGGGACCTGGAAGATCACACCTCCCACTGTCCCAGGCTGCTCCCAGCCCCAGTGTCCAGCCTGGCCTTGGGCACTGCCAGGGATCCAGGGGCAGCCACAACTGCTCCGGCCTGCCCACCCTCCCAGGGAACAATTCCTTCCCAAGATCCCATCCAGCCCTGCCCTCTGGCAGTGGGAAGCCATTCCCTGGGTCCTGTCCCTCCAGCCATTGTCCCCAGTCCCTCTCCAGCTCTCCTGGAGCCCCTTCAGGCCCTGGAAGGGGCTGTAAGGCTTCCCCGGAGCCTTCTCCTCTCCAGGCTGGACACCCCCAGCTCTCCCAGCCTGGCTGCAGAGCAGAGGGGCTGTGTGTGGCAGACTCAATATTCCCACAACTCCAGGCTCTCCCTCTGTGCCCCAAAGCCAGCAGGAAGCCAAGGGGAGAAACTCTCCCCCCCTCCTGCCATCCCTGCCCCAGAACTGCTCCTGCTGTCGGGAGAAAGGGCTGCCCTGGGCGAAGGAGATGTCAAATATCCATTAACACACTCTGGCCTCGTGTTTTCCAAAGCCACAGAGCTGGCACTGGGTGATTCCCATGCTGTGTGGATGCCAAGCACCAGCAACCCCACCAGGACTGCAGGCAGGAGCATCCCAGCAGGAATGACCCCACCTCGACAGCGTTCCAGGAACCAAAGCAACAACTTTTTGATGCTGCTGCTGGCACCTCACAATGTTGTTAATTACTCCATCTCACCTGTCAATCCAGTTTTAAAAGAACAGCATCCTGTGCCCATCTCAGCTTGCCAGACCGCTGCCATCACCTTCTCCAGTGTCACCCAGGGTACCCTCAGACCCCGGGCAGGACCCAGCCCCGCAACCTCAGCCCCCTGCAGGACCTCAGAGCCTCACAGGAGCCATTTCATCCCTGCTGTGGAAGTGTCATGGTCTCATTGGTGGCAGAACACACCAGGTGCCACAACACCGGCACGGAAACACGAGGAGGAAGAGGAGGAAGAGGATGAGGAGCAGAGTAACACCAAGGGGAACAAACACCTGGCCAGGCAAGCCGTGCCCAGGGAGATGCACTACTTAAACCCCGTGTCAGTTCTAAGGGAAGCAAATGAGGTGAGGAAAGGAGGTGAGGAAGCAAACATGGTGTGTGCTCCTGCCTCCCACCGACGGCGAGACGCCGCGGCAGAAATGGGTCGTGCGAGTTCAGATGATGAAAGCACACTGAGCACTGCTATTCCTGCCACACACAGCCCCACGTGCCCGGGGAGCTGCTGCTGGGTACAGGCCGTGTCTGTAGGAATGTTATGAAGAGGCTTTCCCTCTGCCAGGTAGGCTGTGGAGGAAGAGCTGGAGTGCCGTGCCTCTCGTGGGTGACAGCGCTGTGGCAGGAAACGTTTGAAAACTTCACAAGCTCCTGGGAATCTGTGCCACTGGGAAAAAGCAGGAGGAAGAGGGTTTGGAAGGCAGCTGAGGAGCCAGCAGGGAGGAATCCAGGGCAATGGAGAAGCCAGAGGAGAATCACAGGATCATCACAGTTGGAAAAAGACCTCCAAGATCACCAAGCCTGTCCTTCTCCTGGACACCACCATGACAAATAAAGGATATCGTGAAGTGTGAAGTGCCACATCCTCTCAGGGATGTGAGACTTTCAGGGATGGGGACTCCACCACTACCCTGGGCACTCTGTTCCAATGGTTAACCACTCTTCCAGTGAAGAAATTTTCCCAATATCCACCCTGAGCCTCCCCTGGCCCAGCCTGAGGCCGTTCCCTCTCCTCCTGTCCCTGTTCCCTGGGAGCAGAGCCCGACCCCCCCCAGCTGTCCCCTCCTGTCAGGGGGCTGTGCAAAGCCACAAGGTCCCCCCTGAGCCTCCTGTGCTCCAGGCTGAGCCCCTTTCCCAGCCCTCTCAGCCACTCCAGCCCCTTCCCCAGCTCCATTCCCTTCTCTCCACATCTTTCTCATCCCGAGGAGAGGAGCTGTGGCAGAGGCACTTTGTCCTGAAAAGCCTGGAATGCCAGTGCTAAGAATAACAACCTCCAAAAGCCTGACCGTATTTATCCCGGGAAAAACAAAGAGTGAGCATCTGTCACCAGCCCTCCCTTGCCAAGATGCAGCTTCCAAAGTACTCCGTGGAGCCCAGATTGGCAATTCTGGGCAAGCCTGGCCAGAGCAGCTCGAGTGCTGTCACTGGGCTGGACACGGTCCCCGTGTCCCCAACACCTCCTTGGGGTCTCCAAGCCCCTCAGGTGGTGAGCCCTTGGATGCTGTGGCTGGGATCAGCAAATCCCAATTTCAGCTGCTTGGGCCTGTTTTTCTAAAATTGTTTTTCACCAGGGAGAGCCTGTCTCGGCTCCACAAAGGCATTCACAGAGTCCTGCTGGAGAATCCATGATGAAAAGCAGGAGAAATGACAGAAATTCAGCCCAGTTTAGATCCTAACACCAGTTCCGTGGCTCCTGGGCAGTGTCTGTCACCTGTTCCATGGGCTGGTGACAGACATGGCTGAGACTGCACTAAATCCACCTCAGATTTCCTCCCTACCAAGTCACCAACTCTCCATCACCTCCCAGTTTCCTACTCCTGTCTTTAAAGCTGACACTTACAGAGTGCATGGACCAAGGGTGACTTTCTTCTGAAATAACCACCACTGGCTGCAGCACTACTGGAAACAAAGCAACATTTGTACTCCACAAAAGTGACTCTGCTAGGCAGGAATGTTCCTACCCTTGCACCCTGCCTGTGTTTTGGGGAAGCAGAGCACCGACAGAAATTGGAATAAATGTTCACATGGAAACACAAGAAGATCTAGGTGCAGCTTCAGGCTTAAGAAAAGCACAACACAGACACGAGCAAAATAAACATTTCCTCTTTATTAGCTTCAATTAAAGAGCTGTTCTGTTTGAACTTCCCTCTCCTGTGTTTAAGCTGCACCGAATTTGCGTCATTGTTTGAAGCCATAAAATCAGAGAACCGTGGAATCACTTTAGGAGGGAAAAGCCCCAAAAGATCTTTGAGTCCAACCATTCCCACAGCACTGCCAAGGCCACCACTCACCCATGTCCCCAAGTGCCACACCCACACAGCTTTTAAACCCCTCCAGGGACAATGTCCAGGGCTGGACAAACCTTCCCATGAAGAAATTTTCCCAATATCCAACCTAAACCTCCCCTGGCCCAGCCTGAGGCCGTTCCCTCTCCTCCTGTCCCTGTTCCCTGGGAGCAGAGCCCGACCCCCCCCGGCTGTCCCCTCCTGTCAGGGAGCTGTGCAGAGCCACAAAGTCCCCCCTGAGCCTCCTTTGGTCCAGGCTGAGCCCCTTTCCCAGCTCCCTCAGCTGGGAAAGAAATCACTGGAAAAGGAACCAAACTTGGAAGTGGGACCGGTGGGTATTCACTGTCCACATGCGTCAGCAGTGAAGAGAGAAGTGAATTTTAAATCCCTTTTATTTAAACAGTGTGATGCCACAGTGGCCAGGCTGAACAGAGATGGGAAGAGATGACAAAATTCCCCCACAAAATTCCCTCCCCAAAATTCCCTCTTCCCACCACGTTCTGGGCAGAGGATGAGGCTCTCTGGAGCAATCCCCGTGGATAAAGATCCTGGTGTGAAACCAGCAGGAAACCACTGCCCTGCACTCCCTGACCCCAACACAGACAGGGATCATTCCTCACCAGCCCAGGGCTCAGCAACACAGCTGGGGGAGGTTCTGCCAACAGGGGAAAAACCGGGAATGCTGGTGATAATGGCAATGAGGATGAGGGAAAACAATAGGGATGATGATGATGATAGCAATAATTACAGTTGTAATAATAATTACCCCATTAATTTCCTTAAGGTATCGTTAATTTTATGTGACTTCTAAATACATAATAGAAATAGACAAATATGTGGTAGATATCTAGTTTGTACTATATATAAAATATAAACTATAGAAATATACATAAAATATAATAGAAATATATAATTTAAAATTATCTTAATTCAAAAAGCCACGTCCACACAACTGACTAACTAACTAGATAGATTTCAAATGGTGCCTCAAAAAGCCTTTTTGGCCTGGAAGGGATGGATGTACCCAAGGGGGAGGTGCTGCAGACGGGTCCAGTGTGCACCAGGGGCTGGGGGGCTGAGAGGGATGCAGCAGGGATGGGTCCAGCAGGGATGGCTCTGGCACATCCAGGGCCTCTAGACCTGCTTGCAGAACTGGAGCCAGGATCCAAACCCATCCCTGTCCTGCTGCCAGCCCCCAGTAACTCTGAGTTACTGAGAGTGGAATCACTGAGCTCTCACTGCTAAAAAGCCCCTTTGAACGTGCTGGAGTGTCTTACATAAGATTGCAATAAACTGGCACCAAAAAAGAAAGCAAGTAATTACACTACTGCCTTGGAAGCTTTGATTCTGGGCTGTTTGGGAACAATCTGAGGATTTTTTTTTGTTGGGCTTATGAGGATAATGCCGAGAACAGCAAAGGTTTGGAGGTGGGGTGTCCAGCTTTCAAGCTCCCATGTAAAACGCAGGTTTCCTTAGAATTTCACAGCCTGACAGGCACGACCAGAGAGAAGCAGGAGACATTTCTGCCCTCTCCTAGCAGCTTATGTATTATTCCTTAAAAAGTAAAAAAAATGAAAAAGGGAAAGAAAAGAAAAACTTTCAGAGGAACATGGTGCCTTTATTCCCTCGTGTTGTTTAAACCGTTTTTCACGGCACTACACAATGAGCTTTCTTCGGGAAGTAGAACAGTGGCTTTTCCTCAGACCACAGTAAAGCACTTCCAGCTTCAGTGCCTTGAGAAGGTGGTGGATAAAATAAAAAAAAAAAAAAAAAACAACCCAGGAGAAGAACCTAAAAGGAAGAGAGAATGAATGGGGAACTTGAATCAGGAAGAAAGAGAGGTGGGGGGAAAAAGAAGGAACAGGCATCAAATGCAGGGATAATTGCAAAGCACCACCACACTCCTGGCCAGGGAAAAAAAGGAATTGCAGATGAATGGTGAGCATGACAAAGAATCCCTTCAACAAGTTGTCTTTTATCACAACTTTCCTGCTCTACAGCTGCACTGCAACCCGGAGAAATTGCATCATGTCAACAGCGAGTTTATAGAGATAAACTGACTGGAGCAGGGGAAAGATGCTGCAGTCACTTGTGTTTCCCTCCCAGGCTGCAATGGATTCCCTGAGAACAGCACACACACAGCCTACGAGAATCAAAACACACCCCTGAAAAAGGGGCAGCTCCAAAATATCCCTGGAGGGAACCTCCCAAAAATCATCCCGACCACCCCCCCTGCTCTGAGCGGGGGCATCTTTCACTAGATCCGGTTACTCAAAGCCACAACCTTTTGTTGAGGTTTAGATTGGATTTGAGGAGAAATTTCTTTGCCCTAAGGGTTGTCCAACCACTGGGCAGTGGTGGAATCTCCATCCCTGCAGGGATTTAACAGCCCTGTGGATGGGGCACTTGGGGACACGGGTCAGTGGTGGCCTTGGCAGAGCTGGGGGAGCGTCTGCACTCGATCTGAGAGGGCTTTTCCACCCTAAACAATTCCATGTTTCTATTCTGTGATTCCCTGGCTCTCTCTGGTCCTTCCCCAGAAGCACTGAAGGGTTTCTCCTGCTCCCTTCCATGGGCTCCGTGCCCTCCTCCCCAGCCTCTCCCCTCGCAGAGAACGGCTGCTGGTTTAAATGCAAATAGTGCACATGCAGGCACAGGGGCTTTTTTTAAAATTCTGAAAGCTGAGACTTCTAAGTTTATCTCAGAAGGACACTGGAAAGATGAATAGAGAGAAATTATGCAGAGAAAGAGAAAATATTCAAAGAGTGGAATTATGTATGCATAATTGCCTGGCTCCCTGGGGTGCACGGGCGAGTACACCAAGTCACTTTGTGAAATCATTCCCCACAACTCCTGTATCCTAATTATAGTGCAGTAAGTGGGGAGAAGCTAATTTTTAAACAGTCCTGATGGGGTAACTGGAAGAACCACGAGGATGCTGTTTAACCCCTTGCCTACTGCAAGGCTTCATGCAAAGAAGCCGACACAGGAGGAATAAATGAAATGCTGCTGCAGCCAGTGTGTTGTTCTCTGGTTGATTTAAAGGTGGCCAGCAGGAGAACCAAGCAAGCCTTCAGGTTAGAGGGGGAAAAAAGGGCAGACCTGAACAGTAAACATGACCTCTGCCCAGATTTCCAAAGGAGACTGCAGGCAGCATTATGGTGTTTCTTTGTCCCTTTGCCCTGCACAGCAAATTCTCAGCCAGAAGCTTTGCAAGTCCTAAACAGGTCCATGCAGGAGCCTCTTTATCCACGCAGAAAATGCAGCCACAGCTGCCTGGCAGCTCAGCACATTCCCCAGTGCAGCACGAGTACCTGCAGCAAAAGGAGCCCTGTTTGGTGCTCCCTGGATTCGTGGTTGGCACGGGAAGGACGTGGTTCCAGCAGGGATCTGCTGATCCAACACTTTCTCGACCCCTCCCAGGTCACAGACAGCGATGAGACGGCAAGAAAGGACAAAACTGGGTGGTTTTGCTGCATTATCTATGCAATGCTCAAACCTGACTTCTCTACAGGGAAATAAAAGGCAGAGCAGGACAACCCTGCTCTCAAGCTGTGCCAGGGGAGGTTTAGGTTGGATATCAGGAAAAATTTCTTCCCCCAAAGGGCTGTCCAGCCCTGGCACAGCTGCCCAGGGCAGTGGTGGAGTCCCCATCCCTGGGGGGATTTAAAAGCCACTGTGGATGTGGCACTTGGGGACACGTGGCATAGGTGGCCTTGGCAGTGCTGGAGGAACAGTTGGGCTCAAAGATCTTAAAGGGCTTTTCCAACCTAAATGATTCCATGATCCAGCCCATGCTCTCACACTGCCCTGCAAGTTCAGCTAGTGCAGAAATCAGCCACCAAAGGCCTTTTATTCTCACCACGCTCAAGTTCAAGCCAACTAAAACCACTCCCGGAGGTCCTTAAACTCAGATCCTTTGACTAAAAGTGCCACTAGTATTTTGACCAAATTCCCTTTAAATTTCTCAGCCTGGTAATGTTTGTTCTCATTTATTTCAAACCCCTTCCAATGTTCCAATTAGCATTGGGAACAGATGCAGGCACAGGGTATTAAAAAAGAAAGAAAGAAAAAAAAAGAGATAAAACACACAATTTACCCATCCCAGATAGGCAAAGAATGATTTTGTCCCTCAGCCATGCCTTGCACAATACCACTAAAAGCATGAAAACACCACTTAGGACTCCCAGGGACGCAGCATGTGGCCGGGGCTGCGGCTGCTGCAGCCCTCTCCCTGCAAAACACCTGGATTCCAACATCTGCTGCCAAGAGAGACAGAGAGAGAGAGAGAGGGAAAAGCAAAGGCTTTCACTGCAGGTTGCATTATTTTGAATCCCCTGGGTGTTTGGGTTTTTGTATTTCTTTTGAGGGGGTGGATCCCTGGAGATGGATCCCCTTAAGCGAAGCTTAGTCCGGGAAAAGGGAGGCAAGGCACTTGCAGGGCCCCCCTCTCCGAGAAAAGCCACCTCCAAAATTTTATAGATATCCAGGGGATTTAATACCAGAAGACCATTTAAGAGGACCTCCTACAAAAAGAAGCAATTAAATCTTCCCCAGTCACCTCTTTGTTGAGGCCAATTATTTGTTCGGAGGAGAATTTCCAGAAAGTTGCGCTCGACTTCCAGCCTTGATCTCAGATCTCAGCACGTGAAGAACTCTCAGTGCAGTCTTGCAAATGATGAACTCTGCCAAGCCCACATTAATACCTAACCCTCATGCTCAGAAAATTATATATTCTACTCAAATTGAATAGGGTTTTTTGTTGGTTTTTTTTTTTTTTGGCCAAAGTAATAGACACAATTTTGCTACTTAATCCTCTCCCATTGTCTCAAGCTCACTCAAATTACAGCCATTTGAACTGTGATCTGAGCTCCCCTGTGCTTAAGGAACTAATTAGACCAAGGACAGTCAAACTTCCCAACTTCCTGAATACTAAATTCCTTGTCTGGCCAAGAGCCACAGGACAAGCACTGGGTGGTGTGGGAAGGGGAAGGACAGGAGGGAAAAGAGCAGCAGCAGGTCCCAGGTGGGTGATGGCTGCAGGGACAGCCCAGTGCCTCCCTGTCAGGAGAACTACCAGGAGTTGACAAAAACATCAGTGCTGAGTGGGAGAGACAGTTCGTGTTTCCTCCATTTCCTTGGAAAGAAATGTTCTGTTCCATCTGAAACAAAAGAGGAAAACCTGAGAGAGAGCCTCAAACATTGTTCTTTGGGGCACTTGTCCCAGAAGAGGAGATTCTGGTTTATAATCTCATTTTGGGGTGGGGTTCCCTCTCTCTTCTTTGAAAACCTCAATGAGGAGCACTCAGTTTGCTCGAGTTCAGAGGCCCCTCAGGTGAAGGATTTCAGGCTGCACCTGGTGCTGTTCCCTGTCCTGTCCTCTGCAGCAAGGGCAGGATGACACAGCCAAGCAAACCTGAGTGGCTCTGGGGTGGCATTTCCTTGTGGCACAAGAGGTCAGCACCACAGAACACAGACACACACCACTGTCCACACAGATTTCCTTCTCTTTTTCTTGGCAGAAGAGAGGAAATCAGGCTCCTGGGGTAATAACATTTCAAAAGAGATGTAAAGGAAGAGTTTGAGGATGAGGAGTAGGGCTGGGGCCACAACACGTTGGCAGCAGTGCCAATCTGGCCCCAGAGCAGGATTTCCCTGGTCCCAAAACAGGTATTTCCTGATGGATGGTTTATTGCTCAGCCTGGTTTGAGCCTGACACAGGCATCAGCAGGACCTCCTGCCTGACAGTACAACAGGAATGACAACACCTAAGCAGAAACTGAAATTGCTGTCTGCACTTGAAGGCGGCCCTGTCTGAACTAAAATGTGCAAATAAATTTCCACCACCGGTGTGAGGTTCTCTGGGTGAGCTTCAGGGCTGTCAACAAGACTCAAAGAATTGTTTGGCCTGGCAGGGACCTTAAAGAACATCTCACACCTTCCACTATCCCAGAGGTTGCTCCAAGCCTCATCCAACCTGGCCTTGGACGCTGCCAGGGACCCAGGGGCTGCCACAGCTTCTCTGGGCCAGGGCCTCACCACCATTAAGCACACTAATTTCATATCATCATAATCATATGAGAAATACCCAAAGAAGAACCATGTACAGGTGTTAGGGCACAGAAAAATTTGCTGGATGCACCAGCACCGTGTTTGCCATCAACAGACAAGGGTGGAGGAGCCACAGCAGGCAGAGATGCCACAGGCTCCCTGCTCCATGTGTCTGCTGCCCTTTCCTGCCATTGCCTCCTGCAGACAAGATGTTAAATGAGAGTTCATGGAGGATCTGCAGGCATGGGAACTATTCCTGCAGGAGTTTGCCCAAACCACTTTCAGTGTAAGAGGAAACTTGCAAGTGTTGGGAAGGCCCAGCCAGGAGATTCCCCAGGAGATGCAAGGGGGGTTCCAGAGGCAGAGACTGCAGGACCAAGAGCCCCTGGGCAAGGGCAGGAAGGAGGAATCCTAGGAGAAGACTGAATTCAGGCAGATTTCTGTGAGGATTTGCAAGCTGGCTGAGAGGATGAGGCTTGGCTGGGTCCTGGGCACCTCCTGGAGAGAGATGATCCCGCTGGGCTGGGCCCCTCCACGATGGGGATGCTCTGGGATGGGGCACCCCACAAGGCAGATCCAAGCAAGTCCCACCCTGAGCTGGCCTCTCAGCAGCACTGAGGACCAGGAACAGAAGATCAGAGAGCTGGTGTCACTTTTCCACCCTCGGAGCTTCGACTGGGTGCAGATGATCCTGTGACGAGATCGACGGATCCCGATTTAGCAGCACTCGAGATAAATGCTGCTGCAGAAGGGCTCTTGTGAGAGTATCTGGAGTGAAGAGGAGTTTGGAGGGATGGATGGGGGATGAGGAACAATGGAACATCACCAGCTGCTGGGAGCACCGTGCCACCTTCTCGGGGTGATGCTCAGACCAGCAAAGCCATTTCTTATTTCCGAGCCTTCTGCCCACAGTCCTTACAGAAGCTTTCTGGCATCAGCATGGGTGTGTCTGACACAGAGAGTTCCTGTGTCACTGGCTCACAGTGCTCCTGCAGCCCCAGGCAGAGGCATCCACACCTCTGAGGGTGAGCACATCTCAGCTCCAGGGATGGAGCAGGGGCTCACCTCCTCCCTGCAATCTCCAAGTGCTTTGGATGTGCTCCAAAACCCTGGGCATCATCACCATCCTGCTGTGGACACTAAAAATACCACAACTCCACATCTTCAAACCTCCTCTGCTCACACCACAACCACATCAGCAGGGAAATCCTGGTGCCTCAAAGCTGCCAGAGCATTGCCCAGCACCAGCACCGCAGCTCTCACCTCAGAGGGGCTGGTGGCACGTGGCACAGAGTGAATCCTAATCCCTGCAAAGCCAAGAGGAGCTGAGGCACACCAGGACATCCTTTGAGCAGGATACGCCACCGCGGAGGCAGATCCATAGACAACAGCTTCTTCAGGGACCCGATTCCTATAATCACGTCGGTTTTAATCTTTACACTGGCTTTCATTAAAAAAAACCACACCCACACAAACACATGCACAAAACTGGGAACCTTGCCCCACCCCTCGGCCAGGTAAAATCACAAGAAAGCTCCAGCTCTGGCTGGCGCAGTGGCCAGGATCAGGAAGGGGAGGGAATGTTTATGAAATGCTTTTAACCAATTCAATTTTAAGGCAATTTGTGCGCAGCAGCAGAGGCAGCCCTGACTGCAGCAAGCAGGGAGCGGGCTGGATCAATGGCAGGGGGGAGGTGGGGGCAGGAGAAGCAGGAGCAGCAGACTGTGGCATTGAGGCTAATGGCTTTGGAGCGATTTATTCCATGAGAAACACGGCACCGAGCCACACGGGGTCTGTGCCGGAGCACGGCAGCGCCTCGGAGGGACAGCCCCAGCTCCAGGGAGGATCGATACCAAACGCTCCAGGAAAAGCAGGAAACTTCTCCTCTTACAAGAATAAATAAATGACAGTTAATGGATCCAATCAGGCCGCCTGCAAAACCCAAAAATGCTGCTGGAAAAAAACCCCACCCAGCAAGGTAAAAGCTCCAGCGCTGTCTCGGCATCGCTTCTGGGACAGCCCTTCCTCACAGCCACACCCTGGCCCTGCCACCTCACCCCCAAACAAAACCCTGCTGCCAGAAATGGGGATGGGCTCTTCATTTTCTCTATCAACAAGGGAAATCCCATGGAAAAACTTCCAACCCCTTCCCCAGCTTGGCCCCACATTGCCTAAAGCAGCAAAGCATCACCCGGAGACACCACTTCTCCTCTCCCCGGTGGCCTTCACCCATTCATGCTTCGGATGAATACTCAAGGAGTGGACAGGGAGAGCTGGTTTGGGGACAGAACAAAGGGAAACGGCTTTCTGGAACCTGCTTTTGACAAATGAGGGGAGGAATCGCCCCCGATGGCTCGGTGTGCCCCGCGATGTGGGACCGGCGGCTCCAGATCTCTGCACCGGCAAAATTTGCTGGGAACTGCTCCTGACGGTGTTTGCAGCCCAAGGATAATGTGCTGCTCTTTCCACATCCCACTATCTCCATGCCCAAGCACATATGGTCTGGCTAAACAAGAAGCCTTGGAAAGGCTGTCAACAAGACTAGAGGAAGGTGGGCATCTGTGCAGAAACATATGCACGTCCCAGCGCTGCGCTGCGAGCGCCCAGAGGATGCCCAGAATGCCACCAGAACCCGCCTGGTTCCAGCAGAACTGGACCAGGGATGCTGTGGCTGCCACTTCCCTTTGTGCTGTGGGACTGGAGACCCACCACTCCGCATCCAAGGAGCCTCCTGCCAGGATATCTTGAGATATTCCCTACTCCCATCCAGCATTTCAGGGCATTGCTGCTGCAGCCCTCGTTGACAGACCCACTCGTGTGTTTGCTTCAAAGCCCGGTGTGTTTGCTTTACGTTCATCTGTAAGAATCTCCCCCATGGTACTAAAGGCAGTGGAATAATCTACTATTTCAACCTGCATCCCTCAGAGAATTCTGCAGTTTAAAAAAAAAAAAAAAAAGGGAAAAGAAAAAGGGGGAAAAAAACCTGGATGAATTTGATTAAACCTTTGGAATCTCTCCAATATTTCCAGTTATTCCATCTGTAGAAACACTCTACTGGCACTTGGCACATTCAGAGCTTTAACTGCCTTCTAAATCAGCAGCAGTTCTGCCTAACAATTTGGCATTTGCACAGCGCCTTGTAAATCACCCACCTTACATCTCTGGGTACGAGGACCAAACTCTCCAAAAAGCCCATTACTGCCTCAGAGAAATCCTTCAGGAAGAAAACACCTTCCTATGGGCTTGTCTCTTGACAAAAAGAGGGGGGCACTGGCATCCAGTGGGCACGGTACTGACACCAAGGCTCCTGGTGTTACTATGGCAGTAAAATGAAACCCAACGCAGCCAGCTGGTTGCTGCACTGCTGTATCAGAGCTTCTCTGCTGCTTCTGACCTTTCTAGAACTCTCCAAAAAGCACTAATCTGTACCAAATCCACCCAGGATCTAAGGTTGATGCAAGGTGAAGGTGTTGGTGACCCGGTCTTCCCTGCGGGCACTGCAGAGGGAACGGTTCCGATTCCGTTGGCCGGGATTTGTTTGGGGTTTTTTTTTTTTTGGTTTTGGTTTTTTTTTTTTTTTTTTGGAAGTCAGGAACCAGGCTCAGAATGGCTGCAGCTCCAAATCAAGCCACAAAGCAGCAGGAAAGCACTCAGCAATACCAGCAGCGATTTGTGCATTTCTTGCAAACAAAGAGCGGAGAAGGTCGGCGTTGTTACCTCCCTGCTTCCACCTCTTTTGTCTGCCCAAATCCTTGGAGGCTGAAAACCTCCCCTTCCCAAACTGCTCCCAGCTCCAAGCTCTTCTGAAAACCCTACCCCCTTATCTTTATCCACACCTGACCCTCTTTTATGCTTCCCCATCGACAAAGTGTAAGAAAATCATCAATTTAAGCGCCCAGCTCCTGCCTTCCCCCTCGCCTGTGCCTCAGATGTTGTTTTCTGTGGGTCCTTCCCAGCATGGATTTGGGTTCTGAACTGTATGGGGGGGACAAAAAAAAACAAGGAAGAAGAGGACAAGGCAAAAAAAGGAAAAGAAACATGTGGAGTTAAATCTCCTCCCCCCACCCTTCTAAAATCTCAGTGATTTTCGCACGCACTGTGACCCTGCAGCTTCAGAACCCCAAGGTCACCTGAGGACTTTGAGACGGTCACTGGGCCATGCAGGGTGACCACTTGGAATCTGACAGCAGGACAGAGGTCAGGGCTTTGTGATTAAAAAGGGCTGCCCACGACAGTCGGGGCTGGGAGGGAGTTTCTGAATTGTTGTTCTCCAGCTGGAGATCCAACGTGCGGAGCTGAAACGCTCTGGGCCTGTCCCACCACGAGAGGCAGGGACTCCAGCTGCTCTACTCTTTCATGTTCTTTAGGAATTAGTGGCTTAACTGATGCTTCCCACGCTCACATTTTATAAAACTGCATTCTGTCCATCCTTTTGTATCCTCTGCTCTTGCCCTGCTTGGTGTCCTTTCTTCTTTTACCTCCAAGGAGGAATCATTTCCCTTGGCTGCATTTGGCTGCACTGAGACACCTGCAGCAGTGAGCACCCACAGTGTCCTTCACCTGCTTTTCATCACTTCATCAAGCAGAGCAAGGTCCCATCCTGCATCCCACCAGGCATTAGCAGGATCCTGGGCCTCATCCATGAGCCTGGGGTTTGGGTGTCATTGGATGCCCTGGATGAGGTGCAGGGCTCCAGCCCTGTCCTGGCACGAGGGGCTGGAGCAGGAGAAAGGATCCTCACTGGGAGGTTTGCAGAAGGAGAGCTGAGCTCAGCTAAATGCTCCCCACCAGGGCTGGGAGAGCAACGGATTTGTGGCCACTCAGCTCTGCACATGATGAAAATGTCTGTTCCCTCCCAGCCAAAAAACCCTAAAAATAATAACTGAGCAGAGCTGTGCCTGCAGCCAGCGATGCATACGAGATGACGGCCCTCTCAACATGAGAGCAAAAGGGCAAATGAATCACATTACACTCCATGAATAAAAACAGAGGCTCGATGCACAGCGACTTAATGACTCCCTTCTGGATGCACGAGACAGCCTGGCCTCGTTTGCAGAGGTGCTGAGCATTCCCAAGTCCCCCTCAGCTCCTGGGGACAGCCAGGACTCTGCACCTCGGGGCTCTCCCAAGACCTGACATCCACTCTGAGGAAACCCCCCCACCCTGCAGGGAGGCTTTCCCTGAGGTTTGTGAAATTAAAAGCTCTCAGCAGCTGGCCTGGGCTAAAGACCTCATCTCTCAACCTGCTGCAGCCGAATCCACCCCTGGGAGGGTGGGATTAGGGTCTGCAGCTCCGTTGGAACTGTGCTTTTATCTCCTGCCAAGGGAAGAGGAACAAGCCCTACCCACGACGGTGCCCCTGGGGCACAGAGTGAGCCCTGAACTCCCTGGGATGTTTCCCCTGGCACCAGGAGGCAACCAAGGCGTTTTCCCAGCCCACCTTGGCACATTCCCTGGTGGTATGAGGCACCTGAAGTGGAGGAACCAGCATTGCCAAATGAGCTCCTTAGCCAGGTGCTCACGGAGCTGTTATGGAAAGGCACCTTATGGAGAGGTGGCAGAATAAAACCAAATCCCAGTGCTGTGGCATTATTGGGAAGGGGCTTCTGCACAGCACAGCACTCAGGGAGAGTGGGAATCACCTCCACTCAGACCCTGCTGGGGTGCTGAACGTGCCACTGCCCCTTCCTGGGCTTTCTGGGCTCCCTGTGGCACTTCAACTCAATCCTGTTCCCATTTTGTCTGGTAAACCTGGCTGATCTCTTCTAAGCATCCCCCTGCGCAGGTGGGATTCCCCACAGCAGTTCCAGTGTCACATCCTGTCACATCCAGCACGCTGGCAGGGTGAGCTGCACCCCAGCCTGGCACCAGCCCTCGTGGGAGGGACAGAAAACCCTCCACACCTTCACTGTTTTCCTACATCTGCTTGGGAAATACACCCCAGGACAACCTCTCCCAAACAACACCAGTCCTCTGGCAAACAAAAGAAAGTCAAAGGCAAACTATTTATTGCCAAACCCTCTTCCTTCGTTGTAAAATACTGCTTAATTTTATCCCTCAGGCATCTATTATCTCATAGCCCATATTATTTTTCCAGCTATTGCTGCTTAATTTTCCCCATCCAAAAAGCCCGTGCAGACACCAGCCAATTTCCGTCTTGGCACCATTGTTTAGGAGAAACAAGCAGCTGTTTCACTGGGGTCCTAAAGAATGGATGGGGAATCCATGCTTCTCCTTTCTCTGTCCACAAGAAACCTTGGAGCAAAGTCACGTGTCCTCTGCCACCAGCGCTGTCACCCTGCCAGGTGACCCTCTCTAATCAGGGGAGACCCTGCAGAGGGAGGAGGAGCTGAGGGGGGTCCACCAGACCCCTCATTTACATCCCCACTTTGTGGTGGAAATAAGGGTGAGAGCATGAAGCTCCTTTTTTGCTTTAAATAAAAGCTGCTGATTTTAAATCAAAGCTTAAAACAAAAAGTAAAACCTGTGGCTAATGGAATCTGCTTATCAAAAATGCCTGGACTGCTTCTGCTTTCAATTGCTGACAGAATTTGTTTTGCCTCTTCTTGGTTTGGTTGGGTTTTTTTACCAGCAGAGCTTCTTGTGGGGGCTCAAAGTATTTCACAAAATGCCAACACTGGCCATGCAGGTAAGCACAGAACCTTCTCCAGGCATAAAGTCCATAACCTTTGTGTTATGGAGACTTTGGAAGAGTGATTACCAGCATCAGCTGGCACAGGAGGGACCAGCATACACCTGACAGAGGTGGAGGTTTGCTGAAGAGCCCCTAGGAAACCTTCTCTGCCTCCCAGACGATAGCAGGGGGCAGATAAAGAGTGGCACACAAGCTCAGAAACCCTCACCAAACAAAAATGATTGAGGCAGTTAAGAAATAGACAAAACTGCAAAATATTGTCAAGGCACACGAGGGATGAGCAAGTCACTGGCAAATCTGTGAAGGTCCAGGTGAGTCTCTGTGGGGGAGGTGGACACAGAGCCAGGTGCCCCTCTGGCCTGAATTCCCACCAGCATTTTCCATGCAGAGGTGTGTCACAGAATCCTGGAATATCCTGAGCTGGAAGGGACCAACAAGATCACTGAATCCGACTCCTGGCCCTGCACTGACAACCCAAGAATCCCACCCTGTCCCTCAGAGAGGTGTCCAAACTCTCCTGGAGCTCTGGTAGCCTTGGGACCATTCCCTGGGGAGCCTGGGCAGTGCCCAGCACCCTCTGGAGGAAGAACCTTTCCCTGATCTCCAACCTAACCCTGCCCTGGCACAGCTCCAGCCATTCCCTGGGTGCAGTCCCAGGGATAGGGATGTATTTCATCCTGATTCCAATTTGGGTTGAACATCTGAAGAACCACTGCTGACACCCTTTTCTCCTCACACACAGCTGTTTACAGGTGCTTGTGGGATGATTTTTTGTGTCATGAAGCACCAAGGGTTCCCTGGTGAGTGGGCAGGAAGGGATTTGTGATAATGGAGGGACTGGGAAAACCTTTCTTAGGGACCGTGCAAGAGCCTCGATGGGCTCAGCACCTGGCTACAGAACAGCATCCCCCACACTCTCCTTCATTTTAACACTTTATTGCTGCTCCTGACAAAAGGCATCTTCCTTTCCTGCTCTGGCTTTAGATGTTCAATTAAAAAAGAAGCTCCCAAGGCAATGGGAAGCATCAGGGCGTTGCCACGCTCCAGCCCTGTCCAGGGGGTGTTCCCAGAGCAAACAGGAACTGCAGAGCAGAGCCCGGGTGGCAATGAGTCAGGGAGGCAGAAAGGCGTGAAACCAGGATGAATGGGAAGGCAATAAACCCGCAATATTTCACCGTGGGACTCAGCTCCTGCACCGCCTCCATCCATCAGCGGGAGCTGAGCCAGCCAGGGCCGTGTCACATCAGTGGCACTGGCACAGGAGGGGCTGTGGCCACGGGGGAGCATCACCAAGCCACGGGCTGAGGCCACCAGCCAGCACCCACCACCTCAGATCATCCTCCAGAATAACCCTCAAGCTTTTACCAGCATCTCACACGAGGCAAGGGACAAAACTGATGGGGCAAATCCCAGGGCCAGGAAAAGGAGCAAAGCAGCAAGGGGACTGATTGGGATGCAGCGCTGAAACGCTGCCCAGGGAGGATGGAAAGGGCTCACACCTCTTGGGTCTGACCTGCTTCAGGAAGAGGAAACTGAGAAATATGTTTAAAAAGGAAAAGTTGTCCCCTGCAAAAAATCTGGGTAACAACTCGAAGAATCCACCTCAGAAAAAGGTCACCCCCAAAACTCCCAGTGTCCCTTCATCCCCCATTTCTCCTGGAGGCACAAAGCGTGGCAGCTCCTTTTCAGGGCCAAGATGGGAAACCTCCCCTTTCCTCTCTCCATATCCACCAAGAAATTACAAAAACATCACCAGGATGGAGAGGGTGGGAACTACCTCAGTGCTGTATTTTCTGGAGCACAAGTCGAAAACACCCCCCAGTCCATTTCAGAAAGAGTCACTTCTTTTCCAGAAGGATCTTGACAGGTTCCTGAACCTCCTGCCACTGCTGCTCCAGCGATCCAGCCACAATTCCACATCAAAAAACAGTCATGCACAAGCTTTGCCTGCACATCAGGCTCATGGTGTTGCACAGAGTGCTGGCACTCCCCAAAACACAGAACTCTGCACCCTCCTCAGTGACCCACAGCTTGGACACTGGCTGGGGCAACCTGCCCAGGCTCTGAATAAAACCCACCACTCTCGCCCCAAAAAGAAGGCAATTCCCCATTAGAGCTGCAGCAAACTCAGGCAGTCAGCAAGAAGAAAGCTTTTTAAAGAGATATAACCCAGGATTTCTGTGTTGAAACACACGCCACAGATGGTGGAGCAGACGAGGATTAATTCATGAATCATATTTCTTAAATGATACAATCTCTCTTTTCACTTCCATACTTTCCCTTTTTGACTCAGAAGCAGGGATTAAAGATGCCCTTCCCAGATATGAATTTTGCATGAACAAACATTGCAGGGGTGAAAAAAACACCCAAACCCAAAAAACCCACAATGGCAATAAACCAGAAAACCCAGCTGTTTAAAGAGAAGTTCTCAAACGCAAGCGAAGGCGTTTCCTGTCCATCCACCCCAGGACACATGTGGAAATACAAAATATGCAAGCACAGAGGTGGGAATGGGATGGGAAAACGAGCTCCCTACCATGTGGAGCTTACTAATGCTTCAGCCAGGGCTCTGAATTTCACAAAAGCTGCTTTTCTGTCCCCTCCTATCTCATTCTCCACCCTCGCAACGAAAGGAAAGCCTCAAGGCAAACACTTCCAGGGAGAGGCCTCCTCCCTCGCTCTGCCAGTCAGCTTGTTCCTCCTCCAGCCCCCAGCGACGCTTCCCTTTGGAAAATCCTGGCACAGGCACCGCCAGGTTGCTCTCCAGGAAAAGGGATCGCAGAGAGCGGGAGCAAGGCAAAACATCCTGCCCCACGCACACAGCTCACTGCCCCAGCTGAGAGTGGTTTGAAGTGGGGAAGGGAGAAGGAAATGACACAAGAGCTCTTCAGCAGCGGGAGGCTCCGATATCCCGACTCCCTCCTGGGCTGGGAAGCTCCTACAGACCAGCCAAAGCCATGCCAGCCTGTGCAGAGCCTCTGCTTCTGCCCAGGCAGGAGCAGACAGGGATGCAGGGCGAGCAGAAGCAGCACCCACACTCCAAACTGCCCCTCCCAGGCACCTTCTCACCTTTCTTTGATCAGCAAAGCAGGATTTCAGTCATTTTCTCCACTTTGCACACAGAGCAGCTGTGTGTGTGCTTAACAGCTTCTTTGCACAGTCTTGCACTTCCCCTTGTAGCTTTACACACAGAATGAGAGTGTAAAGAAAAAAAAAACCCACTTACCCTTCAATTACTTCAACCTTTCCCTGCTCTGTGCGTGACGTGGGCTTCTCTTTTGGTTACTATTTCCAGATTTGGTCTTTGGGTAGGTGAATGGAAGAGGAGAATGACAGGAGTTGTATTTGATGACGATGGAGACTGGAAAATAAAGAAGAAGCGTTTTCAGTGCAGAGCAGTCCTCCCCTATATGTACAGATCAGATTATATTAAATTAAATTAGTGACACCTACATAAACGCTTCCCACTGTTTTCATGCACACACACAAATATCGCAACTGTCAAGGAGAACGCGGCTGTCAGCGATACGGCAGGGGGGAAAAAAAAAGAGCAATTTCTGAAATGGAATGGGGGGGAAAAAAGGGAATCCAGGCTACCAAGCAGCGCTTGAGCAGCAGCACAGGGAATGCTGCTGGTCTGCAGGAGGGCCAGGAGGCAGCTGGAACTGCTGTGGGAGCACTGGGAAGGGCTGGAGCAGAGGACAGCGTGGAAGGAGCGTGGGGTAGAGAAATGGCAGCAAAGACCCTGAGAAATGCTCCTCTGCTTCCCAAAATACCACATCAGCTTGTGGGGAAGTAGGGAAGGAGCCGAGAGCTTCAGGAAACACAATTCCCCCATCCCCTGGAACGACTGGCGGACTCCGAGCACGGGAAGGAATTAATAACGTGGTCATCGCACCAGCAAGTGTCCCCCTAAAAACCAGATGAATCTCCCACCATCTGCTTTAACAGCAGCATCTCTGCTAAGTGGTTTTTCCCCTACGCAGCCCCCCAGATCCATGTAAACAGACAAACAAACCATTTGGCTCCCCGCAGTCCCGGGGAACGCAGCTGCTCCGAGCAGGGCTCGCTGCCTTTGACACGGTGCCAGGGTTGAATTCCTGCCATCCCATTTTCTCCTACACCTCTCCTCCCCACCACCAACTCTGTGCCCTGCTCCTGTGCAGGCTCCTTAAGGCTTGGGGTACCCCCCCCTCAAATCACTGCCCATCCAACGTGGCAGCCTGGGATCCTTAAAATATCGTTTCATCGCAGCTGAGAGAAACAAGGAAGGTGAGGAATGACAGGAATGGACTTCCATGCCATTCTTTTCCTCGTGGCAGCTCTCCCATCCTCTGCATGCGACTGGCACCTCCAGCACCGTGAGTCCCAGCCCCAACACTGACAACACCCCCCAAAAAAAAAAGCATATTTACAAAATTGCTTCGAAGATGCCACGGCAGGCAGTGGAACAAAACCAACCCCCCGAGTCAAGGAGATTGTCTGCTTGGTTGGAAAAACACAAAGGTCACTGCAAGGAGTATATAAAAATACATGCTAACATTGAAGAGGTATAAACATAACACTAAACAACGCTTTTTATACCCAGCTCAGCATTTAACACTTGCCCAGAGGCCTTTGATAAATCCCAGGTGCCTGAACAAAGCAAGGAAGCTTTTTCTTTGCTATTTAGCAAAACAGGGAAAGTAAAGCACAAGAGAATAAAACTGTTCAAGACATCAAGGACCAAGTCAGAAAGAAGCAGCCAGGTCTCCACATCCAGCTCTTCCATCACCAAATGCCCTGCCAGGCTGCTGGGTGGAAATAGAAATACTATTGTTAGCCCCAAGCCATGCAGACTCATTAACATTTATTTTAGTGCTATAAAATATATTTTTAAATACTTGAAGAAATAATCTGGAGGAAGTGCTAAGAGCTTGGAGCAGATTTCCAATATGTCCCAGCTTTTCCAGGGAGATTTCAGACCTCCTGGAAAGACAGCGACCGTCTCGGGGGCTGAGGGAGCGTGAGGGCACCTCCAGCTACCCAGCACACACAATTCCCTGCCCTCACTTCTGCTCCCGGGTTGTTCAGTAAGAGGGAAATCTAAAAATCTCGTTGATTTTAATTACTCGTGGACAGAAGATACCCCAAAGCATTGTCTCCCATGTGTTTTCAATGCCTGTGGGTGTTTATATGCAAATAACACAGGGAAAAAGAAGAACCTGATGCCTGTGGGGTCACCTCTTCACCAGCAGAAACCCTCCAGCAGGGACAAATCCTGCTGAACACCTTCCACAGAGCCCCAGGTCCCGACACCTCATCCCAAAAGTTCATGGAGACAAAGCACATTAGAATTACCAGGAGCATCTCCCCATCCTTGGGAAGAGCAGCAGCCCCACCGACCCCCATCTCTGAGGACAGGGGTTTGGGGTTGGCTGGGAGGAGCAGTGCTTGTTCCAGCGGTATCCATGAGCACATCCAGAGAAAATCGTGGTGTGGAAGGACACCAAGCCATGGTGGGAGCAGAGATTCAGCCAAGAACAGAGTGCAGAGGTACACAGGGACACACAGAGCACAGCGCCCTGTTTCTGCCAACCCCAAACACGTGTGAAGGAGCCGTTTCAGCTGAAATAAACACTTCACAGCACAACTCCAGTTTTCCGTCTGACCAAGCCAGCCTTGGAGAAAATAAAATGGAAGGAGTCATGGAGGGAGAAGGAACAGTTTTCTCCCTTTTCCTTGTCAAAATGTTATTGCACAGTTCGTGTCTCACAGGTTCCCCGTGATTCTTTCAAAATCAGGGGAGGGAGGGGTCTTTCATCAGTGTTTTGGTGGGGGAAACAAAGGATCAAGACCATTTGTGCAGTTCCAGAGCAGGTTCAACGGATGCTCAAGGTGATTCATCATGCCAAGCTTGGAGACAACACTTTCCCTAGCACCAAGAGGCCACCCAGGCACAGGGCACTGGCCATGGGATGGCACAACAGAGCTGGAGAAGCCAATTTTCCAAGATTTCAAGGCGCTGTTTTTTCCCTGTGCTCCGGAGCTCAGCAGATGGCAGCGGTTTGGGTGCCTGCCCCTCAACAACATCGGCATGAGCTGCACCAGGCACCAAGTTGAGAGTCCAAAGGAACATTTGTCCTACGAGAAAACACCTTGCCAACGACCCCCTAACAAACTGGGGCTGCTGGAAGAGCCAGCCCAGAGCACAGCAGCGTTTCTCTGCCCCGCTGCTCCGCGGGCACGGCCACGGTTTGTGCTCCAGCACAAAGCACAGAGCAGCACCAACGACCTGGAGAGGCTCTTCCCTGCCTTGCTGCCCTCACGTTTTGATGCCCATTAAATCCCTTCCCATTTGGTTGCTTCATTTTGGCTCCTGGCTGCATCAAATCGCTCCGCGAGCGCCGGGGCCGAATCAATAATGGCAAAACTTTCCCTGCGAAAACTCCGAGAGCTGTTTATGTAAAGCAGGGAGGGCATCAGCAGATAGAGACAACTCAGAGGCAACCTGAGGGTTGGGATTCTGTGTCAGCTCGACACACAGGGGAAATAACCCTTTAATCCAGTGCAGTGTATTTCATTTACTGTAGTGTTATCCAGTTCGAAGATGTTATGAAAGGAATCCCTGGAGAGACTTAAGACTTCAAAACCAGCCTGAGTTTGAACTTAATTCCACTGTTGCAAAAGGCTGGAGCTGTGGAAGATGACCTTTTCCATACCTTGGATGCCAGGAGCCATCCTGCCTCATAATGTCACACCAAATTAGAATATTCTCTTTTTGTTTTACTCGGGATTTTGTTTTGCCTTCTCTTTTTAATTAAAAGCATCTGTCACTGTTAATGAAACGGGGGGAAAGAGAAGGAAAAATATCAGTAACACAAAAAAAAAAAAAAATTAAAGCTGGTGGCGTCCAGAGAGAGATGGAGAGAGTCACAAAGCTGGGTAATTAACAGAGGAACTTTCACCTCCCCGTGAGCTCATCACCGGAGCCCAGGTCAGGACCAAAGGATCACCAGTGCCACCTCCTTGCTGCTCATCACCTGAACAAAACAAAGGGATGCTCCCCACATCCCCCCCACCCCAAACCCCACCGGCAGCAGGACCTTAGGTGGTCTCTTCTGCAGTAAGAAATGAGAGGGAAAACACTTTTGAAGTGCAAATCCCAAAGTTGCTCAGGTCTTGTCAGGGTTATCCTGAATAAAAGTTCAGAAATACTTGAAGAAGCCAACCTATAAACCCATGTTGGTGAATCAGAAGCTGATGGAACCCCGGGGATGAAGGTGTGTGGTCTCATCTTTCTCCAGCTGCAGGAGCTCCACTGCCCAGGGGGTATTTTTAAGGAACCCTGCAGGAAATTCATTGAACAAGTCCTGGAAATCCCAATTAAAGTTGTTCACTACTGTTAACTGCCTCCATGGACTTTAAAGTTTGGAGGTGAACCATAAAAGGCCAGTTTTCACTCGCTGCATCTTCCCAGTCAGATTGTGAGTGCACTTAAATGTAAATTTGTATTTTCCAAAAATAGGGTTCCCCCACAAAATACTAAATTAATTACAAAATGTACTCCTAATGTGAAATTATTTTGCCTGTTAAAGCCGTACAAACAGCTTTATTGGATCATTAATGGCTAGAAACGTTCAGTCAGCACAGTTGGAAAAAATGTAAACTAAATATGTCAAGGATACGTTGCTTTCTCCTCTCACTATTTTTTTAATGTCTTATTTCATGGTAGATAAGTGAAAAATCTTTTTACCTGACTTAGTAAGAGGCTCATTTACTCATGCAAATTTAAAATCAAATGTCATAATACAATGAAATTATAAAAACATATCAAAAAGGAGTTAGTGAGTCACTAAATTTAGCTGCTCACGGAGTTCAGGCTGTCTTACCCAGTTGTATGTTAATGGGAAGAGCTCTGCTGGTCTGTAAACATCAGAGCAGAGCTCAGCACCCACCCCACGTGCCCAGGGATTCTCAAGAAGCCCTCAGGGCTTCCAGCCCTCCACACCTGAGGAAATCTAAGGGAAACTCAGATTTTGATCCCAGCCAAGGTGAGGAATACACCCAGCATTAAATAAATTAAAATCCACGGCGATGAGTTCTGGGAAAGCCCTGGGTTCTGCAGAGCTGCATCCCAAGCAGACCTGGGGTGATCTGCAGGTGTGATCCTCAACATCCACAGGGATTTCCCTAATCCCTACAACAAATTAGGGCTGGCACAGGCAAGCACTGACTTCGTGGGCTCCAAGATACTGAGCAACACAAGGGCTTGGCTGGGAATCTGGGGAGATCCAAGTGGCAAATTAAAGTGGTGCCTCCGAAACAACGGCAGCAGTGCCGGTGCCAGGGCAGGAGCAGGGTCCTGGCTGGGGTTTTGTCACTCAGGGACAGTCCATGGACAGCACTAACATGAAGTCCTTACGTTCTGAAACAATCTCATGCCAGGAGTTCAAAAGATGCTGTAAGAGAAGGAAAAAGGAGGGCTAAGGATAAGAGGTGACCAGTCCCCACCCAAGAGAGCTCCAGTATTCACCAAAACCAAAGCACCTCCTGGGCAGGCTGGGAAGGAGAGGCCTCTGCAGAGAAATTGGCTTCAGATACAGGGAGGCAACTTCTGGAAGGTGAAAATGTCCCTGTAACACCTTCCAGTGCCTAAAGGGGCCCCAGGAGAGCTGGAGAGGGACTTGGGACCTGGAGGGACAGGACAAAGGGAATATCTCCACACTGGCAGGGGGGAGGGTTAGGTGGGATCTTGGGCAGGAATTGTTCCCTGGCAGGGTGGGCAGGCCCTGGCACAGGGTGCCCAGAGCAGCTGGGGCTGCCCCTGGATCCCTGGCAGTGCCCAAGGCCAGGCTGGACACTGGGGCTGGGAGGAGCCTGGGACAGTGGGAGGTGTCCCTGCCATCGCAGGGGTGGAACTGGATGGGCTTTAAAGTTCCTTCCAACCCAAACCATTCTGGGATTCTCTGACATCCCTGTCCATGGGGGCAGGCTTGGGTTCGGGTCCCAGCCCAGCAGAGGGGCCGGAGGGAGGCTGTGGCCTCAAGCAGCCCCCTTCAGCTGCTGAAGGGCAAAACTGGGGCCCAACACACCACGAAAGAAAGAAACAAATATTCCCAGTGCTTCCTGACCTGGCAGAAAACCGTGGAAAATAAGGCCCTGTAAGGAGAAGAGGCGAGGGAACTAACGGGAAAACATCTCATTGCATTAAGGGCTGTGTTAAAGGTTTACAGCATCATCTCCAGACAAGCCCACTGATATTCCTGAACCCTCATCGATCCACAGGTCAAACCAGGAATGAAAAATATCAATTTTAGAAAATATCACTGGCTGAGATACAATAAACCTACCCTGGCCCTATGCACAGGTAAACAGAGAGACCTTTCCACGTGAGAGCGAAATCTGCCACAGAGCTTGGCTGTAACTACAAAATCCCTGACCTGTCCCCGTCTGCAACACTCACAGGCTGATACAAGGAATTAGGGAGATGTCCTACATAACTGCTTTAATTAATTTGTGAAATTCTGCACCCTTCTTGGAGGCGGGCGACGTGGCACTCTGTGCTCCCTTGGATTGCCACCGCTCTCAATTTTATTTTTATCCCGAGTTCAATATGAATCAGGCTTTGCAAAAGACAAAACAACCCACTGTAATCATCCAGCATGCCAATTAAACTAAAAGATACCCTGGAAATTAAAATTAAATGCCGTATCTATGAAAAGCAGCAGACAGCTTCCTCAGAAACAACAAAAAAAGCCCATTTTATAGGAACACGACCGTGGCAGCCCAAAATCGGCGCCGGAGCACTTACATAACTTACTACCACCCTTCACATCTGCATACTGGAGATCTTCATCAAACTGGCTATGTTTCTGCACATTTATCATCAAGATTTATTGAAGTTGATGCCATAAATTTCATTGAGTTGTTCACTGCTGCTATTTGTTTCCAAGGCAACAAATGCACTCTGCCCAAGCCACACGGAGCATCGCGATTGTTCAGAATTTGGGGGTCCCTGCCCCTGGTGCTGCACAGTGCTGAGAATCAACAAATTTGGGGGGCGTTCCTGGCAAAAATAATCCCCTGTTAGGGCAGAAAAATGTCAAATGGAGCAGGCAGGGAGCAGGCTGCTGGCAAGAAGGTGGGATTTGTGCAAAGCCCCCACTCCTATCTCATTTACACCTCGGGCGGCTGGAGGTTGAGAAATCCATTTGCGGGTTCAGGAGGAGTCGGGAGGTTCTTTCTGTGCAAAATAATGACAGAAAGGCACCTTTTTATTGTCGTGGAGAAAGGGACAACAGAAGTAGAGAGGGGAATGGAGGAGAGGAGGATTTACAAACAGGCTTCTCCCCATCGGCAGCACCCGGGAGCCAGAGCCTGTGGCACAGACAACTTGCAGGCAACCTTGGAAAAGTTTGGCTTGGGATGAGAAAAACCAAGCCCCATCTGAAAGGAAGCATTACTGCCCAATTTCATGGTATTTGAAAAGTGGCATCAATGGTGTCCCGGCCCTGTCAGCACTGGAAAAGCTCAGGAGTCACCTGGGAGCTCCATCTGCACCACAGCCCTGTGGCACAAGGCATGGTGTTGGATCCACACGGCATCACCAGAATATCTTGGAAATGAGGGGCAGTGACAGAGGCAATTTTGCAGGAAGGCAAAACTCAGATGTAGGAGACCAAGGCAAACCAGGTTCTGCTCCTGGAGACTCCTCCGGGACAAGCCTTCCACAAAAAGCCATTCCTTCAGCATTTCTAAAAACAAAACCAACCTTGGACACAGCGATGATGTTTTAACAGGACACAGTGTTTTTCCAAAGATAATGAAGAGGTTTTTGTTTATTTGTCATAAGCAAATATCCACGACTGCAAGAAGGGGTGGCTGCCAAACTCAGCACCCCAGCGCTGGATGGTATAAACTGAACTAGAAACTTCATGGTGTTGAGTCAGGGAAACCTGAAAACCATTCAACTTCCAAACCCAGTCACTGGAGTGCTGTGGAGCTGCAGAGGAGACAGCCCCAATTATCCAGAGCACAGGAAGCTGCAATCTCTTCCCTTTCCTCCCCCCCCACTTTTTTTTTTTTAACAAAATTGCTCTTTGTTGGGTAGCACATTCCCTTGGACTCCCGGAGCGATCAAAAAAGACAGCATCCCTGATGACAAAAGCCACTGGTTTTTTTCTGCTTTCAGCCTCAGAAATGTTAAAGGATTGTTTGCTTTCTAAGTGCAAGTCCACATTTAAGAGGAATAAAGAATTTCTCTGGCAGGCTGGATCAATGATGCAGCAAGCCAAGCATGCGACCTCCCGCAGGGAGCCCGGGTCCGGCGCTCCTGGAAACAATAAAATAACCTTACACCGCTCCTGATCGACTGCACGATGCGGGAGAGGGGGGGAAAACTTCCTCCTGACCCTCGACGCAACGAGCCACCCCCTCCAGCTGTGTGAACTGATGGCTTTCATTAACACTGCTATGGTCAGGCATTTCATCCCCTTCTGCCCTTCGTCGGACTGGCACCCACGATGCCAGCCCTGCTTTCAGAGCCCTGGCAGTGGCTGGGGCCCATGAATCGCCCTCTTCTTCCAGGAACGATGCTGGAAACAGACGGTCCTGCAGTCGGGCGACGGCTGAAGAACGTCCCACGCTGCCGAAAACATCTCATGCAAGGATTTTCTCCAGCCAGCAGCACAAAAGCAGGGGAAGGGTATAAATAGCCTTTTGAGGAGGGTGTATAAATAGCTGTAGGTAACATTTGTACGCTATAAAACCCCCTCATTTCTGGCCCAGCTTCGCAGGAGCGAGTTTCCTCTCGCAGCACTTTGGGGACCGGCTTCCCCTTGCCTTGTAGTCGGCACAGCGGGGAAAGGGCAGGGACTGCTCCGAACCCACTGCTGTACCCCTGGGAGAAAGGCAGGAGTGAGTTCCCCTTGCTATTTAAAAGAGATCCTATCAAGGCCTATCCTAATATGAGACCAAAAATTGGATATATTGGGCTGGATCTTTCTGCGGGTGACAGGCGTGGGGCAGTGCGGGGCTGGACGGGGGTGGTGACTTTCTTGTGCCTTCCTTCGACACAAAACCCAAGTAATGACGTGGCCACACACACATCTTACGCTCTCCCTCTCCAAATCGAATCCTCTCTGGCCCCCTGAAGTGGGAATGGGGAGCTGCCAGCTCCAGGCTGGGTGAGCAGAGCCCGGGAGCGCGTGTGCGGTGACAGCGGCGTCTGCACATCACCCTCTGCCTCCCTCCCACCCGCCAGGGCCATTCTCACCAACCAGCAGAGGATAAAAATGCTCTTAAAAAGGCCTTATTTTCCTCCCTGGCTGTCTGCTGGCGGTGCAGCCTGTGGGTTCACACGGCCAAAGCAGTGGGAATTTCACGCGGTGACCGGCTCAGCTCAGAGGTCCCCTCTCCTCTGCCGCAGCATCAGCAGCCCCAAAGATGCTGCAGCCCAACCCCATCGCTCCCAACACTCCCCCTCGGTTCTCCCCCTGACGAAGGGGTGTCCTGGCACATCCACACAGCCGAGATCCCACCTCACATCCCTCTCCAAATTCCCTGCTGAGGGCACGGAGAAGCCAGGGAGGGAGCAGCCCCCTTCCCGCGCCGCCTCCCCGGGAAGCGGGGCTGGAGAACAAGGCTCGGCGATGAGCGCTGGCACCGCTCGCCTGCCACCCGGTGAGCGGCTCCCCGTGGCGTGCAGGTGGCTCCTTTGATTCCTGATTACTTGTCAGCCTTCCTTCGGGCTGGCACCGTGCCTGGGTCAAACTTTGCAGCGAGCGGGTCACCCCACGGAACAGCCGCTCCCGAGAGGCTCCCAGAGCTCGCGTGGGAAGGGAACGCCGCTGGCACCGCGCAGGGAGGCTCGGCCACATCCCGGATAACCCCACGGAGGATGGGACACATGGTCCCAAATGCCTCTCCAGGGAGAGAGGCCCCTCGCCAGCGTTCATCAAGTGATGTCCCCAGCCAAAGCCTGGCACAGCACAAGAGCAGCAGAGTGGAGCTGCTCGAAAAATTCCTGTTGAGTTTGTCCATCCATTCATTCCGGCCAAAATGTTGTGTCAGAATATGCCAGTTTTACAGAAATCACACCACGAATGTAATGGAAACCCCCCAGACATCCAGAGCAGCTCACAGCATTGTCTCACAGGCAGGGAGACCTGGGGCCAGGACCTTGGTGTCCAGTTCCCACCAAGCATCACCTCCCAAACTTCCAGGAGCAAAGCCCTGGAGCAAAATCACTGGAGCAAAAACCTTGATGGTTTTTTGGAGCAAAACCATCCAGGGGTGTGGAGCACCACAAAAAGGCACAAGTGTCTGGACAAGCCTCTACAGAGCAAAAAATCCACCGTGTCAAATCCACAGCCCCACAGCAGCTCTCCCAGTCCCATGCTCTGATTCAATAAAGCTGGGAAGCACAGGATTCCTCTGGAGAAACCCAGTGTCCTCCAGACCAGGCAGGCAGCTGGGTAGTTTGGCCTTTTTTAACTTCACCCAAACGCTGCTTTAATTCATTTTGGGTGCAGGGTGTTTCCCAGTCTGGGTTTGACCCTTCAGCTGAAGCTCTCCATGTGTCTTGAGTGCCTATACCAGCAGGGACTGTGTGTATTTGTAGGAGAATGAAGGAGCTAATTCGGGGCTTTGGTGAGATGAAAGGAAAAACCTTAATTAAAATAAGTTTTAAAGCCCATCAAGACTTTTTTTTTTATCTTATTCAGATTAGCAGCCATCCTGAGATTCCACTCAGACTCTGAAAGCACGACTTCCCTTCCGCACACAAAGCCCTTAAGACATCACACCCCACACCAACCTAAGAAAACAGAAATAGGGGGAAATACATGTGACAGTAACTAAAATTACACAGCCATCTCCAAGAATGCAAGTAATGCCCTTCTCTTGTAAGAAACTTCCTTCTGCCCGACTCAGCTCACGGCGAGCTACTGGGAGCACACTACTGTTCACAGAGGGTCCAAGCAGCTTCCCTTCTGCACAGAATCATGGAATGGTTTGGGTGGGAAGGCACTTGAAGACCAACCAATCCCACCCCTGCCATGGCAGGGACACCTCCCACTGTCCCAGGCTGCTCCCAGCCCCAATGTCCAGCCTGGCCTTGGGCACTGCCAGGGATCCAGGGGCAGCCCCAGCTGCTCTGGGCATCCTGTGCCAGGGCCTGCCCACCCTCACGGGGAAGAAAAGAATGGTTCACACAAGGGTTTGGATGACAAGGACATTCCTTCCCCTGTGGATTCTCCAGAGCCAGCAGACACCCAGAGGAGCAACTTGTCTGAGCAGCTCCAACCACCCAGGCACAAGTTCTCACCTCAGCTTAGGGAACTTCATCCCAGGGCAAAAGTAGAGGTGGGACAAGAATCCATTTCCACAACAGGCTGATGCTGAAAGACAGATCCGAAAGCAGAGCCACGGAACCTCTGCATGTTCACAACGCTCACACTGGTCCTGACAGAGACAGAACAACGAGTGACCAAGAGCGCACAAGAAACAAAATTTAACTCTGCAGTTCCCCAGTCCCTGACTCTGCTCCCACCACTGTTTGTAATCCCCAGGCATCCCCCAGCACCTCCAGGAGAGAATTTTTTGAGGAACATCTGCAGTTACAGCACCAGCCTCACACAAACATGTTTTACAACGAGGAGCAAGCACAGAGAGTCTCCCTACCATAATTCCAACTAAAAAAACTGTATCAAAGATAAAAAAACCCCCTTTGTGTTCAGAGGTTTCTCCAGTAACACCAGTCCTTGCCTTCCAGTCACCCAACTGCCCTCCAGCTCCAGAGTACAGGATGGGATTTGGATGCTTGCTGTGATACACAGCAAGGCAGGGAAGAGGAAAAACAGCATTTCCAGGCAAACCATCTGACAGCTATTTGCTCTCCACTCCACAGCAGCCCGAGCCAGGGCATTACCTGTATCGCATCCCAGGTACCATCAGTTTGATATTGAGTTTGCTTTAAGAAAAAGAAGAACCAAATTGATTTCTTGGGAGGATAAACTCGCAGCTAAAGGGAAAAACTACAATTACACTTTTCAGCCATGAAAAGTAAATCAGATGGTGCTGAAATCCCAGCAGAAAACACAGATTAATTAAAGTCTGCACTTTCTAAATCTGTTATTCAACTAAACACAGCTGTTAAAAAAATGATGCCTTTGCTGTAATTTCCATGTACATTCATACCCCCGAAATACTGCAAAAAACATTATTAAGTGTGTTCAGTGGCTGCTGGAGCTGAACAGGAAAAGAAAGCACACATCTATCTTTAATTATGACGAGGACTGCTTCCTTCAAAAGAATTAAATTTTACTTGGGAGCTCAAATGCTGCCTCCACGGACGGGCTGGAATTTATTCCAATGGGAGCAGGGCAGGATTGGGACTTTGGGGTGGAGCAAACCAGCACCACCTCGGCAGGGTGGGAGCTCAGGGCTCTCCCTCCTCCTGCATCACCACCAGTCCATGCCCACAGCACGTGGCACCCGTCAGCCAGATCCCGGCTCTCCTTCTGGTGCAACCCACTTGTACTTCCAAGTGCTTTTGGCCATCTGTCCGTCACAGGCAGTGCTTCCCAACTGCACTCATTTCATTAACCCTCATGTATTTTAAGATCTTGCACAGATTATAAAAAAACCCCTCTCATCTGAAGCCCATCAAGGCGAGGAGAGGCTCGTGCTGACCCCCGTGGATCCAGCTCTGCTTCCCGATTTATTCACCGGAGACAGCGCGGTTACGGACGCGGGGAAATCCTACAGGACACGTCTTGGAATCCTGGGGTTTAGGTCTATGGGGTCCTCCTGCACATCCCAGCCCCTGCCAGGCTCCGTGGGGGCTCTGGCAGGGTGAGGAAGAGCCCAGAGCTGGCAGGGCACAGCTGCACTGCCACCCTGCCAGGTGGGGACACTGCGACATCGCCTCGAACAAAAGCTTCCCTTCTTCCTTCCTCCCCTCCTTTCCCTCCAAGTCTCCAGCGGGGCTCAAAGTGGAGAGCTCCTTGGAGGAATTGGGAAAATGCAGTGATTTAGTGGGACCTCAAGGGCACTCTGCACTTCAGCCCAGCCGGGAGAAACTTCCCTCCCAGCCCCACCACAGCTGTGCCTCCCCTGTGGAAGAGAAAGCAACACCTGAACCTTGCCTCCTCTGCAGGGGCAGAAGGCATGGGAGAGCCCTTGCTGCCTCCCAATGCTTCTGAAATCATTCCAGCTCGAAATGTAATTAGGATGATCTAATGCAGTCATATATTAATGTTGGCAAGAGCTCCCTGCCTTAAATGCAGCCCGGAAAGCCTCCCGTAATGCGGCCCTGCCGAGGGGACAGCGGTGCCACCAACGCACCCTCACAGGTACTGACATCAGGGGGGACTCACCTGTGACCCTGGAGAGGGGAAAATCCAGCAGCTGGATTGCCAGTGCTGAACCACGGGACCTCTGGGAGGCATCAGCCACCATTGGGGTCATCCAACAACACACCTGGAGCTGCTGTCACAGCAGGGAGGGCAACCAGCCACCAGCAGCCCCAAGGGTAATGAGGTTATTTGCATTTAACCTCCATAAAAATCACCATATTTTCACTATTTTCATTTCATTCCCCTGCATCTCTTCTTTTCTTTCTTTCTTTATTTTTTTAGGAACGCAAAATTGGATGGGAAAAAAAACATTCAAATGTAAGGAGGCTGTAAAGGAAACCATTCTTAGGTGCAGGGAGACCCCTGAGTGTCCCCCCAGCAATGCTCAGTCAGCCCTGTGGGACAAGGAATGTGTCAAATAAACTGGGCCAAGCAACTCCTCCACAGCTCTGCAGAAAAAGACACTTTTCAGAAGGTTTTACTGTGGCTGGCTTTTGCATAAAACACCTCACTGCACCTACTTATTATTACTGCTTTACCGAATCAACCCAACCACATTAGCTGTGCACCTTCTGGGGGCTCCCAAAATATGGTCAACATGGAGAAAAAAACAATTAAAACCCAGGAAGTATTGGTAAAAAAAAAGAGGAGCTGCATTTTCCAGGGATGAGCAGGATGCAGTGGTAGCAAAGTACTTCCTATAATCTTCCATTACAGGGTGAAGGTTTTAATAAAGTGCAATAAAAAAAAGCTCACATTTTGATCTTTTCCCAGAGCTAGACATGGTTTAATTAGCTTGATCTCATTATGTAAACTGGAGAGGAAAAAAGAACACCATTAAAGCAATATCCCACTGGCAAATGAGACAACCTTGACATCAACTATGATATTTTCTTGGAGAACTCTCCCCTGCCTTTGATGCAACTTCCACACCTCTTCCTCATCACCAGATCCTCATCATCCCACCTCTTTCAGCTGCCCTGCTTAATCCAGTGGCATTTCTTGGTTTCTGCTTCCCCCCAAGCAGCCTGGAAAATGCTATTAGGGGAGGAAAAAAAAAAATCCAGCTAGATGTTGTCTTGGTTGTATTTAGCCCGAGATCATTCAGCGTGCTCTTTAGAAAAGATCAACTGGAACTAAACATTACCATAATATACTCCATCTGTTAAAGTACATACTTCTGTAATAACACATTCAGAATTCACTAAGAAAAGCCAGAATTACAAACAAGGTGTCCATAATGAGCCTCAATATAATTATTAAAGCAGATAAAGTAAGCCTGAGTTTCAATGCAAGGAAGTTATTTGGACCTTAATGATAATGAAAAGTAAAAAAGCATCTGTAATTTCCGCTGAAATGTATTTCAGAAAGTCAACTAAGTGCACGTCACTTTGTTAAGACTATTCTTATTATTGTGTTTGCACTGACAGCAAAATGCTTCTTAGTTCCAACTCCTGGGATATATAAAAATATGATTAGAGCACTATAACAATACAACAATGGATTAATTTGCCCAAGCATTACATTTGGATCTGAAAGACTTTGATAATTTATTTTACCAACTGAAAGGTGGTTATTTTGGGATCCTGGCTCAGAACTAAGCAGTTCAGTGCAGCATTTTGAATTTTTTTTTTTTTTTTTATATCCCAGCACTGGCAACACTGTGAGGTTGCAGTGATTTTCTCCTGTTTGCCTGTAACCCTGAGCTTTTGTGCCAAGCCTTATCCTGGGATTTAGCTTGGGCTGCCTGCTCCAAAGGGCACCACACATCCCACAGCCTGCAGAACAACCAGGCAGTGGTGATTTATCTGGTAGAACTGCTGCCCAAGAAAAAGAAAATGATGGGTTTTGGGGATGCTGAACAATCTTACCTACAACAGGCAAGGAGGGCATAGAGAACTAAGCCATGCTGAACAGTGAAGGTAACAAAGATGGACCAGAAGCTGTTGGGAAGTCTGGCCTGGAGGGCAGATGATACAAAAGAAAATAATTAACTCATCTGCTGAGTGTCAAGCAGAGCCATCCTCTACAATGGCAAGATTAGCATGGAATAATCACAGATTATCAGCAAATTCAGGTGCTCCCTCTCAAATTAGAAGGGGATTAGAAAGCAGTGGAAGTTGCCATTTTGGCCAAAGATGGGGACTAGAACCATGTTTTTTCAACAAAGCCAAAGCCCCCAGGAGCTCAGTGATGGGGCTGTTCCAAAGGAATTGGGTCTGCAGAGGCAGGAACAGCCCAAGGATGCGAAATAAAAGAGCAAACCAGAAACACCCAACAACGTGTGTCAGTACAGACAGGACGAGCACAGCTCTGACCCCAGGCTCTTCAAATCATGGAACCACAGCACCATTTAGGTCAGAAAATCCCTCTGAGACTGTCCAGCCCAACCATTTCCCCAGCACTGCCAAGGCCACCACTCACCCACGTCCCCAAGTGTCACAGGGCTTTTAAACCCCTCCAGGGATGGATGGTGACTCTGCCACTGCCCTGGGCTGGACAACCCTTTCCATGAAGAAATTTTTCCCAATATCCACCCTGCCCCTCCCCTGGCCCAGCCTGAGGCCGTTCCCTCTCCTCCTGTCCCTGTTTTTCCCTGGGAGCAGAGCCCGACCCCCCCAGCTGTCCCCTCCTGTCAGGGAGCTGTGCAGAGCCACAAGGTCCCCCCTGAGCCTCCTTTGCTCCAGGCTGAGCCCCCCAAGCTCCAGATTATTGTTTCAGGAACATCCTCAACTCTTAGGCAGTGAGACTTACTACACAGCAAATTGCCCAAATCTTGCAAGAGACTTTTTTTTTTAATCCTAAAAGACATTTTTAGGAAGATTGAAATTTCCCTGCTCTTCATCTTCCTCCCTACCTCTAGTTATTCTGCAGTTAATCTTAGGTGCTTATTTTTGGGGTTTGCAAACTAAAATTTGGTCAAGTATACCATGCCATGTGCACTTTTTTCACTTGAGGAGTAAAACAGACCAAATATTCCCTTTTTTTTTTTTTCCCCAGAAGAGAGGAAAAACAACGAGTCCAGAGCTTAGTGATGCAGCCCTTTAAAAGTGCCAGTGAACTTTTCTGGAAGGTCTCATTCTCCAAGTTTTAATTAAAGCTTATAAATGTTCTTTGTCAGATTTTCTTCCCTGGAGAGTTTGGGGCAGAAACTCCTGGGTGAGGATTACAGCCAGGACGTGCAATTGGCCTCTCCAAAGGGACACCAGGCAAGGATGGCTCTGAAAACTGTGGAAATTTTGTGAGGATTTGAGCAGCCTGAAAAACTGTCTGGAATTCATATTTTGTAAAGGGTTTGCCCTCTCCCCAGCCTACAGCAAGAGTGATTTCCCAGATTTAGATACTGGGATTTGGGAAAGGAAGAGGAGGATAAAGGGGAAATGGAGGCCTGTCTGTCTCCACACAGAATCATCGTGGAACTTTTCCTGCCCTGCTTTCCATATGGAACCACGTGAGCCTCCCATTCATGACTATCAGCGCCCTGCCGGATTTGGATGGTTGCCCAATGCTGCTGTTGCCAGAAATCCCAAACATCACAGGGGTGATTCATCCATCTGATGCCTTGACAGCTCTGGAGCTGGGCTGGGCTTGGTGGGAGACCCAAAAACCCAAATACCAGGATGGAAGGATCTTGAATCCTGCTGGAGCCACAAACAGAGCAGAACTCTGTTCCCATCTGGAGACAGGCTGGGAAAGCTGGGGCTGTGCAGCCTGGAGAAGGCTCCAGGGACACCTCACAGACCCTTCCAGTATCTAAAGGGGCTCCAGGAGAGCTGGGGAGGGACTCTACATGAGGAACTGGAGTGACAGGACAAAGAGTAGTGGGTTCGAACTGAAAGGGGGGATAATTCAGGTTAAATATTGGATAGAAACTCTTCCCTGTGAGGCTGGGCAGGCCCTGGCACAGGGGGCCCAGAGAAGCTGTGGCTACCCCTGGAACCCTGCAAGTGTCCAAGGTCGGGGCTTGGAGCAACCTGGGATAGTGGAAGGTGTCCCTTGGAGCAGGATGAGCTTTAAGGTCCCCTCTGACCCAAAACATTCCAGGATTCCATCCTGGCAAAGCCCTTCCCCCTTGATGCCGTTTAAGTCTTGTTTATACAGTGCTCGCTCATCCAAGGAGTTCACAACTGGAGAACAAGGGAGGCTTTGTACCTCCTTGCTCTGCTATGTTAAAAATTGATTTAGCATAATGGTTTCAAAGAGATTAAAATCCAATTTTGTAAATCAAAGCAGGAACTGCACTGACTCATTCCACAGCAGCAGAAAGGAACCTGCTGAATTCTGAAAACGACAGTCGCAGCCCTGAGCCTCTGTTAACACACACACACCCAAAAAGTGATGAACCAAACAAACCCACAGTTTAATAAGCTGCTTCTTATCGAGTGCATCTGCTCTCCACATCTCTGAGAAGGGATTTTTGAATCCCACAATGGTTTGGGCTGGAAGGGACCATAAAGATTGTGTAGTTCCAACTCCCCTGCCATGGGCCGGGACACCTTGTGCTAGACCAGGTTGTTCCATGGTGATGATGATGATGATGATGATCATCATCATCTCCAGACCTTCTCCAGATGATTTCCATCTGCAGAAGAAGAGCAGGCAGCATCTGGGTTAGCCACAGCTTCTCAGGTAGCATTGTCCAGCTGTCCTGCTCAGTGTGGGGCACTTGTGGCTAAACCAACACAAGATCCTTTCTCCTCCAAGCCTTTATCATCATTCAGGAGTCAGCTTTGCTTTATTCCAGTTCTATAAATGGCTCTCAGCATTAAACCCGATTTACAAAGAAAGCAACCCGTAAACAAACACAAATGGGCAAAATGAGGTAAATTGAGATAAAACAAATGCGCTCTGCACATGTTCTAAGAACTCCAACATACAAACTACCTCCTTCAAGGAAAACACATTCCCTCTAATATCCTGGATATGCAGAAATAGCTGTAAAGCAAAAAAACCCACACATTTAGAATCATTTATAGTGAGTATCTTTGATGGTGACGGCATCTCTTGAAGCAAACACAGCCACAGTTGACAGAGCCTGGATTCCAGGCAGGACAGAGATGTTCTCCTGGCTGCAGACAGCCCAGCATTCATTAGAGCTTTGAAACAAATTCTGCCTCATTTCTTACAAGCAGTACAGAAATCCCATCACTAATTCACATATAAACAAGCAAGCTGAGCTTTAAAGAGCACCTGAAGCTCTGCACAGGCACGGAAGAAACTGTGGCTATTCCAGCTCAGGTACTCACATAGATAAGGTGGGGTCTGGTAGGGTGTTTTAATTTTGTTTTCTTTTAGAGAGAGAATATTGACATTTTCCCCCTCTTTCTTTTCAATTCAACACTTAACCTTGTTTATGCTACCTATTTCTCACCTAAATCAAGATCTCTGTGCTGCTACACAGAAATATTTCGTGTTTATCCTCAATTCCCAAGCTCTACCAAATCTATTCTACAAAATCCTTGTGGAAAGAGAAGGGCTTGTCCCAGGGACACATTTAGGGGGATTTGGAGGCACGGGAGCGGGAGGTGTGAAGGAAGCCCTCACATCACAGACATTAATTATCCCAGTGAATGTTTTAGAGCTGGGAGCAGTGAGGAGGAGGCAGTCAGCAATTCCCCACTGAGAAGAGTGAGATTTAAAGGAATTCGTACAGAGAACGGCGCATGTGGGGCTGGAGGGGAAGGAACCACATCCACGCCCTGCCTGGGGATGCAGAAAGTGGGAAAGCCCTGGCCAAGGCCAGATCCCAGATAACGACCCTGAAATGTCTGAGACAAAGCAGGTGAAATTCTTCACTCGCCCCCTTGTCTTCTGGTGACACTCCAAGCCCCCCACCACAGCAGGCACCAGGCACTGCTGACTTTGCGTCCTTCTGATCCACCTGGAAAAATCCCCCTTCCCCCTGGGCTGGGAGCACATCCCAGCAGCACAGCAGCTCCAGGACAGGCATGTCCAGCACAGCAGCTTTGCCAGCTCTGCCTGTGGGCTGGCACGTGCCACCAGAGCCACCCCCAGGAGCATGGGACCTGTCCTGGTGTGGCTCAGACAGGGATTAGGGAAGGGGAAAAGGAAGGAAGAAATTGTTCCTTCTTCTCCTGCTGACACGTGAACCAAACACAAACATCCCTTAATTAGCAACACCCTCCAAATCCCCAGCAGCTGCAGCTTTGATGGGCATTTCATCTAATCCAGCAATTCTATGCATGGAAAACAAGCACCTTAGCCCCACTTGGAGGATTATGGATTTCCATGGATTGCTGTGGGTGCTGAGTTAACTCCCAGTGCTTTGAGCACCAGGCACAGCGAGACAGTCAGCTCATCCCAGGGGCCACATGAACTGCCTCAGCTCCAGCCAGGGCTTCCAGAATTCCCTAACTGGGAGAGATCACACCCGTACAGCCAGGAAAAAAAAAAAAGTCTTCTTTCCCCTAAAAAGCTGTGAGGAGTGTTTTGGAAGTGCATCCATCTCTCTTCCGCTCTGTCATCACCATCATCGCCACCATCAAGAACCTTCAGTGCGCAGCAGCAGCTCTCACCTCGCAAGGTTTATGTCCCTTTTGTTGCTTTTATCTCACATGAAGTGAGAGGGAAAATGGTGGGCTCCTGTTTCAAGGAGAAAATGATCTTTCCCAACTTCCCCGCCCGTGGGAAGGCTCCGTCCTGGGACCCAGGACAGCTAGAGATCCTCACGGATGAGGACTCAGGAGAAGGTACTGCACTGAGAGCCGGCCCGGAGCAAGGAATTAATGCAAATGAGGAAAATGAATATTTAAATAGAACATTTATTAAGGACAGATTAACTCTGTCAATCAACTCCTCACTTTTGTTTTGCCACGCACGCGTTCGGAGCGGCTGCACAAAACCCAGTTCCGGTTTTTCCAGGGTATACTCAGCACTGGATTTAGAAGTGCAGCATCCTCCAAGACTTTATTTTGTTATTAAAAATGAAGTGCATTCCCTTGTGCAAAAGAGTACAAATTGCTACTTAAACTTTCTCCCATTGTCTATTTGCCTGCAATTTCCACCTCATTTACAGCCTTTTTGTGTCTGCCCTTTTGTTTAGTTTTTACCTTTGACATTCTCTTAATTTCTCTTCAGAGATACCTGACACCTTTACATTAAACTCACAATACCCATAATTCGGCAGTTTTTGGAGAAAGACTGCTCAGCAGCAGCAGCAGCTTCCATCCAGGCTCAGAGTCCTGGTGTCTGCCAGGAGGTTTGGAAAACCATTTCCAAAAAGAGTTTTCATTTCACGTCTCCAAAGTTGGTATGGAGAGGAAGGAGCCTGGCACACTGTGATGGGCTGACCTCAGCTGGACCCCAGGTGGTCACTCAGCCACTCCATCCCTGTCCTTCTCAGCTGGGCACAGGAGAGAAAATAAAACAAAAGGCCCGTGGGTTGAGGTAAGGACAGGGAGAGATCACTGAGCAATTGCTGTCATGGCCAAAACTTGGGGAAATACATTTATTTTATTACCGATCAAATCAGAAATAAGAACTAGATCTGAAAAGCACCTTTCCCCCACTCCTCCTTTCTTCCCAGACTGGACCTCACTCCTGACTTCTCCAGGTCCTCACCCCCAGCAGCACAGAAGGAGTGGGGGCTGTGGTCAATACCCAGGGGTGCTGCAGCTGGACCAGGGGCCCAGCACAGCACCCACCCCAGCCCTGGGCACATGAACCACAACTGCCCAAGCTCCAAGGCTGGGCAAAGACATCCCCCCACCTTCACAACTCCCTCCTCCTGCTCATCTTCCTCCTCCTCTTCCTCCTCCCAGTTGTTTCTTACAATGACCTTGGTGCCACTACACACGCCCAGGGCTGCCTGGTGCCCAGCTCCCCACTGGTACTTGGGAAGCAGGAACTCTACAACCATCCAAGGGTCTCCATCTCCTTCAGAACTGCCACAGATTAAAAAATTCTACCCATCACTCTTGCTGGGTGGACCCACTGGGGTGGGGATACAATCCCACCTCAGAACAACCCCGCCAGCAGAGACCCCCACTCATCCCTCCCCTGTCTCAGTGGAGTCCCATAACCACCAGAGACCTAAATCCCAGTGTCTCCTGCAGCCCCGAGCTTCCCACCCACCACAGCAGGGGTGGGACAAGGATCTACCCTGGGTGAGCTGGCCCCTGCTCAGGGGCAGCTTCTGCCTCTCAGCCATCCCTCTCCGAGGCTCCTCCGGGTTTGCAGAGGAAGCCCAGTGCCCATCTGCACCTCCCCATCCTCCTCACAGGCCCCCCAAACTGAGCTCAGCCAAAGCATTTTTTTTTTGTGCTTCATCTTGGTCCTTTTCAATCTTTGATTTCCTTTCAGCGAGTGCTCCAGCGCAGCACTGCTGCTAACAATGGGGTTATAATATATTGCTGTTAGAAGAAATAATGAGAATCTCCTCCACCCCAGCATCTCCCAGAGCCCGCCAGGGCTGGAGTGGCTCTTCAGTGCACACCAGGGACAGGGCACACTCGAAATGGTTGTTCTGAAAAGCACTGAGCCCATCACCCCAGCCCTCAGCACATCAGCCATGTCCCTTCTGCTAATGCTTCCATTTTGTTTGCGGAATCAAGTGAAACTGGTTTGCCCCTAAATGTTTGCTCCCTGTCCCCCCAAGCACTTCTCTGCTCTTGTTTCCTCCCCTCCTGATCTCAAACCACACCAGCTGTTTGGTTTTGCTCCCCAGGCAGGACAATCAGCCAATTCCTCTTTCCTAAAGGAGAGGGGAGAGGCAAACCCACCCACCCCCCCTCCAAAACTCAAACCCAAGGACAGTCAGGAATTGGCATCTCCATCAAATACACTGGCATGACAGTAAGATAAAAAAATAAAGCAAATAAAAACTCTTGGCCATGAAAATGTGCATTTCCCAGAATTTTCACCATGTCCCAAGGCTGAAGGGCTTCATAAAATTACAGAATGGTTTGGTTTGGGATGGACCTTAAAAAACACCTAATTCCTACCCCCTGCCATGGGCAGGGACACCTTCCACTGTCCCAGGATGTTCCAAGCCTCATCCAGCCTGGCCTTGGGCACTGCCAGGGATCCAGGGGCAGCCACAGCTGCTCTGGGCACCCTGTGCCAGGGCCTGCCCACCCTCCTAGGGAAGGATTTCTTCCCAAGATCCATCCCATCCATCCCCTGCCCTCTGGCAGTGGGAGGCCATTCCCTGTGCCCTGTCCCTCCATCCCCAGTCCCTCTCCAGCTTTTTCCCTGCCCGCTCCCAACACGCCGGAGCGAGGATGAAGCCCCGTGAGCTGCCCAGCAGTGCAGCTCCTCTTTCCCCAACACCACATTTTCTCCCTCCTGGAAACACCACCCACCCAGCCAGCCACCAGCAGCACTGTGGAACGCTGGGGTCGGAAATTCGGCGTGTGCTGAGATTTGATTTTCATCGACTTCGTTAAGTTCCCGCTAATTGCTTTCAACTTCCTCCGCCAGTGTCTTTGTGGCTTAATTCCTCCTGGGCATTTGCTCCTGAGTTTCACTGAGTGCAGCAGGAAAATTAAACCTAACCACACACCCCTGATGTAATCACTTGGCCTTCAGAAGAAACAGAGCAGAGGTGGGGTTTTTTTGGGGGGGAATTCGGGTTTTTTGTGACCAGTGGCCATCATCGGGTTTTGTGAATTGATGAAAATCGAGCAGCAGAAGCTGCAGTCCTGCAAATACCACAGGTTGGGGGTGATGTCATGAAGTCGAGTGGTTTGTAATTGATTAGCACATTGGGAAGTGCTGCAGGAAGACTCTGAAGTGAAAAAGTTGGCTCGGAGGTTGCCCAGAGAAGCTGCGGCTGCCCCTGGATCCCTGGAAGTGCCCAAGGCCAGGCTGGGGACACTGGGGCTTGGAGCAGCCTGGGACAGTGAAAGGTGTCCATGTCCATGGCAGGGATGGAACAAAATCAAACCATTCCAGGATTCTATGTAGTTTTAATAAAATTCACCTCTGACCTTCCTGCTTTAGACTGAGAGAAGTTGTCACTACAAATTAAGAAACTTCAGCACCTCTCCAGTCATCACCAGCAAGCTGCAGCCAGCAGGAATTCATGCATTAATGCTCTTTTACTCCCCAACAACAAGGTTGTGAGATCCATAACTCCCAAACAATATTATGCACAGCACATACTTTTCATCATTACACATTAATAGATTTGGGAGTGTAAGTTGGAGGGGTGGTGTTACATGTCAAAATTAATTATAATGCCAATAAGCTGAAATTCAACAGGGAAGATCAGGTTGACTAAATTATTGTGTTGAGTTATCAGCACTGAAAAAATCAGCTGCAAGAGGCTGTAGCCTTTGGCTGCAAATCCAAATGTAGACTGAAAAATAATGAGAAATAATAAAAAAAAAAATTCCCAGCCCAACCCATTGCAGAGGATTTGAAGTGACTGAGAGCAGTTCCAAGTTAGGCTGATTTTATGCAGGATATAATTTTGCATTACAGCTGCTGGAGAGTTCAATTGGACCTTAACTTTTCATCACAGGCTTACTAAAATTTGGCACCAGTGGCCACGAATGATGTCAGCTCAGGTAAATCAGGCTGTTTGCTTCCTTTGCACTGTCAGGGAGGAGACTCCAGCTCCATTTCTGCAAGGCTTTCCCAGTGTCTTTCCAGATGAGGCACCACCAGCATCCAAAAGGATCATCAAAGGGAGACCACAAATTCCCCCTGTGCTGAAAAGAGGCCAGCTGGCAATTTTGAAACCCTGTGATTAATATAACATTGTTAAAATAAAACTAAACCAAAAAAAACCCCAAAACCCTACAAGCAGAGACCCTCCCCAAGCCCACAGCACTTCAGCATTCGCTGCTTTCCTGAGAGAAAAGGAAAACACTGAGAAAAATCTTTCCTTGTACAAGGATGAGAACAAGCAAGTGCCACACGGATATTTAATTCCTACAGAGCCAATTAAATGGGAACAATAAAATACAGCCCGAGTTAAGGCTGGACAAAAGGATTAAGGAATGAGGGAGGACTGATTTATAAACATCTACACGGAAACCTGGTTAAGAAGAAGTAGGGGAATTAATAAAAGATAAAAAGGAATGATTCCAATATGGCTAAGAAGGGGAATTCCTTTATTAAATTTGTCTTCAAAAGTAAATTAAGGAAAGATGCCTGTGCTGTCGGAGTGATGGTGAGTTTACAAAAATAGCTTCCACTGAAGGAGGGGAAAAGGGAGTATCTGGAAAATGCAGACATGTGCCAAATCACTCAATCTGTGCAATTAACCAAGGAAATCAAGTGTTGTTATTTGTAAGGAATTATTTCTTAAAAGGGGAATCTAACAAATTCCTTCAAAACATAAGGCTAATACCTAATTCTGGAAATTACTTAAATGGATGGATGCAATTACGTTCTATTCCTAGCAAAAGAATAGGGAGAACATCCAAAAAAAAACCCCAAGGATCAGTTGCACAGAGCAGCTCAGCAAGCTGCAAGTAGAGTCTTGCAGAGAACACCTCGTCACTTGGCACAAACTATTTATTTAAGGAAAAGAAGAATGGAAATGTGGATTAACAGGAGCATTTTCCAGAGTCAATCCTAAAATTAAAAGCAAAAATCATGCAAAAATCTGAGCAGCCTCAATGCTCTCAACTTTCGAAGGGATTAGGATTTAGCACCTGCAAGGCCAAATGGAAACAAAGGAGTTGGAGAAAACAGCCAAGGAATCACATGGATCTGTGTTAGATTTAATTTTAACAGCTTAATAGAGTTTATTATAAAGTTTCACCTGCAATGTACTGAAATGTATTGCAGGGAAAACAAATACAAACAAGGGAAGTGTTGCTTCGATTGCCTGGGACATCACAAATTTGGGAAGATGCCTCACTTCACTCAGGACCACCTCGTGAACAGAACTCAAACTGAGGAAATTTCCCTGCCCTCTTCAGGAGGCCCTCCCAGACCTGCCAGATCTGAATGGAGATGTCAAAATCACACAAAGATCTTTCCTTCTGGAAAAAAACCAGAACTGAAACCAAGGTGATCCATCAGCAAACTGAGATGGAGCTGCTGGGGATGCTCCCATCCAAACAGGGAGCTGGAAATGCAGAGGGCAAGCAGCTGGAGATGGAAGTGCAGGAGGATGTGGCAGCCAAAAGGACAGTTTGGTTTCAGAGGCAGAAGACACACGTCTCACATAGCAGGATGTACCAGTCTCCTCTCTCCACAGATGTAATTAATCCATAAATGGAATAATGTATTCACTTCTGGACACCTCATTACCAGAGAAGACATTGACAAATCGAACAGAGTACAAAGAAAACAACAAAAAAATGTTTTAAGGGTTCGAAGGGGAAAATTTCTCTGGGAAGATAAAAAGATGTGAGTATGTCCAGCTCTGAGCAAGAGCACGGTGTAGATGGACAAGATGTGTATCAATATGTGCTTGAGAGGTGTAAACATCAAGCAGAAAAACCAGCATGGAAAAAACGGATTCAAATTAATAAAAAAGCAAACTTCAGATGAAAATCTTGTTGCCCTGTTAGGATGCACAGTTAAGTCTCGAGGGAATGTGGTAAACATTTGCAAGGGAACCAGAAACTGGACAAATCCTTAATAAATGTACAGCAGCCAGGAGAGGGTTGGGACTTCTGTGGTGATCTCTGACTTCTGCTTCCCCTCTTATCTCAGATACTGATATAATCTAGCTGTGGACTAGGTCTGAACCAATTTAAGAATACAAATAAATGCATGGCTCCTCCAACCCTGATCACAACTGAAGGACCCAGTCACCCCTCCATGTCCCAAAACTGCAGCAGGTCTCTAATGGCAACAAAAACTGCAAAGACAGACAAAATGGGAGGGGGGGGAAGGGGGGAATGTGTTAGACCTGCTTTAAATAACCTAAACTGCTCTTACACCCCCCCTGCCAGTGCCACAAACCTTTCCCAAGCAAACACTGTCTCCAAGTCCATCAGACTTTGCCCAAGGAGATCCTGCCAGGTCAGATTAAGCCTTTGCATGAGGACATGCTCAACAGCACCACATTTCCTCCTCCTCTGCTCACCCCACAGTGTACCAACTGACTGAAATCAACCTTCTCTTGAAAGGAGATAATTAAAAAACTACATTAAGCCAGATGCAAGCCTACAGCATGGTTTAATGACTGCTGTCATCAAAGTCAGACTGACACTCAGTAGCTGTGCCCCATCCAGCAGGTTGCAATCTGAAGGACTCAGCCATGGAATTTTCTTTAAGAAGAGCCTTTCAGAGCAGCAAGCAGGGGAAAAAAACAAAACCAAAACACCCATTTGGACAGGAAGCCCCACATCAAAAAGCCTGGTGCCATCCTCCCCTCTCTGCTCCAGCAGCAAATCTCATCCAGGCAATAAATACCTTTCCATTGGCACAGGGAGCTGCCAGGCTGTCCTGGGCACGTGTTTCTGCAGCCAAGAGCACTGAGCACAAGGGATGTATTTCCCTTTATTTCCCTTTCCTAGGGCATGGCAGACAGCAGCTCCTCATCCAACCTGAGAACCAGAGCCCTGGGCTGAGCTGAGCTGCAGGCAGCCAGGGAGCAGTGAAACACCTCAAGATTCCTATTCCCTTTTTTGGTTTTTTTTTTTTGGTTCGGTTTTTTGTTTTCTGGTTTTTGGGTTTTTTTGGGTTGGTTTTTTTTTTTTTTTTTG
>VXAC01008338.1:41277-89760 GCA_013399225.1 Rhipidura dahli | reverse complement strand
GTTGGTGGCAGCCTAGGAAAGGTCTAAAAGCCACACAGAGCAGGACTGAAACACGTTCAGTTCCCTGGATTTATTCCTCAACTGAGTTATCGTGGGACTCCTCAGGGAATCTTTGTGGGCAGCTGCACAGGCTGGAGCCACACACACCACGAGGACAGGGAAGCATTAAACACCAACCCAATCCTCCCTGGTCATTTACGTGCCAAACACAGGCAAGTGACTGTCATGAGGACAGTGACAGACTCACTCTGTAATTCCAAATTTCCTTAAAAAAACCCAAAACGTTGTTTGTTTGTTAAAAGGAAAAGCCAGACTGTAGACAACTAGTTTGTGCTTCCACTGAGATTAAAACAATCCTTGCCCTACCTCCAACACAGCAAGACTCCAGAATCTGATTTTTCTTGCAACAGCAAATCATGGTATTTCCATATATAAGGGCAGGAAAAATGTAACCTGGTCTAAAAAAGGGGGAATACCCCACGTATTCCAGTGGCCAGAAAAACCAGAGCCAAATCACTGCTACAGAAAACTGCTCACTGCTTACAGCCCAGAGTAAACTAAAAGGCCTTAGGTGAAAACAGTGATTTTAACAGGTTTGAATTTTGTACTTTGGACTTCTTAAAACCCCCATAAAAATAATAGTGTTTTTCTTTCAAACAGAGACATTTCTGTGCTATTCACCCTGCAACAACAGCATTTGACTCAGACTTTCCACGTGGTTCCCACTCCCTCTCAGCCAGAAGATCTTTTGCCATCTAAGTTATATATTTGGGAAGTTTTCGAAAACAGCAAAACTGTTCATGTGCAATTTTATGCAAAATATGCATATTTAGCACAACGAACATGGACCTGGTACACACCACAGACCCCATTTATAGAAACTCCAGAGCAGGAATAGCTGTCCTGTGCTGGGCACTGCTGAGGAACCTCCAGTCCTGGGGGCAGCCCTGGGACCCTCGGGACAAGAAGGACATTGAGGGGCTGGAGCACGTCCAGGGAAGGGAATGGAGCTGGGAAGGGGCTGAGGGAGCTGGGAAAGGGGCTCAGCCTGGAGCAAAGGAGGCTCAGTGGGGACCTTGTGGCTCTGCACAACTCCCTGACAGGAGGGGGCAGCTGGGGGGGGGTCGGGCTCTGCTGCCAGGGAACAGGGACAGGAGGAGAGGGAACGGCCTCAGGCTGGGCCAGGGGAGGCTCAGGGTGGATATTGGGAAAATTTCTTCATGGGAAGGTTTGTCCAGCCCTGGACATTGTCCCTGGAGGGGTTTAAAAGCTGTGTGGATGTGGCACTTGGGGACACGGGGCAGAGGTGGCCTTGGCAGTGCTGGGGAACAGTTGGACTTGATGATCTCAAAGGTCTTTTCCAACCTGAATGATTCCACAATTCTACATGAAAGCACATTAGACATGACTTTAACCCATCGATCCCCAAGTCACAGGAGCACAACTCGCTCAGTTCTGTGGCTGGGCACGGATTCAGCCAGGTACCATATCTGGATTCAGACAGAGATATCTGAATTTCCAGTCCTTCCAGCCAGCACACATGCCCTGAAATGATGACACTGGACCTGATGCTATACACACCACCCAAACACTTTTGCTCCCCTTTGCTAGAGACAGTCTGCTGGGCTGAGTCCTTCCAGCTGGTTTCTGTAAATGATAGGAAGAAGTGAGGGTGGGATCATTTTGATTTGGCTGTGTGCATTACAACTTGCTCACTGGCACATGCATAGCATTATGGCGTGTTCTCAACTTTTTCTAAAATCGAAAAGCCTGAATTTCTTGTAAAAAATTTTCCACCCATTGACTGCTCTGTGCTTGGCAGGGAAGGGAAAAGGAATAAATAGAGGATGCAGCATCTAGGTTAAGGGAAAAAAATACTATCTTTGTTCCAAAGCATAACTTTACTAGAAAAACATTGCAAATCAAAACCACCCAAAATTAAATGGCAGCTCTGTGTGTTTGAACTTTGCCAGCCTTTCCCAGCACCTGCAGCCAGCTCCTAAGCCTGGCTCCCAGCAGCATGGGGCTGCAGCAACCCCAGAGCCTCACCAAGCACCTCCAACCCTGCACAGCTCAGACACTAAACCCCACTAACAGCCTCCTCCGAGGGCTTCTCATACGCAATGAGCAAATTCAGACCAAAAAACCCACAAGTTTTTAGGAAAAAACGCTGCAGTCTGTCCTGGAGCACAGGAGAGACACGGAGAGCTCCGCCAAGTCTACTACAACTCTACAACATGGGCAGGCAAACCAGCAGTAGTAGCAAACCCCAACTACAGGCAAGGAGCTGTGTTTTTTGGTGGGAATCCACCCTCGCTGGCAGCAGCAGCAGGGAGTTCTCACCTCTCCCAGCACAGCTGCAGCGCTGCCAGGCACGGGGCGCGTTCACGTCAGGCACAGCCCCACCACAGTGAGGACAAAACAAAACAGGGAAGAGAGAGAAAAAGAGAGAGAACGTGGAGGAATGGCTTTAAACTGAAAGGGAGTGGGTTTACAGCAGGTATTGGGAAGAAATTGTTCCCTATTAGGGTGGGGAGGCCCTGGCCCAGGTGCCCAGAGAAGCTGTGGCTGCCCCTGGATCCCTGGAAGTCTCCAAGGCCAGGCTGGACACTGGGGCTTGGGGTGGTGGAAATGTCTCTGTCCATAGCAGGGGGTTGATCTGGATGACTTTTAAGGTCCCTCTCATCCCAAACCACCGAACCAACTGTGAGGGGTGGGTCTGTTGAGGAGGATGAGGAGAGCTGAAAATAATACATCAGCAAAGGATGTGCCAAAATGAGCCAGCAACCAAAACCAACCCATTCCTGGAGCCAGTCCCAAATCAATTCCCTCCTGCCTCAGAGATGGGGCACAGAATGGGGGGGTAAGCCCCAGTGTGGGACTGCCAGGTGAGTCACTATCATTTTAGGGTCACCAGCATCAGAGACAGAAGCCACTGCATCCTTTCCACGGGGACATCACAGCGATGCCACCACCGCCATTCCCAGCGCAGTGGGAAGGGAGCAGTGGGAATGCACCAGGGCCTGGCTGCAGAGCCAAGAGCTGCACTTCAGAGCTCTGCCTCGGCCAGACAGTCCCTGCTGCTTCCCTTCCTGGCGAGAGAGAATTGCTCCTGACTGAGTCTCTCTTATTACGGTGACAATTCTCCGCTTCTCCCTGGGGATCAGCCGCATGGAGCTCGCTCGCTCTCTTTCTATCTCTCTCTCTGCCTCTCTCTCTCTGGTTTTTGTTGCAGCTGCTGTTAAACTGTGCTCACTGATCGATCCAGGCCTGAAAAAAACTTCAGGAAGCTCGTACTCCTGGCTGAGCCCTGCCAGGGGAAAGGAGCAGCCACGTCCTGCTGAAGGGAAGCTCCTTTGACAGCCTCTCCCTGCCCTGTGGGACAATTCACACAACCTGCGGACCAGGGAGAGATGAAGGGGTGGGAAAACTGGTGGAAAAACACAAGTTCTCCTCATTTTCTACCAGAACTGCTGTTTGTGCAGGGATCATTTTGGGTGTGATGCCCTGGCCACACAGGCGCTGTTCACGAACCAGTATTTTCTGCTTAATTTTGCCTTTACAAACAGGCAAACATAAGAGACCACGCTTTAGAGCACTGATTTTCAGACCTTAGGTTGTAAAGGACATTTTAAGGTGCACCAGTCCACCACCACTGACCTCCTCAGGCCACTCTGCAAATACTGCCAAGTGGAGAACACCCTCACATTGGTGCAAGTGCCTCATCTGAGCGTTGGCTTTGCTGGACTCCAGAGGGGCAAGGGGAGACCACCACAGTCCAGGGAACAACGAGGGAACCACGATGACCAAGTCTGGCATTGCTCCTCGACAGTTTTCTCAAGGAAAAGTCGAAGGATGCACAGAAATTAACAGCACCAGCTCACGGCAAACTCTTCCCAGGCTAAAGATGATGCTGCACAGGCTGCTCAGAGGTACTGCAGACAGGCAGATTTTTCATGTATCACAACAGAAAGGCAGTCCCTGATAACAATAACACAGTTTCAAAAGGCCCTTCACCACCCCAGCTCCAGATGTGCGGTGGCTTCTCCAGCTGCTGCACAAACAAGCAGCATTTTCACCCTGTTCCACAGCCCTTGGAAGGAGACAGGACACAAAATCCAGCCTGCCTGAAACCCCCTTTCTTCGGCAAAGCACCGCCAGCCACAGCGCTGGCCTGCTGCTTCCAGCAGCGCCTGAATATCCGCGTTTATTTGTGTTTTCCGGAGGGATTCCGAGCCCGCAGCCCCCCGCAGCACGCACACAAAGGAGGGAGAACCACCACGGCTCCTCCAAAGGCAACAGAGTTCCCGAGCTCTGAGCCAGCGTGGCACAAAGGTCACATCATCCCTGCAGCGGGGGGCGGCCGGGGGACAGCAGCTACGGGGTTCAAATATTTGGGAAATAAAAGCAGCGTTTTGCTAATTCGTTCTTCGTTCCGTACGGAAATGTAAATTGGGTGCAAAAATAAAACAAACAGAAGAGGCCTAATTATTTATACAGGCATTTTAATCAAACAATGAAAAGCACACAGCAACCTTCTACATCAATTAATAAAGCTGGCTTCTGCAAAACAAAAGAGTTACACCATGTGCCCTAATTATAAAATCCAGCCTGGAGATGCTGCTTTTTTTTCTCCTTTCCCTCCCTCTATACACCTGGCTTAATACATCCCCACTGCATTCCTGAGCTGAGGACACTCGTTAGCCCCACTCTCTAGTTACAAATTCATTACCGTGCTGCATTTTTCCTCCTGGCTCTGACAGTAGGAGTGGTCACACTGCAGCACTCCAGGCGAACCAGCAGCTAATTGAAGGCAGGGGCTTGGGGTGGGGGGGGGAGTGAGAGGAGGGTCTGCCTCCCTTTCCCAGCGCAGGAGGCAGCTGCTTCCACTTCAGCTGAGCGCATTTCAGGAGACGAGGATGAAACGGGAGCGATGGGACGTTTGCGTTGGGAGCCGCCTCGGGTGCGCGGCGTGAACAAAAACGCGCTCCGCAAACGCGCTCCTCCAGCTCGGGCTGCGCTTGATCAAACACCGCTCGCCGCCCGTGACATGTGCGACCGAACGGGCTAATGATGAGCTGTCCCCTCGCTGACAAATCGGTGCCTGTGCCTGCCGAGAGCTGATCGATGGAAAGCAGCTCCCTGCGACATCCCGGCGATTTTCGGGCTCAGCCTCGCCAGGGCTGGGCAGGAGTCGCAGCACCTCCAGCAGACAATGCAAGCAATTGAACAGCCCCAAGCATCGGGAGCGTTTTGTCCTCAGTCCCACTGGGTTTAAGGTGCAGGGGATCCTGCTTGGTAATTTTTAAGTAGCGTCAACATATAAATTCTTGTATCTGTTTAGACTTACGGCGTTAAGGTTTATGAATCAATCACCCCAAAACTTCTCCGGGGCTCAGCAACACGTGGTTAGACCCAGGGCACATGGAAAGTGGGGCCACTGAGCCAAAATAGACTCTGGCACTGGGGTCGTTCTGCCCCTTAAAAAGCACAGGTGAAAATCCCCCCCATTCTCATCTAAACAAACACCTGAAAACTCAGAAAGTGCCTCAGTCCCTGTTTTCAAAGAGCCTCCTCCCTGCAGCTCACAGGTGGGGAAGATGCACATGGCAAGAGTTTCCCTGGTGGGAGGAGATCTCACCTGAGGAGGTAAAAACCTGGGAAAATGGGGCAAGGAGGGCACCTGGGCAGAGATGGGCCTCCCACAACATCCAGCCAGGTGTTACCAGCTCCACGCCTGTCACAGGTAAGAGGGGCAGGGAAGTAGCAACAGCCCAATCCACACTCACAGCAGTGGCACCAACCTCCAGGGAGCCAGATCCATCTCCTGGAAGCTCATCCAGAGTTTGTGCTCCTCTCTGAGTCCACAAAACCTGTTGGCACTGCCAGGGCTCAGCAGCTTCTGCTCAACTGGGGCAAGCTGAAGGCTCTGGGCACATTCACTCGCCCAGCTGTACAAATGGGTTACGAGTACAGAGTGTTTTGAGGACTATTTCTAAAGAGGACAGCTCATATTTTGTGTTCGGCGTTGCAGAACATCTAAAAATGGTGATGAAGTCAGGCCAGCATTTATCCACACCAATGGAAGAATACGTCTGTGAAATAAATCTAAATAAGAGCGACAGATTCGCTTTTGTCTCTTTTAGTGGCACGAGGAAAGAGACCGAGAAATTAATTTAAAAGAAAAATCACGCTTGGTTAATAAATTTGGTCTAAACATTAATCTAGAGGAAGTGTTACATGCTTTAGGAATTTGGGGGAGAGGACTTTAAAGCCCAGACTGCGTGTTTACAGATCATGTTCCATTTCGCAACAGGTAGGACAGGCTGGTAAACAGCAACAAAAATGATGATTATCCTTGGCTGGCACCTCACAGAAACCATCCAGATTTACTTTGATTAAGTCCTTCATCCAGAAGTCAGGCACTGCAGTGCCAATACTGCATGTGGTACTTTCCACAAAGCATGAAAACACAAATATAGAAATGCAACTGCAACTGAAATCAGTAAGGAAAAAAAAAATGGATTTTTGAAACACACCAAATGTAATCAGATACCATTGAAGTTCAATTATTCTTTGTTACATTTAAAAAAATTTGTTAATATGTATTTGATTCTCCTAGAGAATACCACTCAATTAGAAAGCTCTCCAAATTTCAGAACCGATGCTTGTGTGGAGTAAGTGAAAACGTTCAGAAATGTACTTGTCAGTTCCTGTTGCATAATAGGCCTCGTGGCAAAGGAAAGCAAGTTGCACATTCAGTGCCTGCAGTTCCAAATTGCCAACATGACTCACGGCTGGGGCTCGGCTGCACGGAGGAGCCCTGTGCCCTGAGCTCCAGAGTTAAACAATGGAGATTTCAACAGCCCTGGCACTGACAACAACAACAGCAGAGACAGACAGAATACCTGAGAGAGGACAGAGAACATCCTCTCCTCCCTGTTACATCTTGACACTGCAGTTCCAAGAAATAGTGGAAAAGCAGAAGCAGCTCCGGAGCTGTTTGCTCTGAACCCCAAATCTGGGGGTGCAACACGGGGCTGTGCAAGGGGCTGTGAGACCCCCTGGCCTGTCCATGGGAATGGTCCAAAGAGCTGCTCAGATACCACCAGAGAAGAGATGGAGAACCTCTGCCGTGAGGAAAGGCTGAAGGAGTTGGGATGGTTCAGCCTGAAGAAAAGGCAGCTCTGAGGTCTCCCTTCCAGAGACCTTTTTAGGGGCTCCAGGAGAGCTGGAGAGGGACTTTGGACATGGGCATGGAACAACAGGACAAGGGGAATGGCTTCCCAGTGCCAGAGGGGCAGGGTTAGGTGGGATATTGGGAAGAAATCCTTCCCTGGGAGGGTGGGCAGGCCCTGGCACAGGGTGCCCAGAGCAGCTGTGGCTGCCCCTGGATCCCTGGCAGTGCCCCAAAGCCAGGTTGGATGGGGTTTGGAGCAGCCTGGGACAGTGGGAAGTGTCCCTGCTCATGGCAGGGGTGGCACTGGATGATCTTTAAGGTCCCTCCAACCCAATCCAGTCTGTAATTCTCTGATTAAAAACCCAGACAGCAGCGATGAGTTTCGGGTCCATTCCACCACTAAAGGATTTCAGGGATTTGCAGTCACCAATGCACCAACTTCAGTATCAGCAACACAAACAACCCTTCCTTATTTCTTCCCATGCCCTCCAAGTCCTCTTCAGAAGCACAGGACACTGAAGAGCATCTCTGTTAGCCAGGGAAATATTAACACATAATCACTGTTAGATTGTACAACCTGACACCAACCTTTTCTCCTCCTCTAGACCCTGGAACCAGCTCTCCAATAACAACATTTATGAGAGTCCTTTAACAACTCCTGTAATGATTCACTTAAAAAAGAAAATAAATCATTTTTTATTGCAGTTCCCTGCCTCTTTAGGAAGATACAGCATCCTGACAAATAAAATGTACCTAGTGAACAACAAGACCTTAGCTGTGACATTGTGAGCAGTGAAATAACACTTGGAGAATAGATGTATTCCAGAACCAAATATCCCCAGGGAGCTTGGATGTTAAAAGCAACAGCCCTTGCAATTTTGGATATACACATCTGAAACGTCCTTCTAGGCTACACCACAAATTTCACAGGTGAGAAAAACAGGGGGGAAAAAAAACCCCAAACCCAAAGTACAAACCAGAAATGTGCTTCAGAGAGTAGAGATGCTGCAAACAGGGCTGCTTTCTCAGCAAGCAGCAGGACTTCCCCTCTTTGTGATTTACAGATACTTAAAAACAAGTAGGTTAATGAAGCAACAATACACTGACTGCAGAGTGCTGATTAATACAAACTTCCCAGCACTGTGATCCATGAGCCAATTCAGCACCAGGGCAATGTCCAAGCTGCTTGGCTTGGCTTATTAAGGGAAAAAAAGCAAAAAAAGAAAAAAAAGAAAAAAAAACAACCTTGAAAAAGCAACAATAGCATTTATTTGGTGTTAACTAAATAAAATAATTCCTGAGAAATAAAATAACCACCTGCATCTCCACTATATGGGGACTAAAACCTCACATTTTACAGTATTCTACTTCCCACTCTGCATTCTGAGCTTGGCTTGCTCCAGGATTTTCACTATTAGCATTTTGAATAGTTTAATTTAGAAGAAGTTTGGCCCAACCAAGCTGATGTGCAGTGAAACCACCAGGGCTCTAAATGTGCCTCTGGCACTCTGTGAGTCTCTGCCCTCAGTTTCCTCTTCTCTAAGGCAAAGGCAACACCCCTGGGTTGGGGATGAACCACAAAAAATGCTTGGAAAGCCTCTTCAGCACTTAAGAAGATGTGATTTCTCTGTTAGGAAGCCCAGGAGCATCCCCTCCTCACCCAGGGCACCCACACAGCACCAGCAAATGACAACAAGCTCTCTCCAGCACCTTCCCACAGCATCCTCACCAGAACCACTTGGAGATGGAGCTCAAAGGAATGAAGATGCAGGAGCATCTTTGAGCTCTTCAAGGGTTTTTTTTAAGGTGCAGGGATGGCTTTGGGAGGCTCTGGAGCATCACAGAGCCAGGAGCAGTGCAGGGACATGCCAGCTCAGCTGCTGGCACGGGCTCAGAAGGGCCAAACACACGAGCAACCCAAAGATCCCTTCCCAGAGCTGCAGAACACCTGAAGCTGCGCCTTCCCAGCCTAAATAACCAGCTTCTGTCTCCACTCCAACAACTGAAACATCCCAAGCACTGAGGTCTTTCCAGTGAACCACGAGACACTGCAGCAATATTTCCCATTTTCCTCTTTTTTTTCCCACAACCAAATGGCACAAACTTGCACATCAGCATTTCTACCTGTCACTACAATGAAGAATTCCTGAGTCCCACAAAAAAAAAAAAAAAAAAAAAGGGGGGGACAGGATTGAAAGGAGAGCCTTGAGTGGTTTTTTTGAACCAGCTTTTCCATCTCGGGTGAGGGCGTAGCCAAGCTCAGAAGTGATCTGCACTGCACGATGGCTGTTCAGCAGTCAATGATACACTACTGGAGGTCTCAACCCAGTTCTCAGTGAACAAATGGCTGTATAAAAATAGCCATTACCTAAGACAACCATTTTCATTCCAGGACAAAAGAACATCGGGCTGGAAATTGCAGAATTAATCCCTTGAGTCTGCAGCCCACCACAACGTCTCGTGTTTAATTTGCAGTAGGAAAAAAAAAAAAACCACGTAGTGGTGACCAAGAACAAAGGACACACTGTAAGAATTAATTTTCTTATTAGCTACCACTGAAACAAAGGGCAAATTGCACCCTCCCCTAAAAGAAGGTTCCAGGGAGACTTTCCAGTGCCTAAAGGGGCTCTAAGAGAGCTGGAGAGGGACTTTGGACAAGGGATGGAGGGACAGGACACAGGGGATGGCTTCCCACTTCCAGAGGGCAGGGCTGGATGGGATATTGGGAAGGAATTGTTCCCTGGGAGGGTGGGCAGGCCCTGGCACAGGGTGCCCAGAGCAGCTGTGGCTGCCCCTGGATCCCTGGCAGTGTCCAAGGCCAGGCTGGACACTGGGGCTTGGAGCAGCAAAGGCACACTGGCTGGAAACAATGGACCACCTAAAATACCAGTCCAGGTGCTCCCTTCCTCCCAGCCTGCTCCATTATCCTCATTCTCCACACTAAAACTTGCCAAAGTGATGCCAACACCAACCTGCCCCTTTCAGTCCTGGGAAAGGGCTGCGCTGGGACAGAAATAAAAAGCTACAAATCAACCTTCAGGAGAGCACAGCAGGATGGAAGGGCCCTTTAGACAAGCAGAGCATTTATTTGTTGGGACTGATATTGTTAAAGGGAGTAGCAGGGTAGCACCAGGTTGGAACCAAACACAGCAGCTGGGGACTGACCAGGGCAAGCAGGGACAACTGCTCAGTGAGGCAATGGTGTCTGCCAAAGGAATTCTCCAAATACACCCCAAAGAGCGAGGGTGTAGAAGGACGAGTTACCCATGAGCACAATGACAGCCAGCTTTCTCCTCATGGCTGCTGTGCTGAAGCTCAGGGAAATGCTCCTGAGTGATGCCAGCACCAAGCATTTCCCCCCCACACCCCATTCCCAGCTCCCGCGCCAGCCACGTGCACTCTCCTTCCTCACCCAGTGCCTCCCTCCAGTGCCACCAACCCCCAAACCAAGCTGTTGCACGTGAAGGATTAAAAGGACCAAAATAGAAAAAAAAATTTAGAATAATCATAATAATAAAAACTCAGTGAACCCATTTTTTAGGGTTCATGGAGAACCTTTTAGGCATGGCCCGAACGCCGGGCTGCAGGTGGCAGCTGCATGCTGCCATCACTGGAGTGAACTCAAACCATCTGAGCACACTCCTGTGCATTACTGAGTCTTCAGGGAAAGACTGAAGACTATTATTGCTAAAAGTTTCTCTCTGAATCAGTGCTGATAGGAGTGAGAACAAGAGGCTGTTGGATGACTGACTCGAACTCGGATGGGATTTCAGAGCAGGCAAAAAAGAAAATGTCCCTGGGATTTCTCTGGATTTCATGTCCAGCATAGCACATATTGATTAAAAGCAGTCAGTAATAACACAGTACTGGGTTAGCACGAGGGCAGACTGGGCCTGACAGCTCCAAACACCTCTGGGGGGCCAAACCACGTCCCAGGGTAACAACATGGCTCTGGACAGGGAGATCTGCCCTCAGCACAGCCCCAGGGAAGTCTTCAGGACAGTCTATCAGTGCCAACACCTCCAAACATGCTGCTCCTACCCTGCTTTCCTCAGTTCAAGTCTGGTGTGCCCCTTACAGAGGTCTCTCAGCTCCCAGAGGAAGCAGAGATTGGTTTGGTTCTCACTGTCCAGCTGGGAAGAATAGTTTGGAATGGAGAGGGAACACTTTCAATGCAGCTTTCAATGCCCCAAGAGTGGCTGCTAAAAGAAATGAGGGGACAGAGCAACTGATAGGCATTTTGACATGAAAATACTGGTAAATGTTGTGTTTGGCCCAGTTGCAGTCGAGTGCCTGCAGCAGGAAGGGGGCAGGAGGAAGCCCTGAAGGCAGAGTCCGTAAGGATGAGGCAGAAACCCAGCTGGAGGGGACCAGTGTCACCTGCTCCTGAGGACACACCTTCCCCCTTCACTGCTCATCATCAGGGACTTCCAGCCAAGAAGCTGAACACCCTCAGCTCCACAGCAGAGCCTCACAAAAGCTCACATTTCCTCAGCTCCCCCCTTGATTTATATCTTGCAAAGCCCCGTGTCTGACGCCGGAATTCCAGTTTGCTACCACAACCTTGAAACCCACAGCTAAAAAGGTCATTTCTGAACAGTGGCCATGTGAAAAACCATGAGGAAACTCAAAAAACCCAACCACGGAGGTCTTTAAAAACATAAAAACATATTTACAAACTCCACAAAGCCGTTCTGGCTGCTGCACAGCAATGGGAAAAGCACTCAGTAAATCACCCGTCCGACCGCTGGGCAGGGGCCAGCATTCCCTGAGAACCTGGCTGGCAGCAGCACTTCCACAGGTTCTTTACCACGAGGAGCTGCTTGAATTTGCTCTTTAACTACCCAGAGATCTGACATCAGCCTTTGCTGGCAAAACAGGCTCCAAAAAAAACCCAACAAAAACAAGCCCAAGCACTGTTGTGCTGCAGCTGTGAGTGCCCGTGGGAAGGTGCAATTCAGCAGAGCCTGGGGTTGGACAGGGGACCCCTCTACAAAGGGTGATAAGTAAAAAATACCCAGGACTGTTTAGAAATGAGGAAGGAGGGATAAAGCAGTAAAGATTTAATAGGACTGCCAAACCCCACTGCTTCTTTCTCTCCTTCCACCCCATTTCTCTCCACCTATTTCATTCGGGGACTCTCACACAAGGGAGGGATCTCCACTGTGTCTCACAGAGTCTTGTAGGGGAAGAGAAGCTCAGCATTTGCCTACCCAGCTTCAGGTATTCTTCTGGCACACCAAAACCAGAGTCCTGTACAAAACCAGCTGGTAAATACCCACAAGGAGCAAAAAAACCCACTGGATAACAGAGAAGAGGGAGCCACACTGCTCACACACCACCAAAATCTGATCTACAGAGTGTATAAAACCAATCTGACAGCAAAGGGGGAAACAAGCCCTGTCCCCACGTGATTTTGTAGCACCTACACACAATTTTCCAAACACTACCTGCAAAGAGTGCACTCTGGAGGGAAACTGAGGCAGCAGGCTCAGGGATCCAGATTTCTTATTTCCATCTGTGTTTAGCCTGCTTCTCTTCTCCTCTGTGACTCACCAGAAAAATGGAAGTAGAGGAAACTGCTCAGAGATTGAGCTGAAAAGCAAACACAGAGGAAAAAAGGGATGACTTCACACTATGGAGTCCGAGCAGTCTGGTGATGCTGCACGCCAGCTGCTCCCAAAATTTCCCCTGGTGGCACTGCCTATCCATCTCCAGGGAGGAAAATCACTGGGGACAGGGTGGGCTGCATGCAGTGCTTAGAGAGGACTGTAGGAGTCTCTTAATGCCAGCCCAGGATTTTGTTATGGGAGCCTCCAGGCACAAAATGTCCTGAGGACAAGTGGTCTCATAATTGGTTAAAAAAGGCAGAGAGGGTCAATCTCTGAAACATTAGGCTTTGTGGCCACCTCTGTGCTCAATTTCAGCACTCTTTCTCTTCTCTCCACAGTCAAATCCTGCTATTTACTCCCACCTACATACCATCAGGCAAGATGGGAGGCACTCAGCATAATTCTTCACTCTGATCCCTCCCCGTGTCCCTCCAAAATCTGATTTGCTTTCCTATGCAGCAAGACAAAAATCATATTAAACTGCAGGGGAAAAAAAACCCAACAAAAACCACAAAACCCACAACCCGACCAGCCATGCTACACACAGGATTTGCATCTGATCCCAAATTTCCTTCACAGCCAGTGAGTACGTTTCGCAGATTTCCAGGACTTTCATCCCCTCCCTCTGCACAGCCACTGCTTGTCTTGCAGTATGAGATTGAAGTAGACAAGTGTGAAAGAATCATATAGGGCTCAACATCATTAGGCTCACCCTGAAAGCACAAGAGTTGACAGGTCTGAGGAAGCAACTTCCGATTTTCCCTTGGGGCTCAGATTTGGGAGCTGGGAGGTTGGGGAGAGGAAGGAAGATCTTTAAAAAAATAAAGCCAGGGAGGCTGGGTGTTTGTCTGCAATCTTGGGGGAGCCGTGAGGCTACCAGGATGTCAGAAATTATGAGGAATTAAATCTCTCTGAAAAGCCTCCAATGAAACCTAAACCCAAACTGCGAAAACACAATGAGAGTTCAGCCTGTTAGAAATAATGTGCTGGGCAAAACATTAACACATTTACACTTGAAAGTTGTGAAAGAGTCAGAATCATCCTGCTTAAAATGTATCAGTCAGACGAGATCTGACTTCAGGACAGAGCATCCTGCACATACATAAAAGAAAGTACTCGAATAGGCATCATAACACAAACATCCATTTATTTTCTGCCAAATAAGATCAGTGCTCCCTCTCCACAAAATAACGTTCCCTGCAAAATGCTGGAGCTCAGCTTGCTCCTTTTTTTCTTTTTTTACAGAGACAGAGCTCACCAAATCAAATGGCCCCAGATATTTCAGTTATTAAACAGGTTCAGTTGCACACTTCAAGGCATTTGTCCTTAATTCAAACTGCTGGGTTTACACCAAACGAAACATAAAACACCCTCACCTTAAAGGCTGGCAGATCAGCTCTGCCTGAAAAGCCAACCACTCTTTTCACACCTGAATCAATGGCAAAGTCAAGATGAAAAAAAAATCAGTGGTTTAAAATTTGGGGCTGTTATGCAGTGATTACCTCATCATCATTCCAGGGAATCCTCAGTGGCATCTTTGAATGGGAGCTGCAGCTTGAAGCAATACTTGTGGGGGCTTGGTTTGGGGTGCTTTTAAATTTATTTCATATTTATGTGTGGAAATAAGTGTGAACCACTGAGGATGAAGTCGTGAATGCTGATGGCCATCCAGATCAGGATCAAGTCTGATGGCCATAAACCAGGCAGGCAGGTACATTTTGTACTTCCCAGTTTGCCTTGTTCAGAAAACTCCTCAACAGCTCCATCCAGACAGCAGAGAGAGAAAAGGGCACCAATGCAGCCAAAGTGGAGGGAGATAAACCAACAGGATTTATCAGCATGGGCACCCCAAAAGCAGCCAGTGAGCATCCCAACAGCTCAGAAATGAGGTGAGAGACAAAGAGCAAGCTCAGGGAATTGTGTCAAACCCATCTCCTCAGTTTGGGGAGGCTGCTTCATGACTTTTTAAATAAATACACAGGCTGCAATGGGAATATAGACTCATTAATTTTCAGCCCAGTGTCAGCTTTCCAGATACCAGCTTGTCCCACAACAATGACTGTAACTGAATACAAACCCTCCAGGTCACTGTTCTGCCTGGGGTATTAAACAGCACCGAGGAATAAAAGGAAGAATGAATATTTCAAGGGGCTGCAGGCACCAGGAGTAACGGATGGGGATGAAAACTGAGCAGCTCCTGAGCTGAGCTGTTCCACGGCACAAAGTGGACTGGCTTTCCAAAGCCAAAATTTCCAAAAGCAAGCCACAGTTCACGGCATTCCCATTTATACCCTGCCCAGGTGAGATATTTCATCTGCTCTGTTTCCAGAGGATGGGCATGCAGCACTTCTGAAATCACTCTCCCCCATCACACGTGGGGTGCACAAACACTGCCTCTCCTAAAAAATTTGGTTTCTCTCCCCACGACTCAATTGCAACAAGGGCAAAGTTCCTTCAGCTGTAATCCCACAGTTCCCAAAGCTGTTGGGAGGGGCTGATTGAGGTCTCCTCTTTGTAATTTACTGATCTCTGATAGCCCCCAAAACCGATTTATCAAGCCCTGCTTGTGAGAGTGAAAACCAGGCAGGCAGAAACTCTTCCTGCTGTTCAGGTGCTTGCCAGAAAACTCAGCTGCAAAATATTCCTGCGCAGCGCCGAAAAGCCTCTCCCGAAACCTTTCATGTGTCTCTCTACACGTCAAGCTCCCTTTCTTCTCCCTTTTATCTTCATATTTAGATAATTCTCACTAAAAGCAAGGTGGTCGTTCTTGTTGAAATTACCATCACGTCTCTTGATGGACTTTTAAGATCTCTGCTGCTTGTTACACAGCGCTGCAATGTGTTTTGCCAAGAAGCGAGACATTGTTTATTCTTGTATTAGGGAGACAAAGTGTTTCCCACTTAAGGGGCTTCATCTCTCCTAAAAACACGGCACAGCAGCGAGAGTGGCAGAGCTGGAGGAGGGAGGAGGCTCCTGATGGCACCGGAATTTCAATCCCATTGATTAGCCAGCATGGCCGGAGTGAGGAGATTTAATGCCGAGCCCGGTGTAAATTGGATTCCAATTGCTGTCCCTGTGTAAAAGGGGGTCTCACATAAAGGATTAAACGCGGGCCAAGGGTGCACAATGAACCCACTGGCTCATTCACAATCAGCTTTGTGTACTCATTAGAAAAGGGAGCTAATCACCCCAGTTTGTGCTGGTTTCAGAGCTGCCAGCACAAAAGGCTGTGACCTCCCACTGCGAGTCAAAGACAAAATACCCCACTTTCTCCCATGTACCAAAACCTCTCATTTTGTGCCTCCAAAATTCAACCTTCTGATGGACCCACAATAAAAATTAGCTATGGTCAGCAAGACTCAGCTACCCCTAAAATCCCAATTATGTTGCTTAATATAGGGGGTGAATTAGGAAAACTAAACATCTGTCCAGTAAGGAGTCTTCCAGTGACCTAGTTCTGTCCCAGTGTGTGGCTTGCTTGTAAATGTGATCGGAGCATGTGCAATGCAACAAAGCCCAGAGATTTCCTAAGCAATCTCCCAGGTAATCAAAAATCACATTTTAAGCAGCACACGGAGCGTGTTCCTACACTTGTTGGTGAGGCACAGGAAAGCACAGGAGTGAAACCAAAAGGCACAAGGAGGAGAAGTTTCCTTCTCTGTGAGTGCAGTTTTGGAACAAAGCGCTGGGCAGGAGGCGTTTTGTTCCCCCACAGCCCCTTGGGTCCTACAGGCAGCTGCCTGAAAAGAAAAAGTACTGCCAGGCTGGACAGCAGCCCTGCACACTGCACAGCCCTGTGTCAAACCCAGAGTCCAGATGCTGGGGTGATGGGCACCTCCATAAACATCCTCTTCACATCTGCTGGTGAAACAACATCTCAGCCCCTCAAAACCACAGCCACTCCCACGCTGAAGTCACCCCCACGCTCTGCCTCGGGACCCTGCCTTGCTGATGCTCCTGTCCTGTTCCCCACGGACCCTCAGCACCCTTTTGGCCACCAGGGCTCTCCCAGCAGAGCTGCAGCCGCTGCCCCTCCCTTTCAGCATCTTGAAATAGCTCCGTGCCACTGCTGAGAAGTGTGGCATCAGCACTGTGGCTGCGTATTTTTAGCACAACAAACCATTTGTCCTTTTGGAGAGGAGTTAATTGCCCTGCTTCCTCTTCCTCCTGGTTCCCTCTCCCGGCTGTTTGGCCGGGCTGGCCACAGAAAGCAGGGAGAGGGTGGCACCAACCAGCTCAGGAAAATGCCATGGGCATTCCAAAGCATCTCCCTGGCCTGGAGAGGAGCTGGTCCATGTGTCCTGTCACTGCACAGGTAGCAAGAAACAGCACCACAGGGACACTGCTGGCCACTTCTGATGCTGGGGTAGCCCAAGCAGCATGAATCCAACACAGATTCTCACAGAATCCACCCCAAATTGTCCACACCAAGGTGTCACAGAGACCAAGACCCTCACAAGCAATAAACTCTTCCCACTTCACGGGTTTTGCAGGGAAAACAACATCACAAGAACAGTTTGGGCCAGGAAAGGCTTAAACTGACCTTACATTACATTAAATTACCCTTTGCCTAGACTATAACCCCCTTGGTTTTCAATTTCTCTTTTACTACAGAGAGCCCCAGACCAAAGGAAAACTCGCAGCATCCATCCATTTCCAGATTAGGAAGGCAAAGTTTGAACTCCCAAGCAGGCAGAGGAGGTAGGACCCAGTAACTCGACGTGCCTTTCCTGGGCACCACTGCTTCCCAAAGAAACAGGGGAAGCAATTCCCAAAGAAACGGGAAGCAATTCCCAAAGAAACAGGGGGAGCAATTCCTTGCTATCTTGCAAAGGAAATGAACCCGAGGCAGCCACGACACCACAACCAGTAATGGGCACTCCATGGATCTGCCCCACAAGCAATGATACCAAAAGTGAATGGTGAATCCACTTATCCCTTCCTACACCCCTCCCAAGCAAGAGTGAAAGCACAGGCAGGCACAACCACCACCACCACCGTGTGTGCCCTCCCAACTGGCTCCCAGCCTGGGGCTGTGGGACACATCACTGGTGTCCCACGGAGAGGAGAGCAGGTCAAGAAAACAGAAGAAATGCAGAGGAAAAGGTCAGAATGGTGATTTTTGTATTATCTATAGCACAGCTATTTTATTTTTCCTTAATAGAGGATGTTTAACCGTTTGGAGGAAATCAGTCGACCTTTAGGAAGGGAAAATTCTGAAGGAAGACAATCCAAAAATATGCTGAAGGACCACTCTTGTCGATGGGGAACAATTTCTCTGTCCACAGGGACCTCTGTCAGGCAAATAAAATCTTCTGTCAGCAGCTGCACACAGAACCTCCAGTGCTGGAGGATAAAATCTGATTGTGTGCACATCTGAGGAGATGGTATCTATTCACTGCCTATTGGCACACAATGTGCTGGGTAAAAACAGTTTAAACTCAAATCTCATTCTCCTCTTTAGAAAAAGAAGGAGAGAAAAGCTGTAGGCCTATGGCAGCAACTCCGGTCCAGATGTCTCTCTCTGCTGGTTTTTATGTAAGTAGCAAGTGTTTTATTAAATGATAACCTGTTGGCAATAAGAAGGCAGAGTACTCTGGATGGTTTTCAGTGTCACCAGATTGAACTTTTTTTTAGGATACATGAGAAAAAGCTAAACACAAATGACATGCAGAAGTCACAGAGCATTAAAATTACCCCCTGATATTTTAGACTGAATGATCCCCCGATATTTAGTGAAAAAACCACAGATTTTTGTTGTTACTGGAGTTGCATCATACGCACCAGCTTCAAGTCACAGTGTCTTAATAATACTAGCAGTAATATTCAGTGGTTTATTGTCCTGGGAAATCAGTGCTTAGCAGCTTGACATTTCACTAACACGACGGTTTTACTGAAGCACTTGGAAAAATCCCACCTCACACTTCTGCCACGCAACCAGCACCCTGCAACCAGCACAGGAACCTCTGCGCTCCTCCACCAATACATTCACAAGATTCCCCCACCAAGATGATAATACTCAATCTGCACTTATTTTCCAGATGATCAACTGGACTTGTGCACGCCTTACAACCTGGCCTTTGGCATTCTCAGCAAGAGCAGCATTAGGTCCAATGATCATTATCTCCATGACTTCAATTTTCCTCTCAGCCTCTCTCAATCTCGAACCAAAGCTTTCCAGCTCCTTATCCACTGCAGCATGAATAGCATCTCGCTTCTCTATAATGTCTGCCAAGCACTTAGCAAGCCCAGCACTGCCTGATAAGCCCAGCCCGTGCCTCCTGACAGTACAGAGCTGAGAGCAGTCAAGCCTGACCCTCCCGGCTAGAAGGAAGTTTGAAAGTGAAATACCAGGGCCTCAGAGAGGCCACTCGGCCTCGTATTTCCTCCGCTGGAAGCACACAGTGCCTGACATCCCATCCCCTGGTGCAGGGTCACACCACCAGCTCCTACAAGCTGCCCACATTTGCAGTCCACCAACATTAAAGGTCTGTGTAGGTTTGTCACGGCCTAGCTGGAGGAATGAGCTTTCCATTGCTAAATATTGGATTTTATCCCGATTCCAGCAGTGAAAACGGCACAGCAAACGAGGGAGGCAGCTGTGTAACTCGGCTTCCAGAGCTACAAGAGGTGAGAGAAGCGCCCGAGGCACAAGTCCCTTCCCCAGAGCCCCTCCACTGCCGCCCTTCCTTTTCCTGAGGACTCCAGACATGTCAATTCCAGATGCACAGACCAGACAAGTTCTTTCCTAACCTCATAGAGAGTTAGGAAAAAAGCTACCTGGGTATAAAAACCACATGGCATCTCCCTTCCGGGACTATTCCCATTGATTTCCCTTCTGTGGGTTAATTGGGATCCCCGTGTCAGGGTTTGGGAGCAGCAGAGTTCCCACTGCACCTCTCCATGGATTACCCTCACTCCCAGTGCCAAGGCTGATCTCTTCTTACTGATTTAAACCCATCCTGGTTTTTTCGGGGATCTGTGAAGAACCAGCTGTGGGCTATGGAAAGAAATTCCATAAAATAAAGATTTTTTGGTTGGGGCAAGATTGCTGCTTCCCCCAGCAAGCTGCTGTCAGAGGAGAGCAGAATCCAGCAGCTTGATTTTGCATTTGTTATTCCTTTCTTTAAGAGCCACATAAACGATCTGATTAATAATAATGGACCTGTTACTGCTTCCACCATCCCCAAAGGGAGCAAAATCAGGTTTGGCATTTGCAATTATGACTGCTGAAGCAGGAGTTACCCAGGGTCGTGTCAGAGAATAGAGGGCTTGATCCTGGGCAGCGCCGAGCGCTCCCAGCACCGCTCAGAGAAACCATCAAAGCATCTTTTCATTTTTGTTTAATACACCTAAATCCAGCCTGTGGCTGCAGGATGAGCTGGGCCACAGCAGAGAGAGGCACTGGGGACACGGAGGAAATCTTTCCCCCAGGAGAACTTGACTCAAGCTGGCTGGGAACATGAGGCACAGGTGGCCCATGGTGGATCACACCCCGCATCCTCCGCAGGATCTGCTCCCTGTTCAGGTGGCAGAGAAGGAAATCAGGGTCAGACAGAACCCATCAGGCTCCAAGAGTCCAGGCCTGAATTGTACCCTTAAGGGCTCCCAACACATTTGTTGCTGGAGCTAGTGGATGTCTCATCCTATTTACATAATATATGACCTAATTTTGTGTTCACTGAGTATTTAATTACAGCCGATTGAATACAAAAATGACTCAAAATACTCCCAGCACTAATAATTAATGTTTTAATTGTGGTTTTTTTTTCGTGGGGCTGGGGTTTTTTTTTGCCTTGCATGCAGCATTTAAATAATTTGAGCACATATCCAAGAAAAAAGAAAAATTAAATAAAGAAAATGCATTGCTGCTTCTGGAACCAGCTCAGAAGGGACCAGTGGTTGTTTAATGTGGTGGCCCCTCCTTTTTCTCCACAGACACAGGGATTCTGCATTTCACACTCCCGCTACCAGAATTAATAATTCCAGCCCATTTTGTGAACTAGAACCTCTGTCAGCTCGCTCACCCAACTCCATCCCTCTGGGACAGGGCCTTGTCAAGCCGTGGAGCATCATCTGCTGCCTCTGGCAGAGCTGAGACACAACTGTGCTGAAAGGAATCTGAGCACAGCTGCTCAGCGACTGCTCTCCCAGCTCAAGACAAAGTGGCTCTGTGAGGAACACCAACTATTCACCAGGATTTTCAAGATATTTAATAAGAATCTCTTTAGTAAGTGTGTATTTCCATCCCAGGCAGGGCTGCAAATCCCCATCCCATTGCCAGATGTTTCCAGCCAGTCCAATCCCCACCATTTCTCAGGGAACAGCTTTGCAATGTTGTATTTCAGCTCATCAAAAGGCTTCAGGATGACCATTTAATTAAGCCAGTTCAAAACATTTCACACTTCAGACAGCGACAGATTCAAAAAACAAGTAAAAATTGAAAAAAAAGCGGAAGGACTAATAACTGTAGAATTGTTCACATACCTTAGATAGAAAGGGTTTACATGTTCTAAACACTTAAGGAATTACAAGTTCTTAACCTATAAAGAACAAACCCACCAAAGAATCACTACCACAGTGCACTATCAGTCTTCCTGCAGCACATCCAGGAGTACTCTCCGTGTTTTCTTCCCTGGGAATGACTCAGATAATGATAGCAAGTGGCAAATTAAATCATACCAGTGCTATCTGAGAGCTGCAATCCTTTATGATTAGGGGGCTTTGTTTAGGAAAGAAAAAAAAAAATCCCATTTATAAAAAGCTTATCTCAGGGATAAGGGACCATTGTTTTTAGACTGTTTTTAATAATGCCAGCCTTTAAATAAGAAATAAAAAAACAAACCAAAAACAAACTCTAAAAGATCTTCTAAGCAGAAGGTCATTATAAATAAAACAAAACATTAGCCTGTAAACCACTGTTTCTGCAGAGCCAAGAAATGCTCAAACATACCCAATATGTTAATCCCACACTCAGTTATCAACCACTAGTTTTCACCTTGAACCCAATTAATTATTCTTTCCACAATTAGTTTATTGGAATCATAATCTCCTCCTCCTGACTCTTTTCCTGAAATAATAATTCCATTATTATATGGCCATAATACACACCAGGAAAGCAGAGTGTTGTAGAAAGGCCTTTTAGCTTTCGAGATCAATACGAATTATTGTGCTCAGCATTTCCCTCTCCAGATATTTACACCATGCTCATCACCTCAGTATCCCAGCTCAATACAAGAAGAACAAAAACTTGTTCACAACACAGCATATTTAATCTTGGAGTGCTTGACAAGCACCAGCCAATATCCAGAACTCCCTGCTGGCTGCTCTGATGGAGCAACTCAGGTTTAGAGGCTGAGCACAGAGCGGGGCTCGGTGCCAGGGACAGGGCTTGGGCAGGAATTGGGCTCAGATGGGGGTCCAACAACCCCCAGGTGTAGCAGCCCCCTAAATCTGCAGGCACCTGAGCTCATGGCCACATTCCCCAAGGTGTTGAGTCCAAAGCTTCCCCTCACATCTCTCCAACTCTGGATATAAATAATTGTCCTCTCTGTCCTTTCCTGCCTGGGCAATTCTGGAAGGTGCTTCAGACTCTCCAGGCTTTAAAAGATCGCCTTGTCCAGTGCCAAACTCTTCTGTGGAATCTGTATTTAACCCAAATTTAGGGCTTCACTCAGGGATCCAAGCACTCAAAAATAAGATGCTGCAAAAGCCAAGTCTTCTATTCAATTTAATCCCAAGCAACCTCTGACATCAGAGCCACAGTGACTAATCCAGCAACAATTAGTGACCAGCTTTGGTCCTCAATCAGTTCAGTCATGGGGAAAAAAGACTGGAAACAATCTCAAAAGACCTGGGTCTTGTGGAAACCTGGCCTGGTGCACGTCACCCACGCAAACCCTGGGAAGGATGGCAGTGATGGATGTGTAATCACCCAGTGGGTTTTTTGTTCAAATATCAGAAATCCAGGAAAACCAGGGCTCTCCATGCAGGAGGAGAAGAAGTTGGGGGAAAGAAGAAGAAAAAATAAAGCTCCCTTTGTCTTCAACAAAGTTTCTGTTTAGTATTTCAATGAAATATTTACTTTTCCAGTATTTCATGCTTTAATTATTCAGTACTGAAATCAGTTTAAAGAGCTGCCATGGTCTTAAATGAAGTTCTAAAAACAATACCTTGGAGCTCCCCATTTATCATAGTTTAATGACTTTCATCTCAAGTCTGCTCTGCCTGCAAGTCCCAGAGCCTCCTTCCTCTTCAGGGAGACTGGACAAACCCACTCCAGACACCACAAGAGGAGCTTTTGGAAGGGCTGCCTACAAATCCCACGCTGAGGCAGCAGCAGAGGCAGAAGTTGGCTCGTTCTGCCCCTGCAGGATGGTGAAAGGCCATCAGTGTGTCTGCCTGCGTGGGTTAAACAGCCCCGGGGGACGTGGGAGGGTTTGGTGTCACCACAGATCCACCACACAAGCGACAGGGGTGATCAACATCCAGCTTCAGAGGCAAAAGATGGGAAAAAAAGAGAGCAGAGAAGGCTTGAGTTGGCTTCACGGCAGTTGGTGACACAGCTAAGAGAAGGACCCATGGAGAGGTTCCCCCACCCACAGCCAACTTCTCCCCAGGTCCCTGTGTGTGAGGTCTGCAGCACCTGAAACACCCAGACGGGGCTGCAGAGGGTTTGCAGATGAGCCCTCATCCCTCCACACTCAGAACAGACCAGCACACTACAGCTACACCAAACACAAGCTTAAAGTTCACCTGGTGCATTTTCACAGCAAGACGTGTCCGTGGACAACCCGAAACCCCGTTGGCACAGCAATAAAACTCCTGCCTAAAACTCCTCCGTTTGTCTTTGCGAGCAAAACCAGCGCTGTCATCGCCTCACCTCCGCTAAGCCAGGGCAGCTTTCAGAGGCAAAGTCCCTGAGAATGGTGCAGCTTTTGACAAATTACCGTGGTCAGAGCAGACTGGAGATCCCTATCACCTGCCAAGGTGCCTGGAAATGCGTTCCCTGGTCTCTCCTGGAAGTGCAGCCCGTGGCGATGATGCCGCTGAGTCCCAGCTACCAGTGCAAGCACCCGACACAGAGACGATCTGAGCTCACAGTCCAACTCGATATCCCTCTAAAGGGAGAGGGGGAATGCAAACAAGCAGACTACACTGGTCAGTGTGACAGTCATTTGTCACCAGATGAACTCTTGTCAGGTCTGGGGCACTTCATTTCTTTTCGCTTCTTGGGCATCAGGGTGGCGGCGATGATTGAGAACAGCGCTGCGGTGTCTGTGCAGATCTGGAGAGAAGGCTCCCAGGAGGAAAGAGAGATGTTCATCGGGGTGTTTTAGGAAAGGAGCAGCCCAGGTTTGGGCGGGGGGATCATTGGTAGAATCAAACAGAACAGTTTGGGATGGAAGGGACCTTAAAAATCCCCTGGGCAGGGACACCTTCCACTGTCCCAGGCTGCTCCAAGCCTGATCCAGCCTGGCCTTGGGCACTCACAGGGATCCAGGAGCAGCCACAGCTCCTCTGGGCAACCTGTGCCAGGGCCTCCCCACCCTCCCAGGGAAGGATTTCTTCCCAACATCCCATCTATCCCTGCCCTCTGGCAGTGGGAAGCCGTTCCCCTTTCTTTTATCACTATGTGTCATTGTAAAAAGCCCCTTTCCAAAATACGCTGCTGTTATTTCGTGAACAGTAGATACAATGTAAAATCAGGCCCTGAGAGTAATTACGAGGTTCAGGATAATGCTACTATTATTTCTGGTGCTCAGTTTCTGTATCTGGTGTCTAACGCATCTCAGCAGCTCATTATTAAGCTCAAAAAAATAATGTGTCTCTTATCTAATTCACAAACTGTGAATACTAAATACTTTCAGACTGTGTTTTGTTTGTTGTTGTTGTTGTTTTTTGGAGAACTCAAAATTTTCAAAACATCTAGAGGGCTCCTAAGGAATAGCATAAAACAAATACTTTGCATTTTCAAAATTAAAATTCTGGAAGAGGCTCTAAACCTAACACCAAACACTTATGCAACTTGAATTTTAACCATCTTCACATCCTTAATCTTCATCATGTTTAGTACATTACATTTCTTTGACAACTAATCAATCAAAGGCATCATACCTTCTGTAAAGCTGCCAATTTAGTGTCATTTTGCCCTCTCTCAACGACGATTTATTTCCTACAGAAACTTCCTTGTTTATTTTATATATGTATAATTTATATACATAAAGATATAGCAGAATGGGAAGGGAAATAGGAAAAGCAAAGCAGCCAACACAACACTGCACCACTCTGGACTGTCAAGAAGAAACCCACGGCTTTCCACGGATCCGCATCGACAAATCGCCAAGGACACCCCCGCGGTTCGGTGTCCAACACGGGAAAGCAAAGAATTGGCTCTAAAAGGACTAAGAAGCTCTGGAAAGAGGCCACGGAGGACCCAGCAGCAGTAATGAGCTCTTGTGAATGAAGAGAGGAGCAGTTTTCACAGCTCTGGCAGAGGGGAAGGCTGTGAAACGCAGTCTGGTGGTTGCGCTCCGCCAGGAGAACGCTGCCGAAAATAAAACCCGAGCGCGTCGCTATTTGTCCACGGCCTGACATAAATGTCATAAAAGATAAAGGGAGAGTGGAAAGAGATCAGCATTAAATACTAACAGAGGCAAGAGCACAAAACTACTCAAGGAAATGGCAGCTCCAAAATCAGAGCAAATCTCCCCGCACCCCTGAACAGGGAAGAGAACATCCAGGGATGCCCACCAAGAGCAGATGTCACCAGGGGAATTCTACCGAGGGAAGGTTGATCCTTCTGCAGGTTCTGCTCTTCCTAAAAGCACCGGGAGGGGGTTTTCAAAAAGGGATTGATTTCCTAAATGGGAACAACAACACAGCCTAATTCCATTATTTTCAAGGGAGCTGCATTTGAAAGGTCTGTTCAGGTGTGATGATGGCACCTTCCAGGAAAAGGAAAAGGTGGGTGAGGAATCAATTCTATGAACCACGGTGACTCAGGCCACTTAAAGAAAACAACAGAAACAATCAAATCTTTCCCAACAATTCAATGAGCCACCCCCTAAAAGCATGGGATAAGCCATAGGAGCGTCCTTGCAGCAGCACACCTGGCCCCATCCCAGTCTGCCCGCAGATACTGGGAACCCACAGCTGCTTCCCACAAGGTTTCCGGCTACTCCTGGGAACATATTTTTCCCAAAACAGCCTCAGGGTGAGGGAATGCAGACCCAGGGCTTGCTCTGGCTACGTGGCCTGGAGGAATGGGGCAGGGCCACCATCCCTACAGAGCCTTGGAAAGGGCAAGGAGCTGGAGAAGAACTGGAATAATGCCTGGAAGGAAGGGATGCCAGCACTGACTGGTAGCTGATACAAAGATACATCCAGCCTACGAGCCTCCCCCTCAGCGTTAAAGCAAACCCATCCCACACCATGGCAGCACTGCTCTCAACCAGCTCCAGGAAGAATCCAAGGATTTCAGACGTGAGGCTGAATGACAGACTGGGAGAGGAGGGGAGAGCGTGGGGAAGGGAAGCTCCCACCTGCGGGAAAGGCTCACAGCTGCTCTTGAACTCATTAGCAGAAATCTGCACGGGAAGATAATAAAATTCAAAGTTCAAACACCCAGTTAGGGAAGGGCAGCTGGGCACCCAGCAACCTCCCAGCTTGTAGGGTATTGGTTTTAATGGCTATTCATAACTTTTACCAAAAACCTCCTGGTCACCTTGGCAGTCCCTGCCAAGCTGGTGAGCAGTGCTGTGAGATCTGGGTGGGCTGCACAGTGACCTTTCCACACCACATTAGTGCCCGTAATTTGCTGAACTAACAGTTCCTCCTGCTGCTTTTGAATGCGTATCCAATGACTTTTGAGCTACCACTCAAGTCTTAAAAGCTTCTTACAACCTACCCTAGAGCCGGCTCCAAGTTGTTGTGCTGGGCACAGAAAATCTGCAACACTTTGAGCCCTCAAGATAAAATCTTCTGCCTAAATTTTACTGCACTGCCATCCAGAAAATAAAATCAAGTGGACCAAGGTCCCAGTAGGCCCAAAAAGGCTTACAGGTACCTCCCACCTTATTTCCATAAGTTGTACCAAACACCTCATGTTCAGAAATTCTTGTACTTCCATTTCCTCTGAGACCTGAGTAAAACAATTATTCCCTTACACTGTGCAAACAAAAGACATAAAACTTTGCTCAAAAGCTAAAAATTATATATTTCTGTGCAGTGAGATGCATCAGAGTCCAGATTTCATTACTTTTCTTGGTTCTGATTGTGTTTCAGGGGTTCTTGTGAACATCACAAACAGCAACTCCTCTGCTCCACCTGTCAACCCAAAAGTCAACCCAATGGGACAACCAAGGACTTGTCCTGTCTCAGGAAGGCTGGCCAAGCCTAGAAGAAACTGGATTTAGCTGTCTGTGAAAGGACCAGTGAGGTTCATCCCAGAGCTGGACACCAGTGAGGGGAAGAGAAACTATCAGATATTCCTCATCCTGCAAAGAGATGCAGACACATTTATCAGCCTCACCACCCTCTAGCTCAGGAAGCACCTTAACCTGGCACCTGTTAAAAGATTTAAGACAACACTGCTCCAACTTCTGAGGTCCTGGGCCACTGTGCTGGTGGGTGACATGTCCCCACAGCTGTTCCTCCTTCCTCTGACTCTAATGAATCCTGTTTACTCCTTTCCTGTGCACCTCCAGACAAAAATGGCCCTGTAACTACTGTACATCTTATTTGTCCTTGCTTTTGCAATAAGCACTCACATCAATGAGTGTTTAAAACACTGCAAAATTCAAAAGAAACTCCCCTAGGTGGTCTATGCATACAAATAAGTATATATTTTGCTTTTTCATAAAAAGACACCCTGCAGGTTTCAAGCTCCTCTCACTGCAAGAGATATTCTCAGGCAACAATGCTGATTTGGTGTAAGCTGATCCGTATCACTGAATCCTGCCTTTGTTTTTGGCAGTCCCCTTTCAAGGTGACTAAATTAAAGTGGAAGTACAATTCCAGGCAGCCCAACCAGGGGCAAGGCTGTGTTGCAAAATCTAAAAGGCTGAATAAGATGAAGCAGACCTTCAAGCTGAAGAATTAGCTCATTAAAAAAAAAAAAAAAAAAAGGCACTGAGAATGTCATTAGTCATCATGGAATGAGAATCCCAGAATGGTTTGGGATGGAAGGGACCTTGAAGACCATCTCATTCCAACACCCTGCCATGAGCAGGGACACGTTCCACTATCTCAGGGTGCTCCAAGCTTCATCCAGCCTGGCCTAGGACACTTGCAGGGATCCAGGGGCAGCCACAGCTTCTCTGGGCACCCTGTGCCAGAGCCTCCTCACCCTCACAGAGAAGAATTTCTTCCCAATATCCCACCCATCCCTCCGTCAGGCAGTGGGAACCCATTCCCTCTTGTCTTGGCGCTCCATGCCCTTTTCCAAAGTTGTTCTCCAGCTCTCCTGGAGCCCCTTTAGCTACTGGAAGAGGATCCAAGGTCTCCTCAGAGCCCTCTCTACCCTCCAGGTTGAACAACCCCATATCAGAACTGAGAAAATTACACCAGTCAGGCAAAACCAACACCACAGCTCCTGACTCAGAACCCCTGACATTTAATGGGCAGAGTTTAAGAAGCTGCTTCTTCAGTGAACCTGATTTACATGAACACGACTGGTTTGCCTCAGTTCCAAGCAATTCAGCCCAAAACACATGGCTTGTCACTCACCCCAGCCCTTCCAAAACCATTATGCACAGCACATAGAAAGAGACAAATGGAGAAGATATCCAAGTTCGTTTCAAGTGTGTGAGCCTGAAATTGCTAAGAAAAAATATTTGCTGTCTGCACCTGTGTGAAATTGAGATCAGGGCTGTAAGTGCTCTCAGCACCGTGCACGCTGTGGCACCAATACACTAATCACCCAAGGGTTCAGCAGCCTCGTTAAAATGCATCAGCAAAGAGCACATTTCCTCATCTAACAGACTCCAAAGAGGAGCTGATGCACCCTTCCTTCCTTCCCAGCAAAACCAGGGCTTGGCAATGCAGGGATCTGTGTGCAGCCTGAACTGAGATGTCAGCGAGCCCAATGCCCCGTGTGAGCACTGGCCACAGGTGTGTGTGTGGGTGCCTGCTGTCCCAGGGGTGCTGGGGCACATTCTGAGCTTTTGCACAGAGGGAATCACCCCACAGAGCTGCTCTTCAAGGCTGCCCGTGACACCCTGGCTCACCACACAGGAGCCTTTCAGCCTGGCTTTTAAAAACCTCATCCTTAGAACGCCGTGGCAAGTGAGCCCCACAGAGGTAGCCCTGGCAAGCCACTGCTGGATCTTCACAGCACGCTGATGCCAGCAGAGGACCTGGAAGGCACAATCTCCAGGTATGGAATCTGCTTGTCCTCCCAATACCCACTCCTGGTGTTGGAATCACTTGACCCCTCTGCCTCACACGGGTCAGTGACCCACCCTCCTCACCCTGACAGAGCTGGGGGTGAAACCACGAGCACACCCTGATTTATTCCCCAGGCCAGCTGTAATCCAGGGAGCTGAGCCCTGACAAAGGCAGAGCAGGGGCTCTGTAGACCAGGCTCTGCTCACAAAGCTCAGCAGAGCCCCAGAGCTGTGGCAGGACCACAGGGAGAGCCCAGGCAGGTGCCGATGCAAGAGCTCACCAAACACACTCAAGGCCAGACTGCTGCACACTAAAATAGCTGCTGCATGAAAGGCACAGCCAGCTCTGCATATTCAAGATCAGAGTGGAGATAGATGATGAGATTCTGTGCTACGCACAAAAGCCAAAAATCACCAGTGCATTTACAGACCAATATTCGCCTAATCCCATCTTTATTTCTGGTGCATAAATGAAGCTCATTACAAATTATTTTCTTCAGAAAGCTACCAGCAACCCAAAATAATTTATGAATGTGCTGTTTGCATTTATACATCCTTGACACCCACAGCAAACATCAAAACAAGGAATTCAGTCAGTCACATTGGTTGTAATACATGATTCCTCTTTTTCTCCCTGGGTTCTGTCACAGCTACGCCCAGCAAGCTCCTTCAGCAGCATCTTTTATGTCATTAGGTGTTCATACACACAGGAACACACATTCACTTTGGGGGGGCTCATTCTCAGCCCACCTCACCTTCCTGCACGAGCAAAAAGGCATTTTGAGACAACGCACGTGCATCTATCCAATAATCCCTGGTACAAAATAAACAGTGAAATGTCCTGACCCGGCTCTCTGCATTGCTCCCCTCCTCACTCTCACACTGCACCATTTGCCCGCCAGCTGCAGTAAATGGTGAGGTTCTGACGTGCAGGGACACAGCAGGGATGGCAGCGAGTGCTGGCGGTGCAGGGAGCACACAGCAGCACAGCCTGTCCCACCCAGAGAGACCTGGAGCACTTGCCAGCCCGGACAGGGCTGCTACAGGACAATTCCCACACCTGGAACATCTGCCAGCCTGGACAGGGCTGGTACAGGGTGCTGCCACCCCACCTGCCTGCTGGGTGATGCCTCCAAGCACCAGGAGGCAAAGCTGACACAGCCAGACTTGCTTTGCTTTCAGCATTTCCTTCCTTGAGCACTTCAACAGGACACAGACCTCAACAAAGAAATTCAGAGACACAATTCCCCCCTTTTTTAAATTATTTTAAGAGCACACACCCCCCTCACAAACACATCAGCGCACAGAGCAAGGACAGGATGAGCACTGCCAGACACAGACCTGGCACACCTGGCCCAGGGACACGGGTGGCACATGCCCAGGGGGCTGCTCGGGGCGTGGGCAGTGCCTGGAGCAGCCTGGGTGGCTCTGCCACGGCTGGTGACCACCAGGCAGGGGGGATGTGTCCAGCCCCCAAAGCTTTCCCAGCCACTGAACCTTGGCACTGAACACCAAAAAGTGTTAAACAGCAGAGCCGGGGCTGCTGAGAGCGGAGCAGACCTGGGAGATGCTGGGGAGGAGGGGGGGATGCCAGAGAAGCCCCCCACACCTCCCTCCCCTCGGGGCTGTGCTGCAGGAGAGACCCTGCTCCGAGGGGAGGGGGCTCAGGACAAGGTGGGGCTGGGGGAGATTCCAGCCCTGCTGCCTTTGGTCTCTCCTGGCAGTTTGGAGGGGGCTTGGAGCAACCTGGTCCAGTGGGAGCTGTCCCATGGCAGGGGTGGGATGAGATGAGCTTTGAAGTCCCCTCCAACCCAAACCAGCCTGGATTCTATGAAGATTTGCCACAGAAATGACCCCCACAGCTCCCCACAGCCCCCCCACATGCAGAACCCAGATCTCCCGTGTCCCCAGCACATCCCACACGTTTGGATCTGCAGGATCTCATCCGACCACCTCAGAGAAAGCCACCACCACAGCCTGAGAGCACCACAACTCCCTCTCTTCCTCAGGGCTTTGTGTTTGCAAGAACCAGACACAAAGAGGGACTCTTATTATCAGCTCTGCACTGAGCACACACACACAGAGCCCTCCTGATTGCACACACCAGGTAAAATCAAGCATCAGGAATTTTCCCTCAAACCTTGTGTTAAACTTCACTCCATCAGCCAACAGCTCTTTTCCTTCTAAGTCCTTGAACACCAGTTATTTGATACCAAATTCAATGTTTGGTCTGTGTAGTACAGCAATTTAAGGAAAAAAAAAGAAAAAAAAAGGAGAGAATACTGCATTTAACACATTTGGAAATACAATTAATCAAACACAACTTCACAAATAAGCAGTCCCCTCTGCGCCCCAAAAGAAAAAAAAATAATAAAAAAAAGAAAAACCTAGAGTTCAAATTTAGGAACTGAGAATGAAGCTTGGAAATTTGCCACAAATGGAGAAGAAGGGATACGGCTTATGAAATAACCCCACCGTTTCTGTGTATAATCATTATTTTCAGTTTGGCCTCCCTAAATTAAATTGGTTTTAATCTTTCCTGCTAAACTGGCACAACGCTGACTCCAGCTTTTGGGTGTCCATTTGTTCTACCACATGACATCACGAGATGCCTGCCAATAACAGAGAGATGCCTAAAAGCCTTGAAATTCTTGGCTTTGGGACTCCAGGTTTTCTGAGAACTGTTAATTTACTTTGGCTTAAATCCTAGATTTTGGCTCCACTTGAGAAAAGTATTTCTCACACAGTAATTAAACTTGTAGTGGACAACACTGACGCAATGGGGGACGAGCTGCAGAGACAGGATGTTGTCTAGGCACGTTTTTCTGAGCCTTCTCTTCTTGCAGCCACGAGGAGAAAGCACTGAAGGACCAGCAACACAGTTTAAGTTCTAATTAGAGGAATTAAGGAAGAAGAAATGGCATTTGTTAGACAAAACTTTATGTATAATTACAAAATTGGAGCAAGCCAAGCTGTCAACTGGAAAACAAACTCAGACCGTGTAAAATTCCGAACAAGAAACAGCAGCAGAGGAAATCACCCTTCCCAAAGGAGCATTTCCTGGGGTCTGAGCAGCATCCTTGTGCTGGTGCACAGCAGGAGAAGCCTCACCTCTGTCACTGCATGGGAAAAACACAGCAAAACCAGGGCACAGCACAAAGACAGTGCCCTGACCCTCACAACTCTCCGGGACAGAGCCCCTTGGCTGCTCCCAAACGGGAATTTGGCTCTGTTTCCCTGCACTGCTCGTGGAGCAGGAGACCAGAAATGGTACAAGACTGCGAGTTCAAATCCATTACAAAATAGTCTGCAAAAATAGCTGGGCCTTGTAAGAAATATCCTTCTCCATGGAAACCACCAGACGCTCCGAATCCTGGCAGACTGGGAGAAAAGGGGTTTGTATTATTAAAGGAAACGTCGGCGTGTTTGGGGTTTTATAACCCTGACCTTCAGCGAGAGAGGAGCAATTGCTGGTGCCCAGCACAGGTCAGCTCAACTTCCCACAGCCTTCCCTCTCCTCATCCAGGGATGTGAAATTCCCGAGGGACAGAAGGATGGGCGGGGGGGTGGGGGGGGTTTCCTCTGCAGGTCTCTGCAGTGCTTTTAATTACAGGCACAGAATGGGAAGAAGCAAGGGAAAGAAAAGACCCCCTGGGGTTTTAAAACACCTGTCCACACAAATCAGACACCTCCACTTGCTGGTTTTTTTTTGGTGTGGAACGAGGCAAAGCAAGGCTCCTGCAGCACATTAATAAATGCAGTTTATGTATTTCAGCAGCTGTGTATTCCAAACCTCTCGCACTCCAGCGAGTGCAAGATGAGCCATTACTATTCCCTCCCTCACCCAAAACAGTTTCCACTTTGGATGCCAGGTGGGGAACTATAGATTAATTAACTCCCAACTGGCACTGATGGGATAATTACAGTCTCCTGTCTCTGGATTTCACCATTTCCAGCTGAACTCCCACACCAAAAAGCAAATCCTAACCATGAACCTCCACTTCTCCACTGGCTCCCAACAGGGCACTGACCCCTTACCTGTGGAGGCTGGGATTCACAATTCACAAGAACTTAATAGAATATTTTTAAAGAAAAAAAAAGTGCTGCAGCCTCAAAACATGAAAGGGCTGGGCTACAAAGGAGCACTCATATAGAGAGCAATTATATTTTTGATATCTAATGGTTCTGCCTCAGGAAGCAAGAGCTGGCTAGCATCAAACTGTATAAAAGAAAGGATTATGGGCTCATGAAAAAAGAATGCCATTTTGATTTAAAACCCAGCAAAGCATAGTGCAGATTTGTTATTTTAACTCACAGTGCTTAATTCCTATAACAAGCCTGAATGCCATTAAGGACGAAAAATACACGAAATACTTGTGGTACAAGACATTAAAAGTAACCTCAGTTCCCATCAATGGCTCTGAACACGCCATTCTCTGCTTCCTGGAGCTGCTCTGCACCTGCACAATACATCTGGGCTGCACAAGGCTGCAGCAGGAAAAATTAAAAACCAAAAAAAAAAAAAAAATTCAAACTCATTTCCAAGAACCTGCTTCTCTCTCCCATCCCAGGTCATGGTAGCTCCCAGCCAAAGGAGCCCAAAACCTCCTCCTGACTCCCCAGCCAGCACCAAAAGCAGCTTCCACCTGGTTTCTGTGATTTCATCCAGGCCCACAGGTACCACAGCAGAGTTTCTGAAAGAAATTTTCAGCATTTAATCCCCAGCACCAGCAATCATCATCACGGGTGAAAATACAGAATTCGCACAAAAAGAAAAAGATTTAGCTCTTCCTCAATTCATGAAATTAAAGGATAATCCCCCAATTATTCAGAATACTTTTGTAGTCTGGTATCTCAATTTGCCTTTTACTTTTATAGTGGGGTTTTGGGTGGTTTTGTTGTGGGTTTCTTTTGAAGTCACTCGAGTCCAGAGGATTTAGAAATTATGCAAAACCGGTTGCTGCTCCCTGTTTTAAAGAAATGGGTGTGTTCAGTGTGCCTTGTTTCATGAAGCAGCATGCAGTATGAGCAAATAAATACACATAAATACGTTCTTGCTGCATTAGTCCATTAAAAAGAAAAAAAAAAAAAAACAACAAACCAAAAACAGTTCTAACATGCAGACATGGACACGATTTCTGCAGCACCTGCACCACCATCACAACAAATGTGACACTGGGCAAACATGAGGAAAGATGGAAAAGGGGCCAAGGCACAGCATAGGAGTGGAGAGCTAAATCTGTGCTGAAATGTGGTGGTTTGGGATCCCTGGAAGTGTCCAGGGCCAGGCTGGATGGGGCTTGGAGCATCCTGGGACAGTGGAAGGTGTCCCTGCCCATGGCAGGGGTTGGAACAGAATGGGCTTTAAAGTTCTTTCCAACCCAAGCATGATTTTTTTTTTTCTTGCTCAATCACCCCAAATCGTGTTTGAAACTCCCCATTTTTGTTTGGTAACCTCTAGATAAAGACACTGGAAGATAAATAAACAGACTGTAATGATTAACAAGGCACCTTTTGACAAGATTGATAATGCATTTATACAAGTTCCTCTGCGTGTCAAAAAACCCAATCCCAGACCATGCACCTGTTACTGCTCAGGAGGGAGAAGGATCACCTCCTGTCACACCTCATCCATCCCAACCCCCTCCATCCCCCCCAAAAATGCCATCCTCATCTGCCCACTAACAGGCTTTAACAAAGTCCCATCTCCTCCACACTTAATGAAAGCTGTGCAGGCAAACTCAGGGGGAAGATTTCTGTGAAAAACTGGGGAATGGTGTCAGTGATGGAACAAGAAGTGTTCTGGGGAGAGCTGGAACTCCAAATGCTGCTCCTTTTCTGCTGTGAAATGACAGCTGCATTTCCTCTGCTGACACCTCTCACCAACAGCCCCCATGGCCATCACTTCCTTACAAACCCTCCTGAAAACCCAGCCCCTGAAACTTTACACCAAATTATCCGAAGGGGTGAGCCAAGGGAATGCCAAATTATGAAGTCAAAAAAAGAGCATTAAGTAATCTGAGAAACAAGTGATCCAAGAACCAGGTAAACAACTCCACTCCCTTCTTTTCTCTCCCTTTCCTCATCCCATGGCTCAGATCCCCAGCCCAGAGGCTGCTCCAGGTTACAGGATGCATTTGTGTATTTCAGGGCTGCAGGTGACACTGGTTTTTGACTAATTCCAGCTGGATCAGTGAAACAAATCGAGCACCTCAGGAAGATTTGGGTGCTTCAACCTGGCTCCTTTAAGAATGCTCCTATAAAAAACCAGCCAAACCCAAACTGTTTTCCAATATTACCCTTTAAGTAAAAGTCCTGGGTTTATTTTTTCCTGAATCAATAAAAAAAGAATTTATAAGGGGTTTTATGACTCTTTTGATATTTATAAGAGCCGTTTAGAAGGGAATATAAAAATCCTACTGACTATTCAGGAAAATAAAATTTTATACAAAAAAGAGCTGTCAGAAGCCTTGGCTAGTTAAAAAAAAAAAAAAAACTTGCTAATTTTTATAAATCACAGTGAGTTTAAGTTTTGGGTGAAGCCACAGCAGGTACATAAGGGCAAAACTCTAGTTCTCTTCTTAATGTCTTTGAAACAATCAGATGCAGACAGAAGAAAGAAAATTCACTCCTTTAAAGCGATGGAGTATATTTCTGAACAGCTACTAATTAACACAAAAATATTTAAATATGAAATGTGAAGACAAAAGGCTGATGGAGGACAAACACTGCACCAGCCAAATACAGATTTTTAGCCTCTGCAGACTTCCTCCACTCACCCCATCCTTCTGAGGATCTCTACAGCTCCAAGCAGTGGAAAAACACCAAGGAGGTACAAAGATCCACAGAAATACACGGATCTACCTCTGCCTGCTGGGGCTGGGCTCTGGGACAGCCCCAGCCTGGCTCAGCCAGAGCTCCACCAGGATGAGCTCCATGGAAGCTTGGGCAGGACCCACTCCCCTCCCACAGGAGATGCATTTAAGCTGGGACAACACACATGAGATGGACCCACCAGCAGACAAAGCCCCTTTTTGGTTTCTACAGCTCAGGAAGCTTTATGGCTCATTTAAAGGAAGTATCTTGGATTTTTTGTACTGTTTAAAGCTCCATTTTTTTGGGTACAGCAGCGTCACAGCTTAAAATCCCTCATGCCACACAATTAGAGGCTTGTAAGAAGTGGCCTCTGCTCCAACACCTGCCCTTCCCCACACAAGCTCCATCCAGTTTGCTTTGCTGGGATAAGAGGGAAGCTTCTCAGAAACACCTTTCCATCCTCCCCACAGAGCCTCCAGCTCGCCTTCCCCTGACCTGTGTCTGCAAACCTGCACGGAAAACATTTTTTTCCCTCATTTTAATTTAATTTAATTGAGAAGCAGGTGCCTGCTGCAGTCCTGCAGGGCACGTTTAGATCCTCCTGCTGACGTTACAGAGGGTCCCTGCCATTCCTGCTGCACGAGCCAAGCCTGGCTCTTACCAGCCAGGCACCGACAGCCATGGGCTCCTCCCAACACAGCCAGAAACTGGAGCAGCCTCGTGCCCTGCTCTGGGACCCACAGCACTGGGGGGATGGAGGGATGGGGGATGGATGGATGGATGGATGGGTAGGTGGAGGGATGGATGGATGGATGGATGGAGGGAGGGAGGGATGGATGATGGATGGATGGAGGGATGGATGGAAGGAGGGAAGAATGGATGGATGGAGGGACAGATGGAGGGATGGATGGAGGGATGGAGGGATGGAGGGAGGTAGGGATGCAGGGAAGGATGGATGGATGGATGGAGGGAGAGATGGATGGAGGGATGGATGGAGGGATGGAAGGATGGAGGGATGCAGGGATAGACACACAGCCACCTCCATGCCCAGGTTGCAGCTCTCAGTGGCAAAGGCTTCCCCAGGGTAATTCCAGCTGTTCCAGGTGCCCCGAGCACAGTTGTGCCCCAGGATGGTGCAGTAAATGGTTTATTCATGCCCAGATCTCTTGCAGGAATCATTACAAGCTTTAGCTGGTCACACATGGGGCTGCAGATTTCCAACACAGATAATTAAAGCCACAATGGCAAAAATAAAGCCTCAGTGGGAGTGACACACAATCTGTACCAAGGAGGACAAAACAGGGCAGGGAGGAGCATGGTGAGAATTAGTTCTTGGAGGGAGAAAGGAGAGGCAACCCAACAGACCTGAGCTGCTTTCCATCCTTTTATGCTCTGGCTTACACCTCCTGATACCCAGAACAAGACAAAGTTCACTAGAAGGACACAATGCCAGGAGCTTCAGCCATTCCACATCCAACTTTAACAGATCTGAAACCCTCTGAAGTCAAAGCAAGTATTTCCCTAAACTCCAGGTGCCTTTTTGCTCCTGTCCTTTCTTTTTGTCATTTTCTTTTTGACAAGTATTTAAGTTACAAATATTCATACTCATCCTGTCCACTCCTCAGGAGGGTGGGGAAGTGTTCAGTGCCAAAGGTATAATCAAGTGCTCAGATAAGCTTACAGGTTTAAAGCCAGACATCAGTAATAGAAGCAATCACAGCCACCAAACTACTAAGGAGAGCAGTAATGGGATTATCTGTCAACACAAACAAAAGGATAAATACAAGCAAAACCATCAGTCCCTGAAACCCAATTCTCATGTTAATCTGAGACTACAGCAGGAAGATTAAAGAACCCTCGGATCACGTAAAAAGTTATTGATTGTAAAATTCTTGCCTTAAACAAAGTATGTGTTTGTGGTTTAGGATAACCACGTGCATGGCAGCAGCTGGTTAACCACGAAAAAAAGCTGCACCATCCCAAAGGAGCAGCAAACAAAGGATACAAATCAGGGACTTTCCTCTTCAGGGATGGGGCCTGGAGCAAGCTTCCATAGTGGAAGGTGTTCCTGCCCATGGCAGGGGGTTGGAACAAGAGCCCCATTCCCTGTCTCCCTGCACCACCGGATGCAGGAGATAGAGCTGGGAAGGAGGGAGAGGTGGGGGACAGGTGTTTTTAAGGTCTTATTTCACCTCTCATTACAGGTTTGGTATTATTATGGGTTTTGTTAGTAAGAAATTCACTGAATATCTCTAATTCAAGCCTGGTTTGCCCATGGTGGTATTTGGTGAGTGATCCTTCCTGGATCTCACCTCATGAACCCTTCATTACATCTTCCCTCCCCTCCCCTGTCCAGCTGCAGAGGGGAGTGAGAGAGAGGCTTTGGTGGGCCAACCCACTACATCTCCCTTCACCACATTCAAGCAGCAGGAAAAGAACCCAACTGACCCCTAAACCACAACACACCGTGCCATCCAAAGCCCCCTTTCACTTGGCCAGCTGTACTGGTGTGAACACAGCCAGAGCTCAAACACCCTCTGCCAGAGCTCTGGACCAGGTAGCTCAGCCCTGAGACTGATCCCTGAGCTGTCCCTGCTTCCTGCTGCTCTCTTCAGGTTGGCATTTTGCAGCACAGCATCACCTGCCTTTGCCCCTTGAACGTGGGAGCTGCTGGAGGTTGTGTCTGGCAGGGCAAGTGCCAGACTTTCCCCGGGCTCCTGCTGACAAGTGAGCAGGGGCAGTGCCCACACCAGAACACCCAGACGCTGGCAGGAGTTGGAGCACGGCAAGGGAGCCAGCCCTGTTTTTCCTTCTTTCCCACTCTTCCACAGCAAACCCTGCCAGCTGCCCTCTTAGCTCTGCAATGCTCAGCACAGCTGCCAAGGCTGCATCCCCATGAAAGGCAGACTCAGAGCATCCACCCTGCAACCCAATTACAGGAATTCACCTGAGCCCAGGGAGCAGGGAAGGAACAGAGGGGTCCCAGCAGCTGGAAGAGGCTGTGGCAGCTCGTAGTTAATTTGATGGCACCCAACTTCTGATCCAATTACAGCCCAGCACTGGGGACTGGCAGAGCTGTTCCCACTGCTGCTGACCCTTCCCAGCCTGGATGAATGATCCCAGTGCTTGCAGAGCTGTGACTCCTTAGGGCTGCACCCTCAGATTGCTGCAGTCAGTGAAGAGATCCTCATTTATTTAATAGGGTGGGATCAGGCTCTTGTTGTTCAAAAACCCTACAAAACTGGCAGCACAGCCAATGGGAAGGCTCAGAGAGATACCTGCCTGTGCCTGGTAAAAAAGGAGACTTATTTCCCTGACCCTGCTCTGTTCCAGATGCTCTCTCCCCATGCCAGAATTTCAGATAACACACAGGTTTTTAGGAATCTGTTCCCTCCCCTTTTTTTACATGAATGCCTCAAGTCCACGCTGCTCTCTGTGTGACAGGCACAGCTCCAAGCTCCCAAGGAAGGGGAGATGAGACACCAGAAGGCTCCATATGCATTTTTCATCTTCTTAGGCAACCGTGCCCCTCCACACATGGCTGAGGAGATTTTCTGCAAACAGTTCAGCCATCCACCTAATGCTTACTTAATGGGAGTGTTTTCAGAAAAACACTACAAGAATTTTCAAATAGAAACAATTAGCATTCGCAGTAATTTGCATCTACTTTCCCCCATTTCCAAAGCAGCAGGCTCTGCTTTAATATTAACCCCTGCTTGCTCCTCAAAGCCCAGTGCAGAGGAGCAAGCCACACAACTCCCATTAGAGACCACAGGAACGATTCAGTTCAGTGGGGAAAAGATTACATGGCAGAGCTTGAAACTTTGGGGGACGAGCCTTTGTTTTTAAGCATCCTGCCTGTCAGCACAATGAGCAGCTTCCATCACAGCCCTGCTGTTTTCAGCAGTGTTCCATTTCCTAATCCGTCCTCCTTTGCATCCAGGGAGCAGGGATGGGATTTACACGTGCACTATTCACCAAGTCACTCCCCAGTCACCTAAGCTGCCCTGAACTCACGATGGGCTGAGAGGAGAGCAGCCAAGTTCCTCCAGAGACTCAAAAAATCCCTGAGCCTGGGGAGGTGAGCAGGAGGGAAAGGTTTCATTAGCCAGAAATTTTGATGTGGGCTCATTTCTGAAAGCCAGCTATCCCCATGAACGTTTGCATCTTGGAAATCACAAATTACCCTGGGAAGTCTGGGTTTTCCAAAACGTGGAACAGCAGGTTCTACCTTCCAGACCCTGCAAAACAGAGGAAGGTGAGCACCTGGCTCAGACATCCCTGCAGACACCTCATGGCTTGAGGCCCAGGTGGGTCAGTCCAGGCACCATTCCCTGTGCCCACATGATGCAGAGGAAGGTGAGAGGATGGGGACAGGAGGGTAATTCCCACGAAACAAGGCTGTATTTGCAAAGGTGCCCAAGAGAGTTCCGGCTCAATCAACACGAGCCGAGCAAACTCTACGAGGCAAAGAAGAAAGGGAGCAGCTTCTTATTAAAACACAGCAGCCTTTTTTGCTGTCTAGCACAGAGTTCCACAAGAGAGCAGGGTTGTTTTTTTTTTTCCCTCTTCTAAAACCCTGAAGAATTCCATGTAAAATAAGTCCAAGTTTAAAGACTGCACATCTGACGGCATCTAAGCAGAGCCCACTTGAGCAGTGCAGTGCTGTCCCCTGTGTACACACGCTGCTATTCACTCTTTAAGAGATCACAAACTCCGTTTCCTGCAGGACCTCTGCCTCCTTCAGCTCACTGGTTTGATGGGAAGCAGCAAGTGATGCAGAACAAACGGGAAAAGTCTTGTCAATCCCTGTCTGAGGCAGTAACAAGTCCTGTTGGCAGGGCAGATGTGGATTTACACTCACGTTAGTGAAATACCTGAGCTCTGTACACAAGATGGCTGGTGTGCAGGGAGGAGACAGACATCCAAGGAGCAGCTGGATCCTTCAGGGGATGCTCTGGATTATTCCTGGTGAGCTGGGCCTAACACTTGACACCACTCACTGAATGGTACCCAAACAGAAGGGACACACGGAGTCAACAAAAATCTGGTGACCCACAACAGCACCCAAAGAAATGGCTGGAGCTGTGTCAGGGAGATATAGGTTGGATCTCAGGGAAAGGTTCTACCCCCAGAGAGTGCTGGGCACTGCCCAGGCTCCCCAAGGAATGGTCCTGGCCCCGAGGCTGCCAGAGCTCCAGGAATGTTTGGACAGCGCTGTCAGGGGTGCCCAGGGTGGGGTTGGTGGGGGGTCTGGGCAGGGCCAGGAGCTACACTGGATGATCCTGATGGATCCCTCCCAACTCATATTCTATGATTCCATGACAGAGTTGTTTAAACTATTCCAATATAAACTGTAGAACTGAGGGATTTCCAAGAGATCTTCTTTTAATGCAGGAGTTGAAGGGCTTTTTGGGTAAGAAGGCTGTTGTTTGGTTTTTAGGGATAAAGAAATTGAAATACCATTGTATCACTAAATTACCAAAACATGTCTGGCATCAGTAAGACACAAACCAGAGTGAACAACAGAGATCCCATGCCAGCATCACCTGAACAAGGTAAGTGCAGCAGATCTGAGCTGGTGATAAATGAATCCCAGAGCACGGGCTGCTGACTGCACACTGCGAGACACCCCCACGCCTCCTGCTCCCCAGGATCGCCTCAGAGCCTGCAGCTACAGAGAACCCCAGAAACCTCAAATGATGCCACTGTGCATAAGGAAAAGGGTGTGTTTTATCACCAGCCAGGCAGCTGATCACAGGAACAGAGCAGCCCAGCCATGCACCACTCCTGGGGCAGGAGCCTGCAGAGCACCAACACGTCCTGCACACTCTGACATGACTATTTCCTCCATGCAAAAATAAATACAGCTAAAGGCAAACCTCAGGAAAAGGTAAAACTAAATATCACATCAGGCTTTGCAAACACCTTTCTTTGCCTACTCATTAAGTCATATCCTGTAGTAACTACAGTGCCAGGGAGGTGAGGGTGCTGGCTGTGTTTGCACTTGCCAGACACGAAGCTCAGAAGGAAAAGCCACTCCGAAAGCCACACCACGCTCTCCTGATTTTCCTGTGAGCTCAATTAAAGAGCTGCTGAACCTGCCTCCATACAAAATTCAGCAGCCTGGAGGACTTTGAAATGCTTTATACCCTGGTGTGGAACAGCCACTGGATCATTAATACCTGACTTCAATGTAAATGTTTAAAAACTATGCAAGAGTTGAAAATGAGATCTGTCTCTACCCTGTTTGGTTTGTACACTGGGAAAAGTCACATCTTAAGAACTCCAAACTGCCAGCAGCAGGTACATCCAGCACAGGGCAGGGATAAGAACAGTGCTGGAGAGGGTGATGCTCCAGCTTTGAAACAGCAGAAAGCCTTGGCTGAACCCAGAAGATTCAGACCTGGATTGGGCTCCAGAATGAAATACAGAGCACAAGGATATTTGTAAAAACCAGGAAATCATCATTCCCACAAAAACTTCCTTTGGAAACTACCTTCCACCTTTGAAATTCAGCTGCTCACACTTGGCTTTTTTCTGGCTGGTGCAGCACTGATGGCACTGCTCACACCAAGAGCTGGCACATTCCCAAGCACAGAAAACACAAAGGAAGCAGAGCTGTTGTCCATCACCTGGAGACAGAACACTCATCCCAAGCTTGCCTCCTCAGCCTCTGGCTGGCTGCAGCAGCTAAGCACATGCTTGGAAATGCCTGCTAAATAAATCACAAAATACCCAGAACAATTCTCCTGAAACTTTGGGAACAGAAAGATCCCATGCAGCTAAAACACTCCCACAACTTCAAGTAACAATTTATCCTCATGGTAATCCTTTAACTCATGCCTGAATTATTTACCTGTTTTTTGCAGATGAGGATCTATAAAGAAAGGCTAAGGGGTACATATCTGGGAACCCAGTCATCTGCTGCAAGATGTTGAGACTGTTCAGGCACCTCCAAAATTCTAAGGAAAGGGAGGAAAAAAATGTAATATAATCTGACATAGATTAAATGTCACCACATATCCATGGGAATGCCTAAAGAGCAGGACCTCACAGAGTCAGGTGTATATGTGCAAAAAGGAGTTTGAAGACTTTGTCAGAACAGCTTGGAGCCTGTGATGTACGAGGGAAGGAAAAGGTGTTTGGCAAACAGGAACAGAACCTCCAGTGAACCTCCAGAAACAAGATCTCTCCACAGGATCTCATGGACAGGCAGAGCTGGAAGGTAAACAACCAAGAAAAATGATGGCAACGAGGGACAAGGCAGAAGAAAAGACAAAAGGCTCTGGAGTGAGGACTGAGCACAAGAGCAAGAGGGATGAGAGCCAGTGATCCCAGCTTCTCCCTCCCCACCACCACTCCTGGCTACCCCAGAACAACCCAAAACCCACTTCCTCCTTCAGTTTGGGATGCCCTTTGTCTTCTTTATAAATCCCTGAGTTCCCAGAGCACCCAGCATGCCCCCAGCACCTCCCTCAGAGCTGGGACAAGGGCACTGGCAGAGCCCACTGGGGAAGCATCAGCCCCGGAGCGAGTCTTGCACAGATCTGTGGGATGGATTAAGGTGCAAACAATGAATTCAGAACTGACTTCCTCCCTCCCCTCTCTCTCTCCAAGGTAAGCACAGGTCTAGAAGCGCTCAGGGTTTGTTTGGGAAGCCTCTCTGTGCGTGTTTGGAGGCAGAAGGCTGGGTTTGCCTGCCTCGGATCCGAGCTGGGAGGCAGGAGAGCCAAAGCAGGGAGAGCTGTGCTATTTCTGTAAGGACTGGTGGGTTTGGAAAGGTCAGAGCCTGTGCAGTCATACATTTTGCATGGGTGAAAGTCACTTCTGTGACAGAGGGAACAAAGGAGTGACAGGAAGGTGGAACAGCGGTGGCAACATTTCAGCATCCCAGGTAAAAAGGCAAATTGCTGCTCTTCCGATCTGCATGTTTTCGGGGAAGGTGGTTTCAAAAGCAACTTTTTTATTTTCATAGATTAATCCCTCAATTTCTTTTCTAACACAATTTGTTTAGAAAAATCTCCTGAAAGCATGCTCTAGATGTCAAATATTGTATGAGCCACAACAGAAAATAAAGGCTTAGGCAAAAATATACACTGCAAACATCACCTTTTTCATTTGGTTGAAGTCATTTACTCCAGTAACACTGTCATGCTGAGAAAATGATCTTTTGTCTATAACTGCTACACAGCTATTAAGCATTTTAGCATATAAGTATGATATTTTTCTTCTTTAGTGTGTAGCTCTGCTTGGATAGGTGTGGGGGAAACTAAAATCAGTGTTTAAGCTCGGATAGGAAGTTCAAAAAACAAACACAACAGTCAACAAGGGATGGTGTTTACACTGCAGAGAGAGAATTAAAACAGCATTTAAGTAGAAGCACAAATGGCTGCCCCGTGACAAAATCAGTGATGCCACATCTACAGCTCATACCATGGGTCACTCACTAAATGAAAAGTGCTTCTTAGAAAACATGAATCAAGAATTCACCTCAGCAAACCCATGCCTGGGGATGCTGATGAAGCAAGAGATACCAATGCATGGATGTCTTCACTTACATATCACCCTTTTCAACCCAAACAACTCTGCACTTGTTATTTTCCTTAAAAGAGAATTCAGAAAAACTGGACGCAGCTGAACAAAAAGAAAGTTCAGGTGGAAGCCCACAGCCATGCTCAGCAAGCAGAGCAGGGGAGGGAGCAGGGGAGGGAGCAGGGAAAGGAGGAGGAGCAAGAGGCCACATCCTTCCCTTTGCCATTCTAAGGTGCAAAGACTTCTCCAACACGACAGATTTTTAAGAAGCTATCACACATTCATAACACTAATTGATTTTCATAGAGAAGAGAGCAGATGAGGTCTCTTTGGGAACTGCCTGCTACATTTCTGCTTGAAAGGAGATCGCTGCTGGTGTGCCTCGGCTCCTTCATAAAAAATTTAATTAACAATATCTCCGAGAACGAAGCCACGGCGAGGTCCCCAGCTATCATGTGACTGCCAGCGCTCCGATGCACCACGGCAAATTAAACCTGAGCAAACAACACCTGGCACACGTGACAGCCTGGGCAGGATCCCCACAGCAGCAGGGATGTGCTGGGAAGCAGGAGGGGACACAAAGGGATGGATCCAGAGGCCAGCACCCAGCCTGCCACTCTGGGTGGGCACACGTTTCCAGCCGGGATCCAGGGGCCACAAAGCAAAGCCCTGAATGAGCCCTGGTTCCTGCTGCTGATCCTCAGGGATCCACCTGCCAGGAGAGGATACACAGGGACAGCCCTGGGAATGAAGTGTCACAGCACTGTCACCCCTGAGTGGCACCAGGAATAGANNCCCCCCCCGCCAGGCTGGGTGTCCCATCTGGCACAGCCGTGCAGGGGAAGAGGCAAAACTGGATTTCTCTTCCCTCCATCACCACTGCCACCCTCGCTGCCTTTCCCTGGAGGAGCTCTCATCCTCACAGGATTTGTTCCTTCCAGACTGAAAGCTGTAGGGGGGGCAGAAAGATCTGAAAATAGCCACGTCCAACGCTATGAACAGATCACCAAAGTGTCCCTGCACACGGACTCCAGGCTCACACGCAGCACAAGGACACACGAGTCTGAATATTCCCCCAGCTGCACAGCAATCAGTGCTGATCTACAGGAAATGGTGTGGCCAGCAGGACTTGGGAAGTGATCATTCCCCTGTGCTGGGTACTGCTGAGGAACCTCCAGTCCTGGGAGCAGCTCTGGGATCCTCACTGCAAGAAGGACATTGAGGGGCTGGAGCAGGCCCAGGGCAGGGAACGGAGCTGGGGAAGGGGCTGGAGCACCAGGAGAGGCTGAGGGAGCTGGGAAAGGGGCTCAGCCTGGAGCAAAGGAGGCTCAGGGGGGACCTTGTGGCTCTGCACAGCTCCCTGACAGGAGGGGGCAGCTGTGGGGGGGTCGGGCTCTGCTCGCAGGGAACAGGGACAGGAGGAGAGGGAACGGCCTCAAGTTGCACCAGGGGAGGTTTAGACTGGATATCAGACACACATTTTTCACAGGAAGGGTTGCAAGGCACTGTCAAGGGCTGCCCAGGGAAGTGGAGGGGTCACCATCCCTTGAAGTTTGGGATAAACATGCGGATGTGGCACTCGAGGACATGGTTCAGTGGTGAACCTGGTGGTGGTGCTAGGTTGATATTTGGACTGGCTGATCTGAGAGGTCTTTTCCAACCCTCAACACTCCCCCGACGGGCAGCAGGCAGTGCCTGTGCTGTGCCCTGACTCCCCGCTTTGTTATCCTTTAAAAACTTGTACCGTTGCAGACACCATGCCAATACACTTGATTTATTATCTATAATGTCAAAATTGAAAAGGTTAATCACCACTATTAGCCAGTGAAAACCAGGCAGGATTATCACTTGAATGACAACGCTGACAGTGGGAGCAGGGGAAGGGAGGAAGGGCGGGACCTGCCCAAAGCACAGCTCCTCCACCCTAGCATCATCCACAGGAGGGGCTAAAACCAAACAAAGCTCACACCAAAACCACAAAAACGTGAAGAATTACCAAGTGCCTGGTGCTATTTCTGATGGCAGAAATAGTTATCTTAGTTATCTAAGTGAGCTTTAGTCTTTCCTGCCTGGCAAACCTCTGGTGACGCTGTGCCAAGGACCACACACCTGGCAGAGCTGGCTGCGCCCAGGGAAGGGTTTGGGAAGCAGGGTTACACCAGCATAAGGGAGAAGACACCCCTGACACCCCCTGGTGCCATCCCACACAGCCCCATCCCTGTGCCGTGACCTCAGCTGGGGATCCCCGCTGCGGGAGCCGAGCTGGAACAGCCACTTTGATTCACCTCACGGGGAACTGCTCTCCAAGGCTCGGGTGGATTTATCCTTAAGAATGAGCTGCAGACTCCAGCAATGCTCCAGCTCCTTTCAAAGGAAGGCCGGGGGAGGGAAGGGAACATTACAAACACTGAATACCCACCTCGCCCGTCTCCAGTTGGCAGCATTATCTTTCTCTTCAGCAGTTCAAAAAGAAAACAACCACCAAACCAGCACCACTAACGGGATGCAAGAAGAACTATTTTTATACAAGGCTGCGTTTTCCAAAAGCCCTGTCAAGGCAGCGAAGTGGGGAAGAGGAGCTCCAGAGCACCCTGCTGCTCTACTCCTGTTGGGAAAACACCAGGAAAAATCTCCCCTGGCAGAGAGCAACGCTGTCCTGGTGCCAGAGGAAAGGAGGGACCTCAGTGTCAGGGCCAGCAGAACGACCCCAGGTTGGGATGGGAAAAGCCCACAGGTTCCAAGAGTTCTGGGATGTGATCTCTGTTTGCAGAGATAAAGCTGAGAAGAGGCGACACGAAGCTGTCGAATGTTTGAAAATTAGACCAAGATGGTTTTGGCAGGAAGGTCAAAAGACAAAATTAAACCCCAGCATTTAACTGCTGTGATGGTTGTACATCAACAAGACTCATGGACACTCACTGCTGTATTTCCAGCCAATTATAAAAATCACTTAGCCTTATTTTGAAGGTCTGTACTAACCTGAAACCCAGCACCAAAAATGCAAAGCCCTGGATCTCCTCTGGGACCTGCTTTCCAAAACAAACCAAGTGTTACTATAAAGGTTTTAATGCTTACAGAAAAACCAAAATGAGAAAATTGCCTTGCAGTTGGTGATTGCTGATGCCACATGTGTTTGTAGGGGGGGAGACACTAAGAAGTGACTCCAAACAAAAAAAAAAACCCAACACAAGTGTTCATAAACATATCTGTTGACTATTTTTTTAAAAATTGGTTGTTGTAAGATTATAGGCCATTCTATGTTCATAAAAACAGGTTTTAATTTCACCATGTTCATGTAATCAACACTCTCTTGGTGATTTTTTTTTTTTAACAGATTTAAACTTGAAAGGACTGGTATTTACATTAATCATTAAAATTTGAGTTCTGTGTAACAAGCAACTGCAGCAACTATTTTCCTGTCTTTTTATTTATTAAATATAGCGGTCCAGTGGTAAGGAAGGCATGCAAATATAAAATGAAATATTTATGCTTGGTGAAGTATCTCTGAGAATAAAAAAAAAAAATTAAACCTTGAGAGGTGCAGGGAAGGTAAAGGTGATCAAAATAGTGACAGTAACGGGGTAAAAAATCCTCCTGCAGATGGAGAAAGGTCAGTCTGGCCTGCAATTCATCATTTGAGAGGTTTGTCTTTCAAATTTGGGCAAAAGCTTAGTAAAGATGAACTAATACCATTCCCCAAAAGCCACATATCCAATAACTACAGGTGATACCAGAGTATTTTCCCCTCTGCATTTCTCTGGGAACAAAAAACAAAAACAACAACAAAAAAACTCAACAACAACAGACAACAAAACAAAACAACAACCAAAAAAAAATTCCAAACAAAAACCCAACCACGCAGAGAAAACAGGGGGAAAAACAAATAAATAAATAAATAAAACCACAAAACACCAGGTGGGGGTGGGGGGGGGGGGGGAAAACAAATGGTTTT
>VXAC01008338.1:15882-39553 GCA_013399225.1 Rhipidura dahli | reverse complement strand
CCCCCCCCCCCCCCCCAAGAATTTACAAACAATATTTTTTTCCAACATGCAGCCTTTGTTCCCTACTACAGCCGTGTGAAAAACCTAAATATCACAGGGAAAAACTCTTTGAATGTACTTGTATCAGGATCTTCACAAAAATAGCCAGGGAAAAATACAAGAACTCTGATGATCTTTTCTCAGGATTGCTTATTTTAAATGCTACTTGCAGCACTGGGAAGTAAAAAAGCCTTCTTACAAACAACAAATTTTGAAGGTGATGACATCCCTTTGCAAACAGTAGCTGCTGCCAACAACTAGCCACACATTTTTTTTCTCCCTCTCTACCATACCTACACTTTTAAGGAACACTCCTTTTAATTAGAGTGAGAACACATGAAATGGGAGGCCACAGGATTACGGCCTAAAAGCCATGTGCACATTTTTGCTGCCTAGAGAGCTGATTTTTTCATTGTCTCCAAAAAAAAAAAAAAATCCAAAAATCCAAACCAAAAAAACACCTAACAAAAAAAATCCAAAAACCAGCCTCACCACAGGACCCAAAACCAAACCCAAACCAACCAAACCAAACAACCCTCAAATGCTTCCACCAGCTCTCCCCCAGCATTCAGAAAGTAATGGAAAGGAGACAGGAACACAATAAACTCCAATTTCAAATTCAACCTCTGCCTGCACTTCTCAGCCAGAGCAACCCATGCTGAAAGCATTAGCTAGGAATCAATTACCAGCATTTAAAACAATTTGTCTAACCTCAGATACAAAAATTCTGCAATGCTTTTCTCACAGAGGTGCACCCAAGTATGGCAAATGTAAAAGCAAACATCCAGTTGAATGTCAAAACGTTCATTCCAGGGTGCTCAAAAAGCTTTTTATGCTAAATTATCACATGCAAATATAGGCAATGTGACATTTTTTGAGGTGAAAGAGCAGGGGGGAAGCTGGAAGAGGTTGGTTACTTGCAATTGGGCTTTTCTTGCCAAATTTGATGCGTTTGATTTTCAGAATTAACACAGCCTCCGAGATGAGTGCCTAAAGCTCACGTCTCAATCTGCTGCATATTCAGTACAAAATGAATTAAGAGATTACCCACTGAAGGTCACACACACACAGCCAGGGACTGGAAACAGTTTTGTGGAGGGCAAGAAAAAGCTTAAAAACCCAAAAGAAATCAAATTGTGGCTGCTGAAGAGCACAGAGGAGCTGTGTTGGTTTTAGACACCGCACCCCAAAACATCATCACCAGCCAACTCCCTGGCTGTGCTCACACACCTGGCAGCGAGACCTGCAGCAAGTTGGGAAGTTTGGGCGCCCCTGAGAGAACCAGGTTTTGGGTAAAAGGTGTGGAAAACAGCCCTGGGAGGAGGAAGAACAAGAGGAGGAGGAGGAGGAGGAGGGCAGGCTGAGAACACGGCCAGGTTTGGTGGAGGCAGAGCTGGTGGATGGCAGGAGGCCGTGGCAGCAGCAGCTGCTGCACGCACACAGCACGGCTCCCCACTCCAACTGTTTATCAGATGCGAGCAGCACTGCGGCATCCAGGAGCGGGGATGTGCTGTTTTGTTCACATTTTTAATGTGCCATCTTGCAGCAGAGATGCTTGCACAGCAGAGTAAATACAATCTCTATATATACCCTGCGTGGGTGGCTGGGGTTATTTCTGACTGTCTTCATTACACTTCATTGCCGACTTGAATGTTTTAAAAAAAAAATAAATAAATAAATAAATAAACCTCTCAACAATTCTCCAAAGTGATTTCAGCCTGATTTTTATAATTATTTCCAGAACCTTTTCATTATGCAATTTTGAATACTTACTGAAAGCGCTCTCTCTCTCTCTCTCACAAAGTTATCCTTGATGCAAGTCAAGCAAACCAGACAAGCTAAATCTTCTCCCTCTCCCTGCTTTGTTAATAAACACAGACGTGAATGACATTCACAGTGTTTAGCCCGGAGAACAGTTTAATAATAATGCTGCATCTCCCTTTATGGGGAGGGAGCAAAAAGGGAAACTCAAAGGCTAATAGGTACAAATATCGTGCTTCAATTGCAATAAAAAATAGTGCTGAACTGTAAAAATGTAACTGATAGCAGCAATCTCAAAGATGTGGGTTCTGGTAACCCTCAAGCTAAAGCCGATTAGGTTTTGTTACATGGGTCCTTTGTGTGTTTTTGTGCTGCTGTACCAGTTAAATTGACCTCTACAGGCATGTCTGCTGCTTTTATCCTTTAATGGCTTCCCATTCCAGACCTAACCTAGGCTAGCAAAACCAAATAAATAAAAAAAATAAAAAAAAATCCCCCCTTTCAACCTGGGGCATGTGTTAAACCCACCTGTGAGAGGGAGATCTCTGCACAGGAACACCTTGCACTGAAATCCTGGGAATGCCAAGCAATTAGCACGATGGCAGCAGGATGTGAGAGCTGTCAGGTGGGATGCTGGGGTTCCAAAATGGAATTACAGCCAGACACCAGGCAGAAATGCTCAGCCCCAGCCTGCAGCAGGTCAGCAATGAGCATTTCAGAGGGAACACACAACCCTGCACAGCAACACTAAGGAAAAAAAAAAAAAAAATTCCCAGAGTTTCCTTATTTTTGATAATTGCCCGTAAAAGTCTGTAATCAGCTCTACAAATAAAAACCAGCAACTCTAAATGAAACCCTTTCCAAGTCCAACCACTTTATTTCCAGCACAGTGACCGAGCCTAGTTGGTCTCTATTTCCTCTCTGGGGCAATACTGCAACCAGCTGGCCCAGCCTCTTGCTCTGTGTGATGATTTTTTTAAAAAATAGAGACCTCAGGAGTTTATTTAAGACAAATCTTTTGCATTTGATGATGTGAAGGGAGCCTGACCAGCACATCCACGCAGAACAAGCCCCCTTGGCTGGAAGAGGGAGCAGCTGCCACCAAAGACAGGCTCCAAAAAAAAAAAAAAAAAACCAAAAAAACAGGAGGAGAGAGAAAGATGGGAAAATGGGTTCAAAATTTTCTCACGTTGGAACACCTTAATTTGCCCACTTAGAGCAGCCCAGCCTCAGGGAAACGTCACTGAGTCGCTGAAGGGAAGTTCTAGCCACGATCTAAATATGTGTATTTTTCTGGGGCTTTGAGGAGGCAGAATTAGCCAATTTGGCTACAGGCCATGAAACATAATTAGTTATGTGAAGTATGTTTAAATATGTAACTACAACTGCTAATAGGAGTGCCCAGCCCCACAAATACACGGGGATATGATGGGAGAGCAGCTGGGCACAGGCAAAACGCCGGAGCCGTTCCCAGAGGAATTGCCACCTCTTCAGGAAGAGAACTCAGAAATTACCAATCTAAATAAATGACACACAGTGCTGAAATCAGGAAGGAAGGAGGGGGAAATGGTCCATCTTTAGAGCGTGTGGAACACGGGGAAAGAGACAGTTTGGGACCTGTGAGAAGAAAAGCAGGAGGAATCTGCTCGTGGAGCACCAGCACATTTCCCATCTTCAGGAAATTCAAGGGTCAGTGGAAAACAAAATTCCACTGGAGGCACAACAGTGGAACCTCTGAAAACCTTCCAGACACAACAGCCACCAGCCCAAGCCCCCGGAAAACCTCCCAGACACCGCTGAGCAGTAACAAACCCGCAAGATATTAAAATAAAAGAATGGTGTATTAAGCAAAGTGGTAACTGCAATTTGTCATTTAGCACTGTGAATCTATGGATTTTAATGACAGGGTCTCATTTACATTTAACAATCAGTGTACTAGAACATTTCTTGGGAACTGGGGATATTTTCTTGTCTCAGTAGGAATATATAGAAATTTTTTCTTGATTAACAACAGACTGAAGGAGTTTTGCCCTGAAATCTCAGTCCCTTGGTTTCTCTCTGGAGCTGGATGAATTTCAACACACCAAACTGCAATCCTGACAAGAAAGCTCTTCAAAATTCAGCTGTTTGTAATAATTATGTATTTAACAATTCTTCCACAAGAATAACATTATAAAGCACCTTTCATTTTACTGTTCATTTATATCACAAATCTTCTTTGAAAAACATTAGCAGCAAACCTTGTTCTTAATGATACATTTTGGATGTGACTTTCAAAAGCATTTACAGCAACTTAGGAGCATAAATCCCACTGATACTCAACAGTATTTGTGCCCTTAATGCCTGTAGCCATTACTGAAAATCTCATTCTTTTCCAGAGCTTTGGAGATATTCCAGAGGTCGTACATGTAGTAAGAAATGGCAAGTGTCACAAGGTATTTTGTGTTTTACAGAAATGCTATGCAGCTTTAGGACAGGCATCAAGAATACTGAATACATGTCCTTAAAACAATCATGGGCAGTTTAGGAAGCAGGGAAAAGCTCCAGTCAAATTTAGCCACTGAGTTCGGGGATAAGGTTGCACTCTGTTGGATCCAAGCCACCAAAAGTGGGATTCTAAGTCTTTTTTATTCCACTGGTTCGTGGGGTTTATTCCACTGGAAGCTGGAGCTGCAATGTAACCACACTGGTACGCACTGACCACCACAAACCACAAATGGCTTCTCCCCCTCTGACAATAACAACCAAAACTTCAGGCCTCCATTACAGCTAAATTAAACTGCTGAACAGTTCAATTAGGTCATTTAAAAATGCACATTTTTGGGCAAGTCCTAATTAGCTTTCAGCAAGCAGAGGAAGCCCCAGCCTTGATTAACAACCTCATTTACTCTGAGACACTCCTGCAGAGCCCGGTGATCGCTGCCTGCACCCACCACTGGAGATGAGAAGTTCATGGGCACCTGCAGGAAATATAAAGCTGCAAGTACATGTGGAATTTTACATGGAATAGACAATCAGAGAATCCCAATGGCCTGGGCTGGAAGGGACATTAAAGCTCATCTCCTTCCACTCCCATGGGCAGGGACACCTTCCACTATCCCAGGTTGCTCAAACCTGGCGTTGGACACTTCCAGGGATTGGGCAGGCCAGTTTGCAGTGGTTCTTGTAGCTGCCACTGCTTCAGATCTTCCTGGAACAGAAAAAGTTCAACAAATAAAATCACTCCAACACAATTCAGTGGATGAACATCCACCAGGCCCTATCATATACAGGGAACCCTGCACTGCTTGATTTGATAGGAGCACAGGAAGTTTTTTTGCTCTGCAGCCTGATTGTCATCACTGACATCCTTGGGAACTGGGAGCCTACAGCACCTTTTCAACTGGACCATTACCTTCCTCCTTTCAGTTTAACCTTCTGTGAAAAACGGATTACAAAGACTTGCTAATGAACATCACCAGTAAGCAACAGGGCCACAGTGTTGCTTTTGCAGCAGAACTAAATTTGATGGATACCAGGTGTGTTCAGCACTTGTACACAATTACACAGCCATGATATGTCTATGGTAAACCTCCACACACTGCAAAAAGAATTTTTACCAAAAAAAGTGCACAGGAGTTTGTTTGCAACAGACTTGGAAGCTGCATTGTTATTCTGTCATCAACTGAGAAGCAAGAATAAAATAGGAACTTCCCAGTGAACACAAAGAAAAAATTACACTCCGAACATCTGCTTACAAATCTTAGAATCAAGCTTTTTATAAAGCCTTATCTTTTAATTACCTCCTGCCCCCTTCCATGCCATCACTTTTGGCTTGATAATTTCATTTCTTGGACATTTTTGCACTTGACTGCATTACTTGCTTAAACCAACAACAAACTCCAGGTAGCTGTGACATGAACGACCGCAATGAATTTTATATTTTATATACATCTAGGCCAACATTACAGGCTACTGTTTTCTGTAGAAGGGTCCTGCAAGCAGTAAATCAGTCCTTCAAGGGCTCTGTGTAAACGACTGCCTGGCTCCTCCTGCCTGGTGGCTGCCAGTGCCCGGTCACTTCCAAGCCCTGGCCAGCTCACGCCTCCCTGCTCCCTGTGACCATCTGCAGCTCGAGACACGACCTCCCTGCCAGGAGCACAAAGGAGACGAGGCAGGGGAAGCCAGGGAGACAAATCAAACAGCCAGGCAGTGCCCAAGCTTTCCTGCCAGCACAGATTTGGGCCAGTGTGACCACCCAGCCCCGCGCAGGCTCCGGGCTCCGCCGGTACTGACAGAACTGCTGGAGCCGCCACGGCGCTCCCCGGGCTCTGCCACCCCAGTGTCACCACTGCTGAAAGCACCTCTGCTGCCTGGGCACCACCTGACCTTCCAGATGGTGAAACCTGTTCCACAACACTCAAGAGACACCGTGACCAAAGTGTGTCCCAGAGCAGAGCTGTATTTTTTGGAGATGGTGGTGGGATGCTCCCTGCAGCTCCAGCTCTCCTTTAGCCACGGCTATCATCCCGAATTTTTTTGCTGGACTACTTTTCTGCCCAGGAGGGCTGGAAAGAAGACAGGAACAGCAGCCCAGCTGCAGAAGATGTGTGGTCATTCCTCCAAGACAAGCATTAGCTGCCACCTCACAGCAGGCCAGCGAGTCCCAGGGCTGGGCTCTCCCCCAGACCCGACTTCCCGGGTCAGGCACGCACATCTGGCAAGAGACTCCTGACCCCTGACTGGGATTGCTGATCTGGTGTTAAACAAGCTGTGCATCATTTCCATATGACCTCGATTCCTTCTCTTACAGCAGTCCTGTTCCTGGACACACTTCAGATACATTCTGAAACTCTCTCAGGAGAGCACACTCACGTTGTCGAATCAAGACTTGGAACAGACTCGCTGCAAATACACTGTTCAACTCACTTAATCCTTAATTAGGTTTCATTTTTTAATGCAAGCCTTCAACAATTAGCTCAGGAGAAAGTGTAAAAGCAGAAGCCAGGCCACCAAGGACCTCTCCCACACACATCTCTCTACTGCTGTGGCTGCACCATTATCATACAGCACGGATGAGGATGCACCAGTTGGACAGCACTCGTACAAATCCAGCCTGTAAAACCCAGACACCCCTCTGAAGTGCACTGCTCCCTGCAAAACACTGCCCTGCCATGAAACTTGCACACAGAGGGAACTATCCACTTAAGTGACTCCTGCTTTGAGCCAGGAAATAATCCTACCTCCCTAATGTCTGATCTGCAAACGAGGTTTATTGTTTTCATTATACATGCTGTTTACATGAGGTTTCATAAAACTCACCACTAACAGCTCATCTCCATAATTAATTGAAGTAGGTGGGAACCAGAGTAAGGATTAAAGAGAGCTTTTATCAGCTTAACTCGGAGGTGTCTTCCTGAAGTCACACACCTTCCACGTGCTGCTGCTGCTGCCCTGTCTGCAAACCTGCATTTGGCATTCTGGCACTCCCACTTTGATGTCTGTATTTGCAGAGCAGACAGCCACTGGTGAGAATTAGCAAAGGTCTGAGCTTTAACTCAAAATCTGAGCTTTAAATAGTGACTTTAAAACCTCTCCTGCAATGTTTTGACTCAGTAAAAGCCAAACAGAACTTCTTACATAATATGTACAACCACTAGGAACAACAGCTTAAAAAAAATAATTATGATTTAGGACTAAATCCTCTAGATCATCTAACCACATTATTTAATACCTCAACTGTGCATTTCCTGCTCTGACAGGAGCAACTCCAACCCAAGTCAGACAGTCCCATCACCAGCACATGCATCGAGTCTGCCATAGGGTGGACCAACAATGAGGACAGAAATATTCATTTTATTCGTTTTTTTTCAAACTAAAAACAAGTTCATCTTTAATATTAAGTGATGTAGTTGGTTTATCCTCTGCCTGCCTTTCCCCCCCAGAACTCCAAGATGTTCAACCAGGTACAACATGGAAGCAACCCCTGCAGCTTTAAAAACAAAAAAAACTAAAACAGACAATTTCCAAATGTGCTGCTCTGGTTTCACCACACTCACACCACACCAGCAGCCACTCCAGAACAGCTCCAGGCCTACTGAGACCTTCCCTGAATTCTGCAGCAACCAGACTCCTAAAGATGGCCAGGAGCTCATATTCACTTTTCCTGAAGCATCTGTCTGAAAAGCGCTGGATTTTAATGGTGTTATTTACAACTAACAATGTTATAACCCATAAAAGCCTGAGTTTATGGGTTTCTTTCCTGCAGTAATGTTTATCTGACAATAATGTTGCAGACCACAGGTTTACACAGCAGGGACACCTGGTCTCCAGTTTATGCTGAGGTCCAATTAAGTGGCAGGCAGAGCTCACCCTCCTTACTCCTCCATCTCAGCCACCCGAAAATTCACACCTCCTCCCCCTACTTTACCTTTACATGTTATTTTATTAATGTCACTAAAACTACAGTCATCTTGTATGTATTTATCTGCAATCCCTTTCCATTGAGGGTCCATGAAATTGTCTTTATAACCCTGTCTTACAACCAGTTTAAACATCAACAGTCACTCTCAGTCTACAAAGGAAAACTGGAAAACTTAAACTGAACCACCTCAGTTCCCACTCAGTTCCAAAGAGAAGCCTCTTTTCTGTTCTTGCAAAACAGAAACTAATACTGGATAGTCCTGGATGTTTAAGGCCACTGTGTTCTCGAGATAAATTAAAAAATAATGAAATCCAGGGTTTTGAAAGAACAGCAAGAACTGTAAAGAAGGTTCTGTCAACCCTGAATAAATATCCTGAAGAAGGGTATTGGAAACACACAGGAACAGTGGATGAGTAAGAAATTGCAAGACATCTCATACTCAGCAAACTTCAAATAGTTTTCCTTTGTTAAAATGAGCCTATTGCAACACTGTCCCAGCCAGCCTGGGCAGGGCAGGTAAACAACAATACCTGGAGCTGTTTTACTCCCAAAAACCAAAGCCCCATCCAAACCCAACCAGCTCAGAAGGAACTGGCACAAACCACCAAACCCAGAATGTTTTAGCTCCACACAACTTGCTCCTGGCTGCTTCCCCAGGCACACTGAGCTCAGTGCACCTCGAGATCACACAGAGAACTCTCACATCATCAGGGCTGATGGACAGTTCTGTATTTACTCAGAGATAACACCTGCCTCTCACAAGATTACTTCAGCACCTGCTATAATGTGTTTAAATGATATGTAGGTCTACAAGCACCTGAATTTGCTTTTTGATATATTTACTAAAATGCTGGCAGGTTTGATGCATGCTTTGCAGAGGCCTATTTTTTAAAATAGAGGAATTACACCTTGTTCTTACTTAAAAGTTTCTAAAATATTAGGCTAGACAGAGATCCAATTCCAGGATTTAAACTGCTTGATAGACCTTGACAGCAGGGCTGGCTTTTATGCATCATCTTGTAATGCAATAAATTTCACTTGAAACATCTTCACCTGTGCACCAAGACATGTCACTGTGAGAGAGAAAACCTGACATGAAAATAAAAATAAATTAATAAATTAGCTGCTCAGAGAACAACTGCATTATGGCCAGAAAAACACACTTCCTATGACAGACTCAAAGAGATAATCTTATTTTAGTTTATTGAAAGGTAATTTAAGTAAGGAATAATTATGAAGTACAACTAATCAGGCAGCACGTAATTTAAGACTGGAGACAAAGGCATGAGAGCGGATAGCCATAGTCCTCTGATTTCAGACTGGAAATGCAGTTAATGAAAAGCTGAGATTTTAACCTGAAGTTAATGTTCTACCTCAAACAATGGCACAGAAAGTTTTGAAGGTGTAACCTGAGCACCCAACAACAGAAAACAAACAGAAGAACCCAGCATTTCTCAATTTTTAACACCTGCGTCTGTGTGTGCTTGCTCTTTTGAAACCACATGGAGATCTGCTGCTCAGAGAAAGATCTTCTCCTATTTCCAGCTAACATTATTTGCCAACCTCCTTTTCCATTGTTCAGCACCATAATTCCCCCTCTCTCACTTACGCCCTCTCTGCCGAGGTATTCATAAAAACCTTCTGAATTCTCCTCCTTCTCCCTTTCCAACCCTCCCCACACAGGTATTTTGTTTTTGTTGTTGTTCACCTACAAATGAATGAATCAACCCAATGATTTGGCCATTTCCCATGGGGGAGCAGCAGCAGCAGCAGCAGCAGCATCCAGCACAGATTTAGGAACACAACATTTTTAATCCGCAGACGCTGCTCCACCAGCAGCACGCTCCACCTCCCAGGCCCACGGACAGGTGCCCACAGCTGGCAGCAGGATCTGATGTGCAGGAAGCTGCCAGTGCCAATCCTGCACGCTGTCCATGGATGTTTCCAGCCCAGCAGCTTTGCTAGGCTGTGCTCCTGGGAAAGGGAACCAGCCTTTTCCGTAAAACACGGCCTCTCCTCTGCAGGATGCAGCTCTCTGCGTGTATCTGCTAACAACATCTCAGTATTTCTCCACCCCCTCCCCATGTTTCTCCTTTTTGTCAAGCTCTCCAACATTTGTTCTGGGATCTAATTAAGGTCCCTTATCACCATGGCAAGAGGGGGGCAAGGTCTAACAAAACAGCATTAATGAACTGATTGTTTTCGCTGGGCACATACAGAGTTCTAATCCCCAAGACTGGAACATATCTACTCTTGGAAAAAAAAAAAAATTAAATCTAAAGGAGTCTCTGTTGTTTACATTTTTGCAAGACTTGAACTAGAGGCCCTGGCACTATCCAAGAGCACCTCGGAACTTCTTTTTAACGGGGGTTTTATTCTGATTATGGCAGCTTCATTTTGTTTCCTCTTCTGAGCATATGCAGAAGTCTCGCTCCTTCCATCTGACTCTCCTTCAAAGAGATGAGCTTCCCGTAAACTTCATTAGTTAGATGCCATTTTGTAGGTAATTCAGAACCTCTTCCCACCTTTCTGGGTTATTAAATCTATTAACATCCTAGGATATTGTTATGTAAGTACTGCTCATCTCCATTATGCTGCAGAATTAGACGAGAGCGATTAGAACCAGGTTTGCCTTGTTTCATCTCATTCCCTGTGTGAACTCCGGTACCAGAAGCCAAGAAAACCTTCAGGGGATGCAGCTTTGATACTGAAGAGAAAGACAAGCAAAGGAGAACCAAAGAAGTCCACGAGGGGAAAGAAACATGGGCACTTCAGGTGAGAGCTGTAAGGGAGAAGGCACCGTGTTTCCTTGCCCTGCAAGAGCCAATTCTTCACTCCTCCCAGCATTCATGTCCTTGTTCCCTCCCTTCATCTTCAACCCAAATTCCAGTAACATACAAGGATTTTAATACAGTCCTACAGTCAACCCTTTGGAAGGATCCCCTCCAAAAAATGTCTCATTTAAATGCTACAGAAAGTGTTCCTCTTAACTCTGCCTTGCTCTTAAAACTCGCTCCCAAGTTGCCTTTTGAAGCAACTGCTAAAAGAGGTCAATTTTTGGACAAGAAATCAGTTCTGGCCACAAGTAATCTGAAAAAAAAGCTCTCCACCTGTCACTAGAATAGAGGCCTTGAAAATAGAATCACGAACCTTTCAATTAAGCATGAGAACTCCTCTATGTCATCTAAAGGGGAAGAAGTTTTACAGCCCAAACTTTGAAGGTTGCCTCCTGTTCCCATTCTGTTTAATACCATACACACTGAAAATCTGACTCTCCAAGACAGGACAAAATGTAACATGTTCCAAAGCAGGATGCACACTGGAAGAGCCGTGGGATACACACAAGCAGCAGGAAAAATGCAAGGAGGAAACTCCAGCAGAGGAGAAACTAAACTTCTTTTTACTAAAAGAAATCAAGAAGTATTTTTAAAGCAGTACTGAGAAATTTCTTCAATGCACTTTTCAAACTTTTAACTGATTTTCTCAATGCTCCTGGAAAGTAAACACATCCATATTAATCCCATATTAATAATCCCATTAAACAAGCAGGGTGAACAGGACAGAAAAGTGATGGCACTGTGACAGGGCCAAGAGAGAAGTGAGTGTTGGCTCAGCAATACCTCCTGTGGATTTTAAAACTACTTCCCCTGTCCACTGTTCTACTGTCATCACACATTTTGGAAAATAAAAACCAATTCCAGAGAGGGGGACAACAGCCCACTGCTTCACAACCCACCTACCTGTTAAATCCCTGCCTGCCCAGCTTGGTCACCTGCCCTTCTGGACAAGCAAGTGTCTTCTAGTGGGAGTCCTTCTGCTCAGAAGAGCATCACACAATGCAAACAGAGCTCCTCACGTGGTGTTTGTTCTCCCATCCTCTCTGCAGGAGAGGATCACGTGCAGCAGTTGTGGTGTTCTTTAGTAAATGCAGGTTTGAGGCAGCGTGGGACAACGAGACCCATAAGGGATGGCTGGGTAAGGACACAAACACGTGTTGCTGTGCTTTATGTAGATGGCAAAGGCAAAGAAAACACCCCTCACATCCAAGCCAGCCTTTGTTTTGTCCTTTGCTCCCACGTTCATAGCCCCACTGGCCTCAGCAAGCACTTGTTACACCACACAGGTTTTTAAGAGAGTGGGTTAAGACAAAGTTTGGCTGTGCTGAGGAAGCAATGCTGCCAAGGGCTGGATGTTAAAGCCTTGAGGTCTTCTGGCTGTCACGTGCACAAGGCACTCACCTCCCTGAAGACAAAACACTGAACTCCATTCAGAATTAAGCAGGAGGCTGGCAAAATAAAGAACAACTTGGCTGGGTTGCAGTGAGCTACAGCACAGCTACATCATCCCCCATCCTTCTCACCGCCAGTCCTGCCTAAAATGCTGAGGACTCTGCAGAGTCCTTTAGATTGGAGAAGACCTCTGAGATCATCAAGTCCAACCATTAACCCAGCACTGCCAAGTCCACCACTAAACCATGTCCCCAAGTGCAACATTTTGGAGGTTGACTCCAATAATGTTTCCTGCATGAGAGTGCCCAACCTAATTTTATTTCAGGCACAACTGTAATAAAACTACTTCTCATTACAACATGTAATAGTGGTTAACTTTCCAAAACAAAAATGGCTCTGAAATTCAGAATCAGGCTATTCATCTACAAACCACTCATTTTTTTGCTCAAGCCCTCCCTAGATATAAAACCACTTACACTGACAAATGCCACAGAATTATGACTCTGACCTATTGGGTAAATTAAATCAATGTGATTTAAAATGATTCAAGGGGCTGGGAGTTGCACTCGATGATCCTTGTGGGTCCCTTCCAACCCAGGATATTCTATGGTTCTATAAAATTCCGGAAATCTAACGCTCACAGAGACTCTCAGCCCTGCACATACATCCAGAAACTAAATGCATTATATGGAGGGAGTAAACAGATTTGTAATGGGTGTCACTTATCCCTGTCAGCTGCGCTGATGAATAACACTGTTAACATGGATCGCATCGCCCACCAACTGCACTCACAGGCTTCCCCTGTCCAAGAGCCACGCAACTTCTCCAATTAGTTGCTCAGAACTAATTGTCAGATGCAATTTTCAGCCAGCAGTTTCTTCTCCCCCCCCTTAACGTGTTCCTTTGGCAGGCGTTGCCCACAGCACCAGCCTTGCTCAGCAACCTCCCTCCCTCCCTCCCTTCCACACTCCGGCGTCGTGTCCCAGACCTAATCTCTCCTCGCAGCTTTTGAGCACAGCTCTTGCAGGCAGCTGACATTTAAATAAGCTCTGTATTGACTTTCCTCTGCTGTACCTCAAGTCCTCCTTGTTTTCCTTATGTTCATATTTCCAACTCTGCTGCTGCGCAGCTCCTTCCGAAGGTAATGGAAGCGGAGCTGGACTGATAATCAATAAATACCTTCACCCTGCAATCCCTCCCAGGCTGAGTCCAGGAGGAGATTTCCCTCTCTTCCCATGCATATTATTCACTGTTTTGGATAAACTTCTAAAAAGGCAGGAAAAGGTTCTTTCCCAAATCTGCAGCATGCTTCAGACAACGCTAAGCATGTGAACTTTCCTTTAACTCGCATTAAACCGATACAACTTTTAATTAAAAAAGTAATTTTGAAAAATTGCTTGTGCGGTGCGGAAGGTGATGTTCAGACAGCATCACTGATCCCTGGAGTTCTGCAGCCTTGAGTTTAATAAACTGAATTTTCAAAAGTAAACACAGCTTGCATCAGCACGAACCTTCTATTTTAGCCCAGTATTTTCCATCCTCTCCTTGCTGAGCCAGAAGAGGATGTTCTCAGAGCACCACGCACTGAACGCTGCATGGGTGTCACTGGACTAGGAAGGGAGAAAATTCCCAGCCCCTGGAGCTGTGTCTGCCTGCCAGGTGAGGAAGCCTTGCCTCTGATGGAGCAAGGGAGGCAGGTGAGACATCTCCTCTCCCACCCAGGACCACCAGAGCTGAGGAATGAACTTGCAGCCCACCTGTTTCTCGGTGAAGAAAATCCCACGAGGCACAAGGACTGCCCTAAAATTGCCTCTGCAATCCTACCCTCACGAAGCAGCTCCTGCCTGCCTCCTCCGGCTGTAATTTAGGATTTGTTTTGCCTAATTTGTTATTTCCTGTAGTAGGTAATCCAGCAAAGGGGAGGGGCAAAGGGCAGAACAAAAGCAAAATAAAAACCAAACCAAAATATCTTGCCCTAGGTGGAAACAAGTCAAAAGCACTCTAAGGTTTCCTTCTGTTTGTTTTTATAACTGTTCACCTGGTCTTTTTTTTTTTTGGTTTTTTTTTTTTTTGGCAAGTGCTTTTAGAAGAATCATTTGAATTATCTTTACTCCACAACTTCAAAACAATGCTCCATGACACTGGGTGTCATTTCTCCCTTTTCTCTCCTCTTTCCACCCTTATCCATCTATCCCAGTTATCCCACTGCCCAGCACACAGGCTCAAATAAGGGCTGGGAAGCCCAGGTTCTTGGATCCATTTCCCAACTGCATTTCTAGCAGAGGAGCTGGGTCTGCTCCTCTGTAACAGCAGGGAGGGGTGAGTTGTGCAGCTTTATCCCTGTTTATAAAACAAATACTCTGAGGACCCAGGCACGCTGTGCTGATCTGAAACACCAGGCATTCTGTTACAATACATAAATAAATATAAATACAGCATCTACCATCTTCACTCTAGTTATTTGCATTTCTACTATTTTAAAACTTCTAATGTTGTTAGAAACGCCAAAAGGAGACGATTTCATGTTCTCATGCCTATTCCACCAGGAGATGCTAGGCCTGAATGCAATTTTTTTCCTTCTGCTAAAACTGTACTTTCTCAGTCAAACCTTCATAAGAAAGCAACTTTAAAGGTGTTGTTTGCAGCTGCAGTGAAATAAACACTTAAGCATTCAGTACTACCCATGCTGAGAGAGGTATTTCATCTTCACATCCTTTAACTCTGAGCACCACCACTGATTATCCTGTAAAACTTAATTCTGGAGAGCCTTTTATTAAATATGGATTGGGATTTGGTCTCAGTCCCACAAAATATTTAATCAGGTGCCTAAACATTAAGTACCCCACCAAGTTTGGGGTTTAGGCTGTCTGGTAACACACACAACAAACTCCAGAAGATAAAACACACTCAATTCTTTATCTGAAGAGCTCCACTCTACAGATCAGCCTTTCAGAGCTGTGCCAGCTCCAGCTCTAACTAGCTCTTCACACTTTTTTTTAAGACTAATAGGCTCCACATATTCATCTCCAAAGGGTATAAATTCCCTTCCTCTCTTTCCCTTTTAAATATGTCAGGCAACATTACAAAAAAATAACATCTGTGCCACAGTTATGCAATAAGCAGCATGATAACCATTAAACTGTGCTTTGCAGGGAGTGGGCTGAATTAAAAAATATAACAACAAAAAGCAAACAGGGGAAAAAGTTTAAAAGCTCACCTTTAAACCTTGGCACTGGAGAGGCTCTCAGCACCACCACTCTCCCTTGCTTACTCCAGATTCCCAGTTTTGCTGCCCTTGCTCACTGATGCCTCGTGGCTATTAATGGAAGCCTGAATATACATGCCATGAACTGCAAAAATGGATTGGATCTGGCTGCAAAGGGCTTAAACACCCAGTAAGAAGATGAAGAATCCCAAAAGTGGTTTTAGTATGTGTGTACATTTTGTCAGAGTATACCAACAGCACTGTATATTCTTTCCTTGCAACAACTTAGCAAGCCTTCTCTTTTCATAAATATAGGTCAACAGAGCTAAACTCTGTTTTTGCCTCAACTCCCACTTTAAATGCATAAAAAATTAGATTTTTAGGGAGCAGAATGAAAGGAATGGTGTATTTCATGCTATTATATATCCAGCCAAGGATCCCAAAGGGTTTGTTTGGGCTTTAAAAACAAAACAAAAACCCTTGGCATTTGTCAGACTAAAACCATTTTTCTTTGGTCTTTGCACAACCATCCTTTCCAGATTCGAATAAATAACATCAAACAAATTATTTTGACTTCCATTACCATGCAATGCACAGAAGCTGTTCAAGGATAGACAGAGCAGAGTGTAAAGCATTTGGGGACTCTGAGGAGGACCCTGCAGAGGCCCCATCAGACCTGGAAATGCTCATTCCAACCCCTCCACTCCCCTCTTGGCATTTAAATTTAAGCAGCCTTACATTGCCCCAAAAAGAAATTCTTCAAACAGCCACAGATAACAAGTTTAGCAGCCACCACCACAGGGTATGGCTGTACCCATAAATGCATGGAGGGGGGAAGATATGAACAAATTTTTAAAAAATACTGATTAAACTCTGAGCTACACATCAAGTTTTCAACCTGCCCCTTGCAAATGCAGGTGTGATTTAACAGAGCCCCTTCAGCAAATGCCCAGGCCTAAAAGAGTAACAGAATATAATACACAATAACACCCTTAAATATAATCATGTATTATACAAACACAGTATATTTTTATATATATGTTATGTAAATATAGTAATACCCTTTTAAACTGCCTTTTGTTTTAACATCAGCGCAGGAATGCAGGGTGAGAACTCATAAATTATATTCTCAGCTGCAGATTCCAGATATTTTATGTTTTCTGCATGTTGCAGTGGGGAACAGAACCCTTCTGCTTTCACAGGAGGTTTAAGGCACAAGGCAGTCATTTAGCACTTCTGATACAATATTTGGACTCCACCATGCACAAACTCACTGATCACCATGCAGATGGAAGACTTTTCCATATCCCACCAGGCCAAAAAGCTTCAAAACACAATTTAAGCAGCATTTTCCTCTTCTCTCCATCATTTTCACTGACATGTCCCACCAGCAGCCCCCTCCCTCCATTCCTGCTCTTTGCTGGCATTGGGAGGCTTGGGGCTGTTTTTAGTCTCAAGCCACTCATTTTGCACAACATCCCCTCCGGACCACCTGCAGCAGTGGAAAAGTTCATCCAAGATGCTTCCAAACTCACCCTGAGCTAAGCTTCAGCAAGTCTTGAGCTCTTCCTAGTGAGGAATCCAGCACACAGAGAGGTGCATACCACAAACAAGGGAGGAAGGGAGGATGTAGTTTACAGGGAAAAAAAAACCACAAGAGGCCTGAGATACCAGGGTTTGCTTCACACACAAGCTGGAACCTGTAATTCCATACACCAGCAATCAGAACTGGTAATTCCACACAAAAGCAACTGTGAAACAGCCAACACATCAGTCACTACCTCCAGCTCTGCATCACAACCAATGCCCACCCTTCCTGCAAAGCCAGAAATGCTTCCAAAGGCTGGACCCCGCTGATGATTAAGCACCAGATTTTAAACACTCCTGAGCAGAAGAAGAAGGAGCTGCAAGCAGCACGTGGCTCTCAGCTCAACGCTGTACAGGGAAATAAACCATAGCCTGAAGGTAAATCCTGAAACACAACTCTGTGCTGCCTGAAACAGCCCTGAGATGTGACACTGAGTGATCAAGCCAATCAAAAATTCACTCAGTCGAACCAGAGGCTCCTTGGAAACACAGTGGCCTGCCCAACCTCCCATTCACCTCCCAAAAAGCTGCTGTTTGTGACTGCTGCCGAGGCACCCTTCAGACCCAGAGAGCAGCAGGCAAGGAATGAGCACAAACTCAGACCAAAGAAACAGCCACAATAAACAAAACTCTTTTCTCCTGCAATACAAACTCTCTCCATCAAATGATAAGCTAACCAGGCAAATAAGACAAGTAAGTAAGTGAAGGTTACTGGGTTAGGACAAATTATTTGTTCTGCAGGAGGTTTCAGCTGATGGGTTTGCCATGCCTGGCTGGGCTAATGCCACGTGGCTCCTCTGTTTCACGTCAACTCATGGGCACCACGGGCTAGAAATGGTCCTAAATTCCACTGTAAATTCCACTGTTATCCATTAGCCATGCTGCTTGTGTCATAGCCAGCTGCATTCCTGCACCAGAGCTGGCACTGAGTGCTCTGGGTACTTCAGAATGAATCACACACACACACACACACACACACACACGAGCCACGAGATGGGCAGGTGATTTTTGAGATAGGAGATTTTCTTAGAGGCAGGCAGAAACAAACCATGGGGAATGATTGTGTGCTGCTCCCTGCAGAGCCAGTGGTGCCGGGGAGGCAGGGGTTTGCTTGGTTGCTTTAACATGAGCTGAAAAATTGTGGTCAGCAGCACTTTCCCTTCTGATCCTCCCAAAAATTCTACCCATCTTTCCACATTAAAGGTACAGCTGTCAATGAAATTAACCTGCCCACGTAATGTTAGCAAAAACATGAAACAAAAAAAGCCACATCACAACTTTTTGAAGCTAAAATCATCCCACTCCCCGACAGTTTTTTTCACTGTCAGATGAGAACAGCGACCACCCTGAAAAACACAATTTTCATTTTCCCCCTCGAGGTTCAGAGAGAGCCAAGATTACTAATTGCTCCATTCCCTGGAGCAGCATGAAATAAGACCCAGCATCCATCTGTATCACCACTGAAATACCAGCATGACCCTTCAATTCATATTCAGAGTATTAAAACACAACCTTGCGAGGCTACCAGAAAACAAAACTGCTGCTTGCTGGCCAAACAGACACCAGATTCCCTCTGTACTGGTTAAATTCCCAGCCACCCTCCTCGTTCCCATGAAGCAGTTAAGCATTTCTCTGAAGTTATTCAACAACTGTGAAGGTCAAGTATTGTCCTGACTGGGCAGTCACAAACAAACCCACCTTTCATGTCGGTCTGGGCTTCAGCCACTGAGTAAAACCCCAAGCAGAGAGTTGGGGAAAAGGACTGGAAATGTGTAGCAAAGGGTCCACACCTGCTCTGCAGAGCACACCTGCTTCTTGCAGAGGATTTAGTTGACCAAGCCAGAGACCTGAAAACTGGGGCCAATGCAGTGGATGGGAAAGAACTTTTTTTTTTTCATGTGTAAAACTCATAGTTTCAGCTAAAATACGAAAAATTAAAAAAAGAGCTTCAGTGGCACTTCTGAAGAATAAAAAAAAAAAAAAAGGCTTTGGAAGCTTTAGATTTGAAGCTTCACAAGCTTCTTATGAAAAATGCAAGCTTTGAAAAACTTCTGAAGAATTAATATTCTTACTTTGGGCTCTTCTGCTGCCAACAGACTATGGATGCTGTAACTAATAAAAAATAATTAATGCCAGTAACAGGCCCTTCATAAGGCTTCAGCTTCTCTCCTCCATCAAAGACTCAACTCATTCATTGGGACATTGCACAGGAAACAAAATTCACCCACAGAACTTGTCTTTTCTACACTTGGTGCCTCTGTGCTGTAACTCACAATTAAAATCCTCCCAAGTGCGAGGAAAGGAACTGGATTTTTTTAATAAGGACGCAGCTCCTAAAGCAGTTCCAGAGCATGGCAGAGACCTCACCTGGAATGGAGGTGGGAGAGAGCTGGGAGTTTGTGCACCAGCCCTCCCCAGGGCCCAGGTCTCACACGGGGAATGAAACAACCAAGAAGTTTCTCAGGAGTGCTCCGAGCACCCCACACTCCACCAAGCCACGTCTTGGCTCTCCTGAGAGCCTGGCCATGTCCTGCAAGATCCACAAGAGCTCATTTTCCTGGTGAACACCACCTGAGTGTCCAAATACCCTCAAAAATGTAACAGCCTCATAGCACCAGCCACGTTCTCAGCGGTTTCAGCACATCAGGAAAAGGACAGGGACAACGCTGGGTTTTAGTAGGTGAGGAGCTCCTTACCCTGGGGAAGAGCAGAGGTAGAAAATGCTTCATCTGTTTGGCTTTATTTAAGAATTCCTGACACTCCTCTCTCCAAGTGGAGCAGCATGAAACAGCTCCAGACACCAGCAGGGAACACCACAAAGCAGGAAGGGACCTTCACCCCATGCGCTGCCAAACTCGCCACAAGGAATTCTGCACAACAGAAACCCCTCAGAAGCAAGGAAAGAAAGCTGATAAATTGGCCAAAAAACCCTAATTGGTGTCAAGGCCAGGCCTGCAACCTCTGCTGCTCCTGCCAGCCTCAGTGGCACGCTGGGGACTGGCACTGCAATGCCACGCGAGGTGACACCAGAAGTCAGACCTCAAGCTCCCCTCTTAAGACAGAGGCACTGGTGGTCTGGTGCCCGAGGAAAACAGCAGCTACTGGCAGGGACAGAGATCCCAGCCATGACAGTGACAATTCAGAAAGCTGTTAAACTGATGGGGTGAGCTAATTAGCTGGGGTCCAAGTGGAAGCAATGCTGTTGGCCCAGCAGGCTGGGGTTCCACCTTCCCATGGGGTAACACCAGTACATCAAGACAAGGAGACTGATCAGGAACTTCTAGTGACACATCCACCCAGATTCTGAAGATACAGCACAAAACAAACACAGAGAAGATTGGTGGAAGGCAACAATTAGCCAGCAGAATTTTCCATCAAGAAAAGAGACGAGCTTGGATAAATAAGCAAATCGGGCATCTCATAGTCAAAAGCTTTTTTAAAGTCAAGCAGGGCTGCAAATACAAGCTCAGATTGCTGGGCATAAATCACCTTCTGAATGCTTAAGGGTTAGAAAAAAGCTCTGCCCAGAGACAACAGCCCCACTGCTGCCCACTCCCAGATCTCCGTGCAGCTCCTCCAACCGAGCTGGCACAGACCCTGCCTGAGACTGGAGGGCACTGGGCCACATCCCCAGATTATTCCCAGGGCTGACGTAGCAATGCAGACACAGATCCACCTCATCCGTGTCACTGTTTGGAGGCTGCATAATCGTAGCTCAGCCCATGCCAGAGCAACATGAGGAACACCTTCTGTACAGAAGAAATTCTCAAGATTTAAAGTTTTTAACACGAGCTAACAAATGCCAGGGATGAAAGAAATCCTGGGATGAAAGATCTCCATGACACCTGCTTTGAATAAAAAGACATTGCTACAAAAATATCACAGACCTGCTGGTCTAGAGCCTTTGCTTCATGTCATTCCCCAGACATCAATTTGCAATAGAGGCACACAAAAGCAGCATTACACAGATTACATGCTACTCCCCTGAACTGCAAACAAAATCCACCCAGCACTACCGCCACAGCCCAAAGCAGCACTGCACCAAAGCCACTTCCCCTGGCTGTTCCTAGGAGGACTTTGCTGAGGATAAGGGTTCAGCTCTCATTTGCAGCACTGACAGCTCCTCCCGCGAACTTCGCTCTGGCTCAGCTTTCCCAAACGCTCCCCATTTTTCCTCGTGTCCACAGGCAGACAAGCACTGCTACCAAGCCCCTGGCACTGGCAGCAGGACAGGTTTTACCCCAGTTTGTGCATCCTTTCAGGCAAACCCCCACACCTGGGTGCTCAAACCAGTTCATCATCTTCAGCATCTGTAACGTCGCTGCTTTCTACACAACACAACACAACACATGGCAATTATTTAATGTTTCCTTGTAACGGCACACAGGAGCCCTACAATCAAAAAAAAACCAAAAGGCTGAGATCCCACCACGCCTCTCACACCACATACAGGTAAAAAATCAGGTGGATCCCCGTGCTAGAACAGCCCAGACCCCTGCACAGGTGCCAAGTGACACTATGGGTGTGTATGACCAGCTCAGAGAAAAGAGGGAAGAGCAAGGTACCAACAAAACATGGTTTGCTCAGCTTTATGCCACATGGCTCATTTACTCACTGCTGGCAGCTTCCACAAAATCAGGCTCGTCAAGCACCTGACTGTATACACAGGTAATGATTATAAAGCCAACTCAAGCGGGGCTAAAAGTACACAAAGATCTAGCATGAAAACAAAAAAGTGCAATCCCTCTCCCAGGTGAAAAACAGGACTTTGAACGTAACAGGTGGATTATATAACCATTATTTGGCTCCCAATTCTCAACGTATTTTTTTTTAAAATACCCTCACAGTCCAAAACCTGTCATTACTTAGAAGCAATAGCAATTTTACTCTGTTAAACAGTCAGGCTACCCATCTCTCTCAGGGCCAAACACAAACTCAGCCACAGCAGCATCGAAGAGCCCCCACACAAGGAGCAGGGCAAGGCCTGGAGCATCCATGGCTCTCCTCCCTGGATTCTGCCCAAGGAAAAGATTATTTCCTAATGCTGCTTTTTGTTTGCAACGGGGCATGAACTTCAAGGGGAAGGTTCACTGCCGTGCTCGGGGAAAGCAGCACGGCTGGGCTGTTGCTACCACGGAAAAGCCTCGATATCCAAAAAATGCACCTCACATTGACATGTGCATCCCACACCCAGTATCCAACCAGAGCCAGACCCCTTTGTTTGGGAACACTTTCTCCCCTAGCCTGGGGCCTTCTTGGTCCTGCAAGCACATTTGAGTCTTTTCATATATTTCTTTGCAGAGCCAGGAAAAGGACACACACGTGACCCATCACAAAAACATCCACGAGGCCTCACCACCTCAAAAGAGAAGGACACCACCAAGGCACTGCCCCACACAGACGTACTCCCTGTCCCATCTACGGAAGCTAAAACCCCCTGGCCACAACCTCTTCTCTTTTTTCCTATTTGAAAGAGACTCCTCAGCATTCAGAACTCAATGCTGAAGTGGGCTGCTGGAGCCTCGCCTCCAAAAGGCAACAGCGAACACAAAAAAAAAAGGAAAAACAAACACACAAAAATCCCCCCTCCCCACCCCCAAAGCTGAGCGGAGGGCGAGGAGCAGAGAGACGGAAAGGGGGACGAGGCACACGGGGAAGGCAGCCGGGTGCTCCCCTTTTCTGCCTCCCTTTTTATTCCTGCTGAGTGTAGTAACACTTGAACTGGCTCTCTTTATTTGCAGCCGGATACGCGCTTTCAAAGATACTGTACTACTGTGTAGGCCAGGCAGGGACTCTCTTTCTTCCCTTGGTTAGGGCTTTTGGGAAAATAATTATTCACCAGAACTGCCATCGTGAACAGAGCAAGCTAAATCAATGTAGCTTTGTATGGGCCATTGCCACTGCAAAGCAAATACTCCATCAAGACATGGATCAGTGAGAATTTTATCACTAGGAATCCTTATGCACATCTTTGTGTATTTTTAATATCCACCTTATTGCTTGGCCTGCCCCCTCCCTCCCCGTGCTCCTGCACCCCACCCTCCCCACGGATTTGTCTTGTGTCACTGGCAGCTATGGGGCTTGGCCACGAGATTCACATCACTAAAAACACCTTAAATACACAGGTTTATTCTCCTTAAAAAAATTATAATAAAGCATTGGTGCAGAGCAGATTTATTCACTGAACAGGTTGATTTATTTAACAGACTTGACATACATCAAAACCTACTATAGGCTTACATAATTGTTATCCATTTAGCAGGTCTGGTTCTTTTGTCAAGTATTTGTTTTTCAAAACTGATTCACTAAAGACTGCTGCCTTCTGCACAGCTCACATACCTTAACAAATGCAGTCTTGCACGGGGTATTAGCTGGAGTGACTTTAAATTGCATCCTACCTGCTTGAGCGCTGCCGCTATTTTTTTTTTTTTTTATCCTCTGTATTAT
>VXAC01008338.1:0-14551 GCA_013399225.1 Rhipidura dahli | reverse complement strand
CCGGCCCGGCGGGAGCGCGCACCGCGCCCGCTCCGGCCATAAAGGGCGCGTGGCCGCTGCCGCCGGGCCCGGGCAGGTGCCGAACCCTCCGCCGAACCCTCCGCCGGGGCTGCGGCACCGCCGCGGGGAAAGGGAACGTGGGCGCCGGGAAGGGTCGGGGGAAAGGAAGGGCAGGCCGGGCCTGGCCGGCGGGGAGGGGACAACGGGGATGGAGCCGGGCGGGTGTCACCCCCCGCGCACTGCTCGGCCGGAGCCCGGTAATGGAACTCGCTCCCAGCGCTGTCCATCCGGCTTAATTCTCCATAGTGGATATGGGAACCACCTTATCGTGATCACGTTATTAATAACAGCGTCTAAAACTACGGTTTACCTTTAGATGCCCATGAACGGGAGGAGGCTGCCTCATCTCAGGATGGCTGAGGACTTGCCGAGGATGCCAGGCACGCAGAGGGAAGGCAGGGACGCACCAGGCGCTGCCTTTTGCCGAGCAGGAGGGCGACAAACAGGCAAGGCAGGAGCCAACATCTCCAGGGTCTGTGAGCTGATAATATCCACCCCTTCTCACAGGACCCCCCACCCCAGCTCATCCTCTTGCAGCCCCGTGTCGGTGACACCCTCACATGTGCACCGTGGCCGGAATTACTGCACTGGGAACCGGAGGAAACTTCTGTTATTTCATCTTCGGAATCAACAGAATGGTTTAGCAAATAGGAGGCAAATCGGACACACCTATTTTGACTGCAGTTGAAGTAAAGCAAGTTGAGTATTAGCCTTTAGGTTTATTTAAGTTCGCTGTGATATTTAAAAGAGGTTTCTAGTCTTAAGTCATCACTTGAATTTACTGCCTTTTCATCCTAAACAACACATGCAGTCTAAAAATTGATTAGCTAATTCCATGACTAAAATATTAAAGTATCAAGTGCTTTAGTCCTTGTTGCCACAGCATTGGGGACCCCCATACGTGCAGTAATAAAACAGGAACATGTGACAAAGTATGGAATGCTCTTTGAATTCAGAACACTTTACACATGAACCCTCAGCACCGCAAAATAAAGAACTAATCTCATTTGTTCTTCATTAACAGCAGTTCCCAGGACCAGGACATGCCATACATCACATATGAATAAATTATTCATTCCCACTGTGTCAGGGCACACATTTGAAGGGGTGTAGAAACAGACCAGCACTAAGTGACTTGACCAAGGGCACGGAGTGAGGCAGTGTCACAGTTACTGGGAAGTAGCCCTTCCCAGTCCTATCCTCAGTGACGGTTTTCCTCTCCAGCCTCACCACTCTGCTGTGGGAATCACACACTTCACTCCCTGTACCTTTGCGTGTTTGTAATGCTGCGTTTTATTCCACTCCCCCATCATTTTCTTGGCAGAAGGATTCAAGTAATATAAATAAGTAATTAATCAGGGTCAGGTGAGATGGTGACAGCACACCTGGCAGTGCTCACTAAAATAAACACACAGGTGGATGGTGGTCATGAACTGCTTTCAAAATGAGCTGGGGGCGGGTTTTGCCCTCAGCACCCTCACATAGGGGCTGTGCCCTTCAAAAGTGCCACCAAAGGCACACAAGCAAATTTGGCAGCTCCTCTGTTGAGGCAGCTCCCAGGGCAGGAATAATATGGCCAGAAGCACAGGGACAACAACACCTGGTCAGACCCACCCAGCTGCTGCTGCTGCTGCCTTTGGCGAGGTGCCACACTGGAGCTGTGTGCTGGACGTCATGGCAATCACCTGAGTATAATCACCAAGATAAGATTAGAGGTAAACCTGGGGAGAGCCTTGGTGGAGATGAAAAGACACATTCAATTAAGTGAGCCTTGCACCTGGATCCAGTTTAGAAAGACAACCCAAGTATTTATTTAAGTGCTGTATTTTAGAGGGAACACAAACATAAGGCTCAAAGATTATGCTTGGGGCTGTGAAACAATATAATGCCTTTAGTTCCACTTATCCACACCATTCATTTAAGGCCCTTCAATTACAGAACCACCACAATACTGATCGATAGGCAGCATAAAGTTCTGCACAGCATCTCAGGCAATCTGAAAAATTAACAGTCTGTGCACTGTGATCTTTTCATGTACTGCCACAAACAGCTGTGGAAGGTGCACTGACGTGATGGAAGCGCAGCCACCCACCTTGGCAGGGGATTAATTTTCCAGGCTGTCGAATAGAGGCTCACAGGTGCGAGAACAAGGTGCTAAGAACGCTCCTTTTGGCAGGAAGGAACGGACAGCCCCTGAGTGAGGGCTGATTGTGAAGCCAGCCCAGCCCTTCCCCACAGTCCTGCTGTTCTCCCGACCCCCCCATGCAGCTCCACTGCTGCAGCCAACACCGTGATCATTCACTGCAGCCTGTACCACGGAGCAGATCAGACATTTACATCTGTCCCAGCCTTCCAGCTGTCTTCACACACAATCCATGTGCCCAGACATGGATATATGCCAGGAGCCTCTGCCTGCTGGTCTCTCTGGGAAGCAGGAGTCAGTCGTAAAGAGAGGAACCTGGGTTATGACAAGAGGCCAATGCCATGGTGGTTTCCAGGTCTCCAAGTGCCCATTTTCTGATCATTTCTTGTTTTCTTCATCGTACCTTCCTTTCCAGATTCATGGGACCCTTACTGTAGCACACCCAGCAAGGGTTAAATCCTTATTTTCTGTGGCCCAACTCATTTGTGGATACATGGCCCTCTGCTAAACCGTACCAGAGGCAGAGGTTCACCACAGCATTCTGGTTTGCCCATGGCACAAGTAGAACACAAATGGGATTTTCAGAATATCTCAAATCCTACATTCTTGGGTGAGCCTGGAAAAGCATGGTTCAAGCAGAAACCATCCAACCCCCCCAAACCAGCAGTCCAGGCTGAGCCCCTGGCTGCAGACAGACTCCCCCAGCATTCCTGGCTGTTTGCGTCCCCTCCCGGAGTGCTGAACCAGAGCAGCTGCAGGAGCAGAGCTGATGTTTAGCCCCCACCTTCTCTTTGCTGTGCCAGACACACCCAGTAGATGCTCAAGGCTGTTGCTGACCTTGCTGGGAAAGACAGATTTCCAATGTGCCTGACAGAGCTGTGGAAGGACCCAAGGTGAGGAGGGTCCCAGACGAGTTTCCAGGCAGAATTCTCCGTTCCTTGACAGGCTCCTTGCTCCACCAAACACCAAAAAGACACCCAACCCTGCCTTGCAAGGCTAAAAACCTCCTTATTCAAGTCAGACAGTTGCAGCAGAGTCACAGCCTCTGAGGCTCTCCTGGCCCCATTAAACTGTGCTGCTAGCAGGCTCTGAGCCCCCCAAATCAGTCTCTGTCTATTCCTTCATTTCTCTCCCTGCCTTCCTCCCAACATTTCAACTTTATACTGTAAATCTTCCTTTAAATTGTGCATTTCTCTTACCAGTTTCCATGGCCAAACCCCTCATTATTGGTGCCTTCTGAACAGGAGGAAAGAAAAGCTCCCATTTGTGCCTGGGCCAAGGCGAGCGCTCTGTGCACAGAAGGCTCTGTGTGCCCTCGTTGCCTTGGCAGGAATAACAACCTCGGCCACTTCAGGGGAGGTGACTTCAGGGGAGGTGACTGCATTAGCGGGGAGAAAAGGGGAAAAAAGGGAAGAAGAAAAGCAACCAGCAACAACCAAAAAGTCTCAGGCATGGCCTGGTGTATTTGCAGTGAGCCAGGGCGCAGGCTGGAACAAAACCTGGAGAAGGCAAAGGGATCAGGACATGAGGAACTCAAAAGCTGCTGTGGATTCACTGCAGGTTTGATTTCCTCACAGCTGGTAAATCCATCATGGGGGAGGATGAACTGCAGAGGGGCAGGAGCAGTTTCCGGGCATCCCAGAGTTCAAAGCCAGGTGTTGCTGGCACCTGGAACTGCTGGTTGAAGATGGCAGAGCCCAAAGGGCTGGCCAGGACTGTTTGGTAACAGCTGGAAACTCAATTTATGTTCCGCATTTCCATCCTTCCCATTGCACTGTGGCTCTTCTGGGGCAGCTGCACAGACCAGCAGAGCCAAGTCCAGTTTGTCATCGATGGAGCTGTTACTTGTAGTGTTCTGTAAGTTATTTCCTTTCTAGGAAACATGAAACTCTTTGTGCCCAGAGGCACCTTGTGCTTTACGCTCTTGTTTCAAGTGCAGAGGATGCTGCAGTGGAGAGCAGAGGTCCCACAGAGCAGAACTGGTGGAAGTGGTTGATTTTAATGCCAACAGAGCAGCCACAAAACACGGCCACAGAACTCTTGCCATCCCCAGAGCTGCTTGGCCAGTCTTCAAAAATAAACTCACTCTTGCAGAAATCATAAAGGTAAATTCCTCTGTTCTCTGAAAGGACTATTCAGGAAATGCCCATGGCCCTTGAACCCAAACATCCTGGAACTATTTTCCTGAAGCACCAACACCTCTGTCAGTTCCCTGAGCCGGTTTGCAATTCACCTGGATAAATTCTATGAGCTGATTTGCAATTCACCTGGGTAAATTCTAAGAGTTGGTCTGCAATTCACCTCTGCCTCAGCCTGCACAATCACCGAGGTTCAGCTCTCTTTAAGCCCCATCTAATTATGCAATTTAACTGCAGCAAGAACAACAGCTTTGCTGAATATGCAACAGTCTCCTCATTGTATTTTGTTGGGGGGAGAGAGAAGGAAAAGGCAATTTCACTTAAAGTTCAGGCATTTCTATGGGGCTTGTCTGAAAAAAAGACACAGGCCCCTCTGTCTCAGGTGAATCTGGAGTCAAAGACCCTTTCCTGCTATGTCTTGGATGCACCCACAGCTTCCTGAACACAATGGCACAAACCCTGGCGTTTTTCCTGCTCATTTTTCTTCAGGACTGTAGTTCATTAACTCCAGTAACGCAGTTTCATTAATGTGCATTAACCAATGACTTTCCCATTACTGCTGCTGTCTCCAATCAAAGACTCATTTATGGAAAACAAGGGCAGAGGGAACAACATGCTTTGGCAGCTGTAAGATCATACGCCCAGAGCTTTATACCCTCTGTCTTATATTTTTACGTTAAAGTATCACGAGCTATTACCATATTTTTCATTATTATTTGTGGCACTAAATACTGCAGCTCCCGGTGCCAGATGGCGAATATTCAGAATAAAAATAATGCAAGGCCAATCTTAGAAAGACTCACTGAGAGTGTAACAGCATGTATTCATCCTCCTTTCCTAATGCACATGTTTAAAATATTAGCAGACATAAAATCTGGTTTCCAATTTAGAGGAGTCACACATTACAGAATGATATGCATGCATATATACATATATTTAAATATGTACATATAAAAATTTTAATTTCTTGCCATTTTATTTGCATGTTTCAAGGGTCTTAACATAATACATGGGCACATCTTCTTTCACTCTTCAGGAGGTTATTTTAACTGGGAAAGAAAACCAAATAGTTTCAAAATGGAACATAAGCAAAAACCTTTTTCTAGAAATTGTTATTGGTGCAAAATAATTTTTTTTTTTTTAATATATAAACAGCTTGAGTCCTAAACTTAACCAGATGGAAACGTGCCTACAAAGCATTGGATCTAATTCAGAAGAGACTGACAGCCAACAGATGAGCCAATTTAGCCCATCCCATGCCAAAAATGGTCAATCATGTTATCTTATGTGTGACTCGACTCTGGCAGATGCCAACTCTATCCAAACAACTTCAAGCATCTTTTTGGAAGACTGGATTATTTTACACACACTTTTAAAAAATCATAATAATGCTCGATTTTTCTGGAAACCTTCCACTTAGCTTCAGCATTTCCACAAGAGATTTTTGATCAATTTATTTTAAGGATAAATCCTTTTATTTTATAGCCTAATAGAATAAATGCTTTTCAACCCAACAAAGCCTGATAAAAAAATTATTAATTTGCAGTTCAGTGACAGACCCCCATTTGTTTAAATATTCATACAAGGAAAGCTTTACACCTGTGCAAATCTTCCTTCAGCCAAATGTTTGCTTTCAACAACACAAAGAAACACGACAGGAAGTACAAATTAAAGGTACTTCCTGCATCCCTCACTACCTTCCCCAAAATTAGGAGTAAATTTAAAACTAAAGAAGTTTTTTCTATGCTGAGTGATTACAACCTTACAAGGCTTTTAAAAAAATTTGAAATTCATAATCTTTCAGTGAATTTTTTTTGTTGCTTTTCAGAAGACCTACTGTTCATCTGCCTCCACCTGCAACAGGACACCTCTGTGTCCTCTGAAACCCACACGCTCTGGGCAACACAGTGCTGGTAAATCGATTTTTTTTTTTCCTTCTTGCCCCTGGTGTGAATAAGAATAGTGAAAAAGAAAAATAAACCCCTCAGTCATTAGTCCACCCTGACAGCACAGGACCACTCAATCCCTCTCCACTGCATCCCATCCCCTGTAGTTAAGCCCTGTATCTGCTGTCAGCTTGGGCTCTGCTTAAACTCAGTCTGAATTTTAGCTTCCCACCAGCACCCCAGGAGGTCTCAGGTGATGAGATTTCTCTGTTAGACTGAGAGCTGCAGAAACCACTGTAAACACTCAGCAGCTCATCATCTTTCACAGGACACCTTGAAAGGGCACATTTTAAAAGAGGGACGTTTTCGAATCCATTGTTTCCAGGGAGAACGGTGCCAGCTTCCCCGCGCCGCAGAGGGCAGAGGTTCTGCTCACCGCCAGTACTTTGGGTTGTCTTCTTGACAATCACACACAAAGTTGCAATTTCATTTTCCATTTGTCCAGGAGGTAATTGCAGTGCCTGTGTGAAGTGACCTTCCCACACACGGCACATGGAGCCAGGCAATTATCCACAGGACTTGCAGCAGCCTCTCCATTTCCAAGGTTTTATAGTGTCCTTTGTGATGGCAGTCCCAAGATTTTAAGATCCATGCACATTCATCCAGGCTGAAGTCTGGACATTTTTAGAGATCTTCCTTATAGGACAAACAGATATTCTCAGCTGTGTGAGCATTTCCTTACCTTGCTCTTGCTCCTCACTAAGAAGATGCCGTCAAGGTGTGTGTGACCAATGGATTTGGCTGCAGGTGTTCACCTGTTGGGCTTGAGGCAACTCTCACAGAAAAGGTCACACACATTGAAAAGATTGACTTCTGCACTTCCCAGGCATAAAACACACAGAAAACACCAGGGTTGAGGTAACCACACCCTGCTTGCAATCAAACTTGTCCCTAATTGGTCCCAGCTAGTTTATAGATTATAAAATCATGCAACTGTTTAGGTGGGAAAAGATCTTCAAGATGGAGAATTCACAGATTATATTGTTCTCATACCTTGTCAGCCCCAAGGCTGGTGGGAAGGTATGGAGTCCCTGTAAAAAAACACAGACTGCTGGAGAAGCCTTTGGAAAGAATGGAAAAGTTAAGCTTTATCCTTTAGGTGGATTTGGATTTTTAAAATGACAATTATTTAATTTCCTCTGTTTATGGATATTTAGTCAGTGGGTAACCAAACACTTCACTCAGCCTCAGCCAGGCTGATCCCAGCTTGTCACTGGTTCCAGATAAACCTCTGGCTGAACAGCAGCTCAGCACTCAGAGAGTGCCAAGGGCTTCCCTTTGTACTCATTACCACACTCCCAGCCACTGCCCACCTCTGCTGTACAATCTGTGATGCAAAAACTGGGTCTGGGATTCAAAAACCGTTGGCAACAGTTGGGTGATTCAGCAAGAAGAGTTTTTCTACAGCCATGTTCTTTTCTGCACCCATTTTAAAGAGCAGCACTGGCTGAACTGAATTGGCAGTGCTGCCATTACCTGGTAAACCAATGATTCCTCCAGTTCCTGTGCCACCACTCCCACAGCTCTTACAGCAGGTTCAGGAAGACCTGCAGGCCAAGTGTGTGCTCAAACAAGTAGATGATGCCTACAGCACATCATAAGCTTTGCTGCACTATGAGGAACCCTACATTCAGTCACAGGGCACAACTAACTCATCCAGGGAGTCTTCTTTAGAAAGACAGAGCTCCTCTCCTTGGCTGCTCACACTTGTGCTTCCTGTGTGGTGCAGACTGCCTACACTCACTGCCACCAGTGCACCTGTGAGTTTACAGCTCTCCTGCCACTGCCCATTTCAGTTTAAGCTGAGTTGCTCTGAACCACGAAGCCATTAGTGAGTGTTCACTCCCCACGCTGCCAGCACTGGGCACCCCAAAGCACTCAGCAGCCAGGGCTTCAACAGCCTCCCCCGCCTCTCCTGCTCCTGCAGAGTTCACAGACCACTGCTTTCACTTCATTACCAGTCAAGGAGAAACAATCTGTGGAGAAACTTCTTTTTAATCTGGTTTAAGTATTGGGATGTGGTCATTTGTATAGAAATTCACCTGGATGGTGGCACGGGTCCTCGAGGGAGGCTCTTTGGCTCCTGCTTTGGAACACAACACACTCCTTTTCCATGAAATACTGCTCCCATCTCGCTCCACTCAGTGGGAATAAAAACAAGTGTGTTTAACAGATGTCACCAACCGTTCCCAGGCTGTCACAGCTCTCCAACATTTTCCAGTGGACTGTTATTACCAGATCCCTGCAAGTCAGCAGCGAGCGATGCCGCCTCTGACTCTGCTCATCCCGTTCCCATTGATGACGTTGAGCTGTCAGACTGTAAACTCAGAGTTGTCAAATAGCTGTAATTTGCAGATTTAGTAAAAGAGCTTAACATTCCTTTGAGCAAAGTACTTAAGAGATGTATTCCGTGGGATTTATGGGCTGTGAAAGTCTGTGTGGTTTTTAGCTAGAGCGGGATCTCCACAGGATGGCTCGAGTGTCAGTAAAGCAGCTTTGGCCTAAATCAGAGACTGCCATTAGATGTGAGCTTATATCCCACTGAAGGAATTTCCACAGAGACTCTGATATCAAGTCTGAAAACAGCCATTTGGAGGATTTGCTTTTCTACGTATCTATTGGAATCACATGGACATTTATTTGCTGGAGCTTGACTGCTTCCCAGCAGGCTAAGTAAGTTAGAAAGCTTAGGGCCTTCAATTAAAATAAAACAAATCTCTCACAACAATTGAAAAACCCATTTTTTCAGCTTCCAGAGCTGATCATCCAGTAAAAAGTAGTTTTCTCAGTTTCCCTTTCATTTTCACAAGTGTTTTTTTGCATCTGACTTGTATCAATGATTCCTGGACCATTTCCATCAGGAAATCATTTCAGTGCTGCAGCCCAACTTCTGTTGTTCCCTTTTCACTGGACATACTGAGTACATTTCTACATACCAGGGCTCGATGGTGTGGCATTTCCTGTATGAATTAGGAGTTGAGAGCATTACTCACCTGTGAATCACATCTCCTAAGAGAAGATACAAAGTGTTCTCAACACCCCACACCAGCCCATGCTGGACACACAGCTGTTGTGCCAATAAATTCTTCCCAGCATGAAGTGAAGGGATTGAGTGGAGAAGATCTTCCTTCTCCACTAACCCAAGCTCACCACTGAATTTCTCTTCCTCTGACATTTAACTACTGTAAAATAAAACACTGCTTTTTTTTAAAAAAGGTCTCTGTATTGTACAACATCAGGTCATTAATTTTTACCACGTAGACTTTGGAAACACTGTGTGTGTGTGTGTCACTGGCACAGTCCTTGTGTGGGCTTTGAAGTGAAGCAATTTCCACAAGGCAGAAGGAACAACTCCAGCCTAAAATACTTGTGCCTTGTGCTCTTCCCCCTCCCTTGTATCCTGCCAAATATCCTACGTTCCTGCAATCACAAGTAGCGGCATCGACATGCGATATCACTCATCACCTTTTACAGATTCTGCAAACACTGCTTTCCCCAGAGAATGTTCCCTGGTTTTAATTGTAAATAAGCTGAATCTTTTATCTGCCTTCTTCAAAAGCCAGGAAGGTTTTCAATTCACTGAAGAAACAAAGATTTTTACAACTCTGTATGAAAACACATGAACATGTATTTCCACGTTTTAAAAGCTCACGGCCCATTCTGTAATTCCTCCAGTGCTGTTCTTGAATGGTTCTCTCCCAATTACACACTGACCTTCATGTTCCATTTTCTCTAACAAGTGTAAAATGGAAACATTTCATCTGTTCCACCTCCACTTTTCTAAATATTCATTGGTGTGTGCACAAGGCCAGGAAAATCTTCAGCTGACACTTGCAGAGCACTGCACAAGGCACTCAAAGACACCCCACCACCTGATGTGTTCTGCTCCAGGCTCTTTACTCCTCTCCATAATGGAGGGTGAAGAACTTGTCTCCTTTTCCCTCTCCAGCACAAGACTGAGAGCTTTACAAGTTTACGTTGGTGTGACTTAAAATGCTTTACCTGACAGTTTTATAAAGGGCATTAGAAACTGGAAATGAATGTGGGGGAGCTGAGATGTTACATGACTCTTTCAGCTTTGGGGGTGCCATTTTAAATTCTGTCCAAAGACACCAGTAAAGCATTTTGGCTCTTTTTAACTAATACATCCACTGTGCAACTTAGTACAACTAACACTTTTCATCTGAGGGAGATCCCAACCCCAGCCTGCAGACCTGCCTCTGGAGAAGTCCTCTCTCAAGGTTTCTGCTGGTTTTCCAGGCTGGATAAGGCCCATGGCTATTCCCAGAGTTTAGTCCCCACATCTGCAGAAGCTGGTCAAAAGTCACCTGGGAGAAATTTTAAAAAGATAGTTTTCAAGAACTAACCACTTAAGGATTTTCTTATAAAGACATCAGATTTACCCACTAAAGGCAAGAAGTAGCTGAATTCTATCTGCTTTATACATTATTATATATCTATCTACAATTTACCTCTTTTGCCCTTCCATCCACGATGTGGCCATTCCATTAATGTCAGTAACATCTGTGGAGCATTCCTGCACAGCAGCACTGCAGGATTTAAAGGCAGACCAAATGAACCCTTAGAAACAGCAACTGGAAGTTCATCCAGTCAGACTGGGAACACCCCAGGCTGCTCCAGGATCTCCCATCCATCCATCCATCCATCCATCCATCCATCCATCCATCCATCCATCCATCCATCCATCCATCACAAGCTCACAGAGCTCAGTGACAGCAGGACAGTGGCTGTTGTGGCCCAGATCAATGCAGTGCAGTGAATAATAATAATAAAAAAGTATTTCCTGCATTCTGCTTTGATAATGAGCTGCAGCTGCAAGCAGAAATCCAGTCAGTGATTACAATGTCACGTCAAGGGCTCAAGCAGATTCTTAAAACTGCTCTGTTTTGACTGATCACACATTAGGAGTTTACGTTTATAAAAACACAAGTGTTTTAAAGCAAGACACAGTCAGGCTTCTCACAAGCATGTTCATTCCCATCAGGGGGATGCAGCCAGTACGAGCTCCGCACCTGGTTTTGTTTGCAGCTCTGCACACAAATGCAGAGGGTGTGAAAGCTGAGTTGGGGCAGAAACCAGTTGTGATCTATGAATTCACCTCTGATGGATCACCTGGAATTCAGTCACCTTTTGCCAACCCACACCCTGGGATTGGTTACCTGCTCCACTGGCACCACCAAGCACCACAACCCATTGTTGAAGTAAGACTCACATTCCATACCAGTGCCTGTTCCCTCTGGGAATCGCTGCAAAGCTGGAAGAGCCAGCACAGCCATTTGTATTCACAAAGATAAATCCTTTATTTGGTAAGAATTCTCTACACACAGATGAAAGACAGGAGTCGGGGTAAGGAGTCTTCCAGTGGAAGGGTTACATAATCTCATCTCAACCGAGCTGGCTGGGTTATTCTGGAACACACCACCTTCCTGTACAAAGCCAGTTTTACATTTCCATTCGGAAAAGAAACTTGGACAAAATCTCAGTGTTGAGAGATGTAGGTGACTATTACTCCAATGGAACAGAAGAGCTGAGATAACCTGAGGGATCATCTGCAAGGAGTAAGCTTTGAACAGCCACCTGGAAAAAGCACAACCTCCCTGCCAGTCACTCATTAAGTTTCCTACTTTGGAGGCTAAAATAGCCCAAATTTTGTGTGTTGTGACTTGATATCCTGTGCCTAAAAAGTTTTTACACAGGAATTAGGATTGATTTCTCTAAGTTCACAGTTAACAGATCGCTACACACTGCAAGCAGCAGCCTCTTTTTAACGTCCATTTTCTACAAACACATTTCCTCTAAAAACAGAAAATGAAGGAAAAAAAATTAAATGGCTTTTTCTACTCTAAAATTGCAGGCAAAGGTTTTATAATGGGAGAAGATAACTTGAATTTTGAAAAACAACCAGCTACGAGTCCAGAATATGAAAAGCTGCTGTTTAGAAAAGGGATCTTTCAGTTTGCAGCAGAGCAGAAATACTGAGGCTGGGAAAGGCTGGGAGGGAGCCCCCAAATCAATCTGTTTCTGTGAGAATTGTACAGCTTTTCTGAGAGATGCCAGGCAGACTGTCCTGAGGGTCAATGTGCTACACTGAGTCTCTCCAAAGCCATCACTCTCCCATTCACTGCTTTAAGCATCGTTTCAATGGCGACACTTTGGAGTCACATTACAGGAATAAAAACNAAAAAAAAAGAGCACAAGTTTGACTTTGCAGCAGACAGGAGACTCACCCAGTATTGCTGCTGCTTCTCCACAGCAATTCACTCCAACACAGCCACCACCAAGCCAGGAATGTTTATCCAGCAACTCCATGACATGGGAAAGTTTTCAGTCATCTCCAGAAACTTGCTGCAGTTCTTTAAAATTCATATTCTGCTGTATGCCTGGCCTTTGTTTTAGGAACTGCCTTTGTCCAGAGCTCCCTCCTGTTATTCCATTTAAAGCTGGACAGAGCTGCAGCACATCCACTGGCACCAAAAGGATGGCAGAGACAGGCAATGGTCTTAGAGCTGCATCAAACCCTACAGATTTAAACAATCATTCATCATTCCTGGCATTCACCACCTGAAAACCGTCCTCATCCCAAACCTGCAATGCCCGACTCTCAGTCCTTGCAAAGTCCATCCCCAGTGATGAAATCCATCAGCTTTCCTCTGAAATTGTCCCCTCACAAACACAATTAAACTTGGCGATAAAGTGGCTTTTGATTCCAGACATTTCACAGACAATTCCCAATTCTATGCACCCTGTAGGGAATGTCCAAGCCATGAAACATGGAAAACTTTTTATTGAGAAAACCCTTTCCCTCCACATTCAGACCAGAGACATTTCTAATCCTTGTACCAAAAGGAAAACAATCATAGGATTGAAATATTACTATTTACAGCCTTTGCCTGTTACCTGCTGCATGAACAGCACAGATTAATTCCAAAAATGAGCTTTTGCAGAACGGGGAGGGAAGAGCCATAGTTTGGGGTTTGTCACAATGCAGGAAAGGGAGATTCCTCTTAAATAAGGTTTTCAATAAACCTCTTTCTGGCAGTTGGAAGATAACTGCACCATTACAGTCCCCTCACTGCTGTCAGCAGCTAAATCAGGAGACAATTAGGGAAAATAACGGGAAGGTTGTAAGCTGGAATTCTGCACTGCCACTGCATTAACTGGACTTCACTTTGCTACTGCACTCCCTAGGATGAAAATGAAAGTGCTTTTAAAATCATTTTTCACTGGAGATTGATGCCATGTTGTTTCTTCACCCATCATTTTAAGAGAGAGAAAATAAGTAACTAGCAAATGTTTCACTGCTTTTAAGTTATGTTCCTATTTTTAGTTGTAGGGGAGGGTATAACACAAAAAAATAAACGCTATTTGCAATTACATTTCCAGAAGCACCAAATCCAGCCCTTCCCCAGTGCCCACACTGAGAAATCTTGCATCTGATTTACAAACGTAATTATATCAGTGTAATTACACCGGTGTAATTCCCCAGAAATAACAAAGTTATTTTTCAGCATCCAAGAGAAAGATTTTAATTCTTAAATTCAACATGAAGCATTACACCAGGATAGCTCGTGCTAAAGAGATGGTGAATTTCCCTGGAGAGATGAGGCCTAAAAATACAATCCTGTTGTGGTGGGATGACCCTGGCTGGATGCTGGGTGCCCACCCAGCCTCTCCATCCCTGCCCTCCTCAGCTGGGCAGGGCAGAAGACACAATGAAAGGCTCGTGGGACGAGGCAGGGACAGGGAGAGATCACTCAGCAATTACTGTCATGGGCAAAGCAGACTCCACTTGGGGAAATTAACTTCATTTACTGCAAATTGAAGGTGTGAGCTGAGTAATGAGCAAATGAAGCAAAATCTTAAAAACCCCTTCCTCCCATCCCTGCCTTCTTCCCAAGCTCAACTACACTTCAGAATTCTCCACTTCCTTCCAAGCGGTGCAGGGGGTGGGGAACGGAGGCTGTGGTCAGTTCATCACCTTGTCCCTGCTGCTCTTTCCTCCTCATTCTCTTCCCTTGCCCCAGTGTGTCTTATCCATGTGTCTTCTTGCCAAAGGGTGCAGTCCTTCAGGAAAAGGCTGCTCCAGCATGGATCCCCCACGGGGTCACAGCAAACCTGCTCCAGTCTCTTCAGGGGTCTTGCCATGAGCCTGATCCAGTGTGGGCTTCCCCCAGGGTCAGAGCTTCCTCTGGGAACCTCCTCCTGATCCATCGTGGGCTCCAGGAGGATCTCTGCCCCATCAT
>VXAC01008337.1:476152-540561 GCA_013399225.1 Rhipidura dahli | reverse complement strand
ATATAAAAATTATAGAGCTAAAAATATGAATGGAGAGTGCTACACCACTTTCGTATGCCATAGTCTTAGTAAAGCCTCTGTGAACCTGAACAGATTTTCATGTTCCAATAGATAGTAATTTATCTCTGCCCCCTATCTTATCTCTTTCTGGAAATGAGGAGGAGGGGGGGTGAGCAAGGAAGCTGTCCTTTCAATGTATGTTCTTACTGAAAAAAATCTATTAAAATCTCAGATTTAAATTTTTTATCAGTTTCTAGCTTTTCAAAGCATTCTTCTACAGCTATTTGCTAAGCATCTGTGATGGTAATCTGTATTTCTTCAGCTGCAGGTATCTTTTGTTATCAGCTTTTTAATGTGTCTGGCTAATGCTCCCTTCTAGTGAATGTTACTTATGAGATCATAAATGTAATAATTATAATTTACAGGCTTAAAAAAAAGCCACCACCAAGTCTACCACAAAGGGATTATGCTTCAGGTAAGGCTGTATTAATATAAATTTAAACTGCATGTCTGTGTTAATTTGCTATCAATATGCCTAACAGTATTTCAGTTATACATTGCCTCATAATTTGTTTTTAATGAGAGAACAGGATACCATTATCAACAACTCTGAAGGTAGTTCACACCTCTGAAATGGAAAGCAAGAAAAAAGTGATGAATTGTGCTGGCAGGAAGAGCAGCAAGTAACCTGCACTCTTTCAAAATCAGTCTTAATCAGAGTTGTGTATCTAGGCTGCTGTAAAAATGGAAGAGAATTTGCATCCAGTCCGTCCTTGTAGAAACTGTGATGTGAAAGTAGATAGGGAAGAAGTTGAACAAATGCATCATTACAGATTGAAAATCTTAATCCTATTAATATAATGATGACATCATGAATTAACCTAAAGGTAGACCTCTACTTGCTTGTCACACAGCACAGCCCACAAACTAGTTCATGACTATATTTACAAGTTAACAGGCATCTTGTTAAGACAGGAATAGAAGAAAGGAGGCCAGAGTTGGGAAGTTATCAGGTAACTGTTCCCTGTTTAACATAAACACTTGTAATTAGTGTGCTGTCTTGGCACTGTAACCAAGAAACAAGGAAGTACAGGGCCCAGAGGTCAGCAAGAGTTCTGTTATCTAGAAGTTGTCACCCCTACTTCAAAATGAGATGCGTTAGCAGGACACTGGGTAAAGTGTGTGCTCTGCTGTTCAGACCATGTGCAGTTTGTCATTTTCTCATGCTTTTCCAACAGCTCTGAAATAATTCATCAAAAACAAGCAAGAAGGCATTTAATTTACTACCCAGTCCAAACCAGATGTGTTGCTCAGGACTGTTTGGAAATTTTGCTAACTCTATTTTAACTGAATTTGATAAGTATAGATTGAAAAACCAATCTAAGATAAGCATTTATATTCACTATTACATCTCCTTAAATAACTCTAATGTTTGGTTTAGAACATGCAGACAATGAAGAGGAACAATGGTCAGATGATTTTGTAAGTACATATTTTGGGCTATCAGGAGGTTACTGTAGCAACAAGTTAGCACTAATAACTTAAGAAATAGTAAGAAGTTTCTTTTTAAATCATCTACTTGTGGCTGAACTAAATACTACTGAAATGTCATTGTATTTGGTACGTCCGTTTTATTCACAAGTAGCCACTGGTTTTTAGATGCCTCAATTTTTTTACATTCAACTTAAAAGTACTTTCCGAAGCATTGTCAATTGTAGCCATGAACACTAAGGGTTTTGGACAAGTAAGCACATGGCATCAATTTGAGGGACTTCCCAAACTGAGCAATAATTTCAGAAATGTGTGATAGTTTTTATTTGGGGGAGGAAGGGTGGGACGGGGGAGAAGACAAAAACCACTTCTTACTAAAAATGAAAACTTCTGCTAAGATTTTAGAAAACATTAGAATGAAGCAAGTCATGGCTGTCAGCCATGTAAAGTAATGGTGAAACTGTCAGCCTGAAATAACTGATTTCCTTCTGGAGTCAAGTACCCTTTTAACAGGAAAGGGAGAGAGAGTGACAACACACATCAAGAGTCACAGCTGGACCTAGAAAGGAACTGTCCTGGGAAGGGAAACAAACTATTGGTCCATAATTAGACGACTGAGCTCTTGAGGTGAAAGGAGACCTTGGAGATAGCAAGGAAACAGGGAGCTCCTGGGAGGAGCAGAAGGGGAGGAGGCAGGAGTGCCTCTTTGTTTAAAGAGGGAGCATTAAAAGGGGGTACAATGTGTGCATTCAGTGACAGATTGTTATAATTTAGTTATCATACTCATGCAAAGAAATTTGTTATACATTGCTATGAAGCCATAAGTATGCTGTAAGATGAGAAATGGGAAGTTCTGTCTTTCCAGGACAGTGATTATGAAAATCCAGATGACCACTCTGACTCTGAGATGTATGTGGTTCCCAGTGAAGAGAATCCTGATGACAGCTATGAGCCACCTCCTAGTGAGAAGGAGAAAAAGAAGATTCCTTCTGCATTCCCTATTTCTAGGGGTGAATATGCAGGTAGTTATAGAATAGTTGACTACGTCAGCTTGATAATTGCTTTTTGATCAGTACCAGAAAAGAAGTGGCCTCAAATGGACTAATACGTCCTTTCCTCAAGAGTTTGCTTTTAATTCTGATACTCAGGTCTGAAGCATTTCAGGGGTATGATTTTTTTTTTTCTTACTGCATGAAACAGGTTAGTATTGCAGGTAGTGATGTTTATAATTTTAATATAATGTGTCCTAGAGACTTTGATAGACTTCTATTAACTACAAAACTTAAGCAAAGGTATGGGAGATATTATTAGCTTGGCTCCAGATTAATCCACATATATTGATGCAGGAGCTCCTATTAAAAATGAGGCACATAAGACTGGAGAGGTCCCTTCTCCTCTGTTTTTCCAACCTTTATTCCAAAAGCAGTAAAACAGTAGCCCAAATATTCACTCTTTTTTGTCCTTCAAAATTGGTACTGAGGATGATAAATACCCAGGAAAACAGGACATGATCAAGATTTTATTTACATCAGTCCACTATAAAGGGATATTTTTCTTTCTGTTATGATTCTCTTCAGCCATGGACAGGTTGCATTGAAGTGAATGAAAGCTGGCTTCAGTTAGGTGAAGATGTGAGACATGGTGAAAAAAAACATTGACATGACACCTGCTTTCATTTTTGTATGATATGAGTGTTTCTGATTGTAGAATATTCATCAAAATGTTAAAATACCAAATGTGTACTCATAGAAGTTTATCAGCACTTCACCTGTGTGTTCTTTGAAAAGGGAAGAACTTGTTTAAATGACACCCCAGAGACCCTGGCATAATTTATATTCCAGTCCCACCCAGTGCTGTTTTTGTCATATGTCTCATATGGACTACACCACGCAGCCAGCACCTTTTCCCCAAGGAGTGAAACAGTGGTCCATACAACAGTCAGTGTCTAAGCACCTCTGCAGCCTCATACAGAGGCTAGGCTGCTGCCTTGAGTAATGAAATAGGACCATTTACACACAAGTCTCAACATCAGGTCCAGCTATGCTGAGGAGTGCCTTTTGACCTGTGCTGCAGCCACAGTAAAGACTGTTTTGCACAGGCAGTAGGAGAATATGCAGAATTTTGCGTAATTTTGACTAAAATTGTTGTTTTCTATTACATTAAAAGACAATCGCACCGGTCACCAGCAGCTTCCTCCCATCAACAAACCTCTCCCAAGTACCCCCAGTCCAGCCATGTCCAGACCAAAGAAACCATGCGTGCCATCCATGCCATTGCCATCTCCTGCTGCAAAACCAAAAGTGCCACCAAAGCCTAAGGAGTGCAGTGATGATGAGGTAAAGTTTACAGATTTACTTGTTTTAACTGTGTACATGTCATGGCAATGCCATGGTCTGGTCTCTTTCTTAACCTCTGTAGTACAAATCATTTTGTGCATCACAAACAGTGACTTGCAAGTACCATACTGATTCCTAGGGGATATATGCCTGTTTTGAGTATCAAGGAGGCTGTTTAGACCATGGAATAGCTCCTGATCATCTGTAACAAACTGCAGGCACTGGGGAGAGAGTAACCTCAAAGGCTAATCCAGGACCAAAGGGATGGAAGGGAGGGCTTCCACCCACCAGTCAGAACTAGCATAATTTGGTAAAGAGCTTTCAGTCTTTGGGATTCCCTTCCACATAGAATGATAAATGTCTGAAATAGGAGTCACTGTGAAATGGCAACTATTGTAAACTGCTGCCAGGGCTTCAATCCCAACAGTTTGTTGACATGATGGAGGTTTGACTGATAGATTTTTGTCCTGAATTTCTCATAGGATAATTATATTGTGCCAGTGGACAATGATGATGATAACTATATTGAACCCACAGAAAGCAGCACGTCACTACCTGCAAGATGTAAGTTTTAGTCATTTAAGCTAATAATTATTGCATTATTAGGAACAATAGTGAAAAAAGTGGGTCAAATTAATGTCTGTTTCCAGGGTTTAAAGAGTGGAGATGCAGCTATTAAAGAGACCACAGCCCACAGAAAGGCAGTTGGCTCCTTTGGCTTATGACAAGGCCAAGGATAATTATTTTTGACTTTATTGGAAGCCATGTTTAATTTCTGCCTCCCTCACTCAGCTATTTCAAAATCCAGCCCTTGTATGGCCTGGAGGCTATTCATGACATATGACCTGCCTCCTCATCCAAGGGAGCAATAGCATTAAAATTCTCTGTTTGCTGAAGTGTTTCAGGAGAAAAATGAGCATTTTTAGATATTTTAGTAGATAAAGATAGACTTTGATTCTATTTTTTTTAATTTCACTATTTGAAGTATTTTTAGCTAGAGAGTGAAACTACTACAGCCCAAAGGTGAAAAGTAAACAGAGAAGAGTATGTAGTTCTGATCTCTGACGTTGCTGACAGTATCAAACCTCTTCAGAAAGGCTGGAATACTGAATAATGTTTCTCTTTTAAAATGAGGGCTGACTCAGTTGATTTATTCAAGGTCACACAAAAGGTTGTCATTTGGACCTACTTAATATTCCTTCTTATTGTATAAATGTTACATTGTTAGATTGTTAACAGATATGTGTATATATATAAATATATGTCTGTATATATATACACATGCAAAACTACATATATATGTACATGAATAAAATATGTTTTTAGCTCCTGTGAACAGATTTATGAAGACAACAAAGCCAGCCCCCCCCATTTCTCCGAAGCCTTCTCTTACTTCTGATATGCAAGGTATGTGGAGCTTGCATCATTGTTAGAATAAAATAATCTAAGACAGTGGAATATTAAATTATGCCTGATGTATTCGCACCACTAACCCTATGACATACTAAAATAAAACAAAAATGTGTTCCCCTTCAGCTTTTCTATGTTGTAGCAGTTGTTTTGTCTAGCTTGAACAGTAAATCCATTTTAAGCATGAATAAAACTAGAACGAGTTATTTACCCCAAATAAATTTATTCTAGTCTTTTGCTCTAGTGGAGGAACACAAATGGATCAATACAGCAAAAAGAATTATAGGACTCAGTATGTCAGTAATCCCATTTCACCATAAGAATCAAGACCAAATACTTTTTAGACCATTAGACCGAACCATATAGAAATTCTGTACAGGCTGATGTCTTGCATGGCCTTTTATAACAGTGTTCCCATTGAAGTTCTGTAAAGAGCAGTTTATTTGGAAAAAGAAGCAAAAGCAGAAGCAAATAAGAGGAATCCTATTTGCTTTTGTAAGTGCAGATATTCTTGTTTAATCTTTCTCTGCCAATTTAGAGCTGTTTTCCATCCTTACTATCTAATTAATTGCTTGGATGTAACCTTTACAGGCATGGCACAGTTCTTTAAAAGCTTTGCATATTCATTAGCAATGTGTTTAGCTTTAAAGTCACAAACTACAAGTTGTAAACTAAAATTTTTTCTGAATTGCTTAAGATTTCATGAGTTATTTCCCAGACATTTTAAAACGTTCTTTTCAATCTCAGCCTTTCTGTAAATCGGTGTCGAGCATCAGCCAGCTCCTGAGAGATGTTACTAGAAAATAAAACGTCTCCCCCTGGTGGGAGCTGGGACACTTGGGCGCAGTAAAGTGATGAAACCTGACATGAAATTCAGTGAAACAGGATTCTAATTTCATTGAGGAAACTGGGCATAGATAAAGATGCTGGTGGCTTTTGCTTTTAAGATCTATGAATTAAAATATACCTGTGTTTCAGAACTCAGGGAGGGATGCTGGCCATGCAAATGAGCCAGCTTGTATTTATGATTGACTTGATTTCTTCCTCCGTGAGTCAAGGAAAGTCTAAATGTTAGTACAGGTGTGGTAACACAGTTTTTCCAAACTGACCCAGGTTTGCACAACACAAACATTCATCTTGCTTGTGGGGAGGGAGGGAAGGGGAATTGAAACAATAAAAAGGTTTTGGGGTGGGAGGAAATGATGAATACAGTGACTATATCAGAATTACTGTGACTTCACCTGAAGTTCCCACTAGAAGACAAGGTGTGTTGCTGCTCCAGGGCTTTGGCGGCAGATTCAAGTTCTGAGCAGATTCTCCAAGTTATTTTTCCAGAGTCAGAAGCACAACTGATACAAGTTCACATCAGTTTTTATGGTAACATGCAGTATGTTTTTGCTAACTAATGAACTTTTTTTTTATTTCTTCCCTATCCTACAGAAGTCTACGAGGTTCCTGAAGAAGAGGTGAGGCCTTTCAATGACTCCCATTGCCCTCAGGCAGGGTACAAATGTGATTATGAGAAAATATTATCAGTCTTTCAAAAGGGAAAACTGGGAACAAATCTCTTCCTGCACGTAAAGCTTTCTGACACTCCCTTTTCAGAAAAGCTGACAAACCATTTCAAAAGAGTAAATGGGAAGGGGAGAATTTCCCACTCCTTTGTGATAGTGATGCAATCTGGGAAGCAACAGCCTAAGGGAATGTTTTACAGAAGCAGAACTGCAGCAGAGGAGCAATGACAGTTCTGACACAGTAATTTTTTTCCCATTTGCTGGTACTGACATAACATATGGCCAAAGCAGATTTACTGATGTTGAGTTCTTGCCTCTCCCATCCTAATGCAGATTACCAGACAGAGCTCTAGTAGAAATCTATATCACAATGCAAAAATATCTTGATGTGGTAACATAAATAGGATCATGCAAATTTATTTTATGGAATCAAAAACTGACCAAAACAATTCAGTGCATTTTCTCTTACAGGAAAAACCATCACCACCACTGGTAACCAGGTAACTCATTGCTGTGAATGTTTGTGCATTATTTAAAACTGTCAGAAAATATATTTTCTCATCTAGATACTGCATGTCTGATAATTTGTGCTTTAGAAGAAATATAGTAACAGAAGTAAGAAATACATAAAGTAAATATCTCTTCAGGTTATCTACACAAAGATTATCTACCATTTCTATCTTAATTTCAATAACCCAAATGTAACACATATTAAAAAGAAATACTCTTAAGGGTACTTTTTAGAATTTTGAGGGGGTAAGGGAGAATAAAGAGAGGTTTTCTTGGTATTCAGTGTTGTTAAATGTAGTTTTCCTTTCTTAATTTGTGTTTCATTAATAGGTTCACCAAGCCACTCATGTTTATGCCTGCTCAGAATACGGAGCACTCCCACATGCACAGTGTGACCAGAGAGTCACCTAAGCAGGATACTCCCAGGTAAGTTAACAGCAGCTTAGATCAACAGAAAATATTAGCAGAGAAAAAAATTTTTTCTCTTTAATGTGTAGCCTTCAGACAATAAACAATTGTCAGGACATTCAAATAGCTAAGGATGTTGGGAGAAGGTGAAAACTGAAAGCTCTCATTGCTTTGTGAACTTCTGTGTTTAAGCCAGTCTGCCAAATGGACAGTATTTTCTGATATATCCCTTCAGGGATCCAGTACAGAGATAAAATATCTCTGCAAGCTACTTTAAGGTCCTATTAGCCATGTCTGCAGCCTTGCAAATCAGGTGTTTTTGCAGTTTTACAGGATTGCTTGTTACTGGATACAGTAAATCCATGATTTATATTCCAAGTCTCTGGAGGGAAAAAAAAAAGATACTTGAGTATGCAGCCTACTTCGTTCCTGTGTCCCTCAGAAGCAGAGAAAGCAGAGAAATGCCATGCCTCGTGTCAGGACATTATTTTACAGAATATGTTATGTGCCCCAGAAGGAGGTACCCACAGCACTGTGTGTGTGAGGGTGTTTGGTGAGGTCCTGTGTACAGGGAAGCCAAGGTCTAGGACAGAAGCTCTTCTAGAATAGTTCCACAACAGGGCACAGCATCACCACAACCACTGTAGCTGTCCATAGGTGAAATCACATCCACTCACTGCAGACCTCCTTCCCTCTAGATCTTAAAAAGCATCTCTGAGCAAATTAAATAAATAAATCCTTTTCATTAGAACTTACTGTGTGTATTTTTCAGAAATATTTTGCCTTTCCCCAGAAGTCGTCTTCATCCAAAAACAGTGAGTAAATAATGGGCCACTCTAAAAGAATGTGTTAAACTTAGTCCTGTGTTTTACATATAAATAGATGGATGCTTTTTATTATCTGGATTAAATAACAGAAACAGATGATCAAATGTCAGATTCATCTAATATTGTGATTGTTGATAATACTCTTGGACAAAAGAGCATCGGACATCTGTATTGATCCAAGAAAAAGTTCAAGTGTTTTAGTGTATGTATGTCTCAGTCCACAAAAATAATTTCTTGTAGTAAAAAACAAGTTGAACTTCAGGAACCTTACTTTAAGTAGCAAAGAATGATTTTGCCCAATCTGAAGCAGTTTTCCTTAAGCTTCACTCCTCTTGGATGGTGAATGATTAATGCTTTCTGAAAATGGAAACCTTCTAAAATGTCAGACTGGGTAGTCTGAGTAACCAGCATCACTAAAAAGTGCAGTCCTTGAAGGACTAATTACAAGCCTTGGATCCCTAAGGCTGTATTCCAGTCAGTCCTCTTCTCCCCTTGCTCCTATCCCCAGTCTGCTGTTTTCTGTGAAGCAAACTATTTGGAAAGTTGTCCAGCTGCAGAAATGAGCAAAAGCAAATCATAAAAGATTTTTTTTCCAGCCATATAAGCTCCATAAATTGATTTGCACAATAGCTCTACTCACAGTTGTGCCAGTATGAGGGTCTGCATGAGGAGCCAACAATCAAGAACAGCAACATAACTGTGTCAGCATCTGTGCCAAAAGCTACGTGCTCAGACCCTGTCCCAGCCCTATGCTCTGAATTGTCCCTAAAAGTAATCAGTAATCAATAACTATATAGAGAAATTAGACACTTAAAACTGGAAATTTTGGGTCATATCATAGAATTAGATGTTATAGTGACTTAATGCAGGTGGTATAAGAGCATCTTATAGTCTTACTTCAATCCTTAAATTTCTGTATGTCCCAAGCAGTTTGGACATACAACAGCACCAGCATTTTATTTTCCCTTCCACCTCATGACAAAGTTCTTCCCATTTAGCTCTGTATCCTGTGGGATGCTGAACAATTCCCAAGAGATGCCAAATTTGCGATTTCTCTTTTATGAAAGTTTGATTTCTCAGCTTTTCTTACCAATACAAGATAAGAAAAAAATTGCATCTAAAGGGAGAATGTTGGACAGAAATTCCACTATCCTTCATATCAAATCTAACCTATTTTTCTATTACAGGACCATGAAGCAAACAATAATGATGAAAGTAAGTATTCAGTTGAAAACATGGCAATATGAGAGGGACTAATATGCCACCAGTTACCATAACACAGCGTGCAATGTAGTGTGTCAGTGTAATTTTATCTGTAACAGTCAGCAAGAAGTATTACTGAACTGTTCTCTTGTATAATCAAACTGAAAACATGTTAAGACAAAAATTAAGCCAATGGATATTTTTTACCTTTGTTACATTAACACTAAAATGGCAATGAGGAAAATCCAGTGTTCAGGTACAACTTACACTGCATCCTAAATACGTCGCTTGCATCTCTAGGTCAGAGGTTCAACAACACACAAGAATCCAGGTTTCCCTCTGGAGCAGTTCCATCCCCATTACCAAGGGGCCTGTGAGTAAAAAATGATAAAACTACTTCTTTGATGGGGATGGGTTTAATAGGTGTATTATAGGTGTATAGTTGGTGTATGAGGAGCTAACTCCTATCCTTGCCTACAGCAATTAGAATTCAGGAATAGTATTTATTCCTGTTTGTGAAAGATATCCTGACTAGGTAAAGGCAAGCTGTTACTTTATTTCTGGAGGAATGCTGTTTTTATGCCAAATGGCCTTGCCCTTCACTGCCTGCTACTGATGGCAGATGCTGGCTGTCTTGCCTAATTTAGTCCCATACTGCAGCACTAGCACATGCAAGCCTACAAGTACAGAAGGTTTTCACTAAAGTTCTTTTGCCTCACCCAAGTCATGTTAAATATTGGACAGTTGTAGCTTCCTGGTGTAAGTACCTTTCCTGAGTGCCCACAAGGCATCTGATACCCTTAATCTTTTATTCTTGTTTGTTTCTAACTGCTACAACTATCCAAGAAATCCCATCTTAGACAGAAAGACCCTGTGAACCAAGGAAACTGATGCTTAGTTGCTAAAAGAATTCATGTATCTGCTAAGTAACCATATTCTTTATTTTTCTTTTTGCTCCATACTTCAGCAAGAAAACTTCTAATGCAGTAATTTCACCAGTAAGTTAACTTGTAATTGCATAATCAAACAAAAACTTATTAGATTTTTAATTAATTGTTAAACCTAATTTTATCATGGGTTTGGGTGCAACATAAATGCATAAAAAGACTAGGGGAAAGAGTTACAAAGACAGGAAATATTTGGGTGCTATTATGAGAATGAAGATCAGTGAGAAAGCTCAAGCAGAAAAATATTTTGATCAAAGCAATGTTTGAATTTAGTGCTCTAGGATGTAACAATAAACACAGTGCATGAACTGAATAAATGAGAAATAAATGGGAACACAGGCAATTCAGAAGTATTCCCAGAATATATAGGGCTGCCTGTGGGGAACATGAGTTCACTGCAAGCAATAGCTCAAGAAATATGCAGGATTTTACCAGAAATTTAAGGGTTTTTTCAGTAAGTATTTCGTCATTAGAAAAATATCACAGAACTTTTTGTGGCAGAAAGTAAAAGGACTGGTTGAAATTTTCAAAGAAATTAATTTGAAAAACGTTTCAAAATTGGCAGTTTATTATCATTGTTTCAAAATGAAAAAAAAGAGAAACTGGAATATTGGTTGCAGTTGTACTGTGAGCTAAACTTACAGTTTAACTTTCAGTAAAAAGAAATGTGTTCAGACATTTGTGTGCATAGATGAATAAAAAAAATCAAATTTCAATTTGCAAGTATTTGGGATAGACTCTACATTTTTGGGCCTGAGATAAGAATGAACCATCTAGATTTTACTTTTTCTCCATCTATTTATATCCACAAACTGGGGTAAAATTCTTTCCAACTCAACTTTGCAAAATCCCAAACTTCAATTAGAGGCTCTTCACAGAATAGCTATGTTCCAGCCTCCTAATTCTTCCAGGATGTTTTCCATTCTAAACTATTCCACAAAAAGTATAAAAGGATAAACAGTTGCTCGTACAAGTGACATGCCATTTAATACTTGCTTGTTTATTGCAGAAACCATGTTTACCTCCCAGAGAGACCTTAACTGCAATTGAAGGTAAATTATAGCCACTACTGTGAAAAAGTTTACATTTATCTAAACTTTTTTTTTTTCTTTACTAAAAACATGAAACAAACTACACCACATTCAACTTACTCTAGGTTTTTGAGGTTTGGTTTTAGCAGTTTCAAACTGGATTTGGGCAGCCTTAGTTGCACTGAGTATCATTGTTCTCTAAAAGCAGTCACAGTAAATTTCCCGGCGGGATAATGTGGGACGATAATGGACCAGCAATGTGCCCATGGAGCCCTGCAAGTGGAGAAGGGGGAAGGGAGGGACGGGTTCTGAACTCAGCCAGAGCCACCTCTCTAACGGAGCCGACTGCTGGCAAGAGCCAGTCCCTGGCGCAGGCGGGAAGCACGTCCCGCCCGTGTCTCTGTGTCCGTGTCTCTGTGTCCGTGTCTCTGTGTCCGTGTGTCCTTCTCTGTGTGTGTGAGCCCGCGGCTGCCCCAGGCGAGGCTCAGCCGGAGCTGCCGCCCAGCTCCAGGCTGGGATGCCCCGGCCAGCCCAGCTCCTGCAGGCAGCCGGCCCCAGCGCCCTCCCCCGTGCCACGCAGTCTCACCGAGCCCTGCAGGCATCCCCAGCCACAGATACTTGCTTAGCATTAGTTATCAAAAAAAGCAGTGCAATGGCAAGCTGCCATTTAAGGAGAAAAAACCCAAAATTTATGGTAAAAGAAACCCTCCTTCACCTACTGGGACTCCCTAATCTGGCATAATATACTTCTGAAGAAATCTTGACTCTACCGTTTGTTTTTCCAAACTCTAGAAAAACCTACAGCACCAGAACGACAACGCAGTTCCAACCAGGAGCTTCCACTTCCACCTCTTCCAAGTGGTGCCCAAAAGTAAGATCCCTTTCTATCTTCTTCTGAATATTGCGGTGCACCAGCAATTACTGCTTGGTCTGAACACAGCTGCGAGAGGCTCAAAGGGGAGCACTCTTTTCACTGTAGCCTTCCTGTTGCTTTTTGAGAGCTGCAGTTCCTGAAGCCTCACAGTAGCAAAAAAATAAAGCATAGCAACTAAATGCATACAAATACTATAACCATCACCAAAACACATGAGAGGATATAATCTGTAATAAGGTGATGGAGATTTAAACCCTATGTTTAAATTTCTATTACTGAGATATCTTTTTTTTAAATACTTGTATCAGACCCATATTTCTTAATGAACAAATGGGGGAGATGGAACACACTCTACCACTGCATGCTTCAAATACACAATTTTCATATTATCAGGACTGGGTAGATCCCCTCAGTAATCTCTTGACATTTATTTCAGGCCTCTGCTCCAAAAGTCTTCAATTCTGCCAAGTAAGTATAATTCCAATTTTGAATTAAAATGTGATTAACTTGTAATTTCAAATTAATCTTTGAAATTAAATTAAATTAAATTCAAAATACCTTGCATATTAATTTTGAATTAATGTATCTGTAATGCATACAAAGAGAAAGTCAAGTATCCAGGATCGTAACTCAGCGAGTAAAATTAAGGGAGTATGTCAGGGTTATTGATGGAAAATGGGTGCTTCATTTACATTTATGAATACTGGAAATTTCTAGCAAAGGCAGTTTGGGTCATTTCCCATCATAACAAAGATTCCATCAGTCTTCCTTGTCACAGAAGAATCCTAAATATGACATTTCTGGAGTACTCGAGGCTTCTGATGCCTAGAAGATAGACAGATTATTATAGCATCCAAATTATTCTTTTTCTACAGAAGGAGAAAAAAAAGAAGGTACTTTTATAATAGCAAATGCTAAAGCTCTTCTCTAAGTAGTGCTTTCCAAGATGGACTTGGTAACACTTCACAGTTAAAAACAAATTAGGTAATATGTATATAAATTCTTTGTACAGAAGTGTAAATTAGATTTAACATTTTTTTAGTTCCTTGTTAGCAGACATTTGTCTGACCTTCCTGTAAGCCCTTTACTGTACATACTCAGTCTGAACATATCTTTCACACTGTAAGCAGATGGTGAGAATGGCACATAGAAATCTACATTTGGTGTAGCTTAAACTTGAATGCTGTTATTAGTGTATCTGCAGCTGTAGCTTTAACAGCTGGTCAGTCAAAATTTTACAGAAAAAACAAAATTCAAAATATTGAATAGCCGTCTTCGGGTGATTATTAATTCATTGAGAGCTGGAACTGCTCCCTACAATGTCTCCCCTCCCTTTGGGATGCAGCTTCCAGATAGCTGCATCTTTGCTACAAAAGAAGTTTTAAATGTACTTCACACAATTGTCTTTGAGCTCTCCAGTCCAAGTAAATTTTTTAATTCTGGTCACTGTATGGTCTTCTCTGTAACATTCTTACTGCTTTTTTAACTAAAATCTAAATCAGAATTTTATTAGCGAAGACTTAACAATGCAGTCTGCAGAGCACCATATCCAGAAATAGGTGAATGCTACCAATCCTAGTAGCATTTGTTTTCCCCAGTAAGTAAAACACACAGGAAAAAAAATGCCTCCCATAGTAACAAAATAAGTAACACTCAACTTTCAACAATGATCTTCTCTAGTATATTGATTTGCATCCAGCTGTGTTCAAAAGTACCTATAGGAGACACCTACACTCTTGGGCCAAATTCTGTTTTACCAGAAAGCAATTATTTCTACTTATTTTTATCATATCATTAATATGCAACACTACTCAAACATTTTGCTTCTGATTTCTTAAACTCTTAAATCTGTATTTCAGCCCTAGTAACTATTTTCTACTATGCTTTGTTATTCCAATTATAATTAAGCATCATAATGCTTTCTATTAGTTCTGCTTCTCCATTTAGCTGCCTGGGCTTCTTGCACATCCATACAAACAATTCAGGTGGCCTAAAATGGTGAAAAATTGTCTCAGATCCATTCATTTTCCTGACTCTCTCAGGAGCGTAAGACTGCTTGTGACACTGGACTGAGCACTATTTGCATTGTGTTCCTGCATTTTCTTATCTATTGCTACATTCATTCACTTTAGTGGTGGAAGAGTTTTTTCCTGTATTCTAAGTCTAGCTCTGGCTAATAACCAAGTTCTTACCCAAACTGGTTTTCTCTTCACAAGCAAGGCAAGCAACTGTCCCAACACTTATATAGGCCCCATCCATTTTCAGTAGAAAGCTTTCTTCAGTAATATCAAAGGTCAAGAGTTTCCAGATCTTCCGAAGTCCTTGTAACAACTCAATTTCTTACATCATAACAAACATAGTTTGAAAACTTGTACATGTTGTTCTTTCTCTTTTCTAGAAATGCCAGAAGCTGCAAACCGTTCTTTGGGCAATTCCCTTCCCAGCAGCACTTCATCTATTACAAGTCCTACAGACCAGGTATAATATTAGCTAAATTCATATTAGAGAAATCTCCTTATCCTTTATTTTAAAATAGTATTCCCACCCCTACTGCCTTTCAAAAGAAAATGACACTCTTTTTGTGGAGGGCTTCTATGCCCCCTTTTGCATAGAGGCTTTTCTGTAGCACAAATAATCTAAATGTTAGCTTTCATTAAAATACGCTCAGAACATATAGCATAGGAGAGGCTTAATAAACCGTAGAAAAATATGTAAATAGTATTATATCAAATCTTGGCATTCTACCAGTCACTTCAAACAAAACTTTAAAATGCTTTAGTTTTGCGTCTTCCTGACTCCCCAGTTCATACTTTCAATGTCATTGAAACAAGGAAATCTGTGGTGATGTACTTAAGTCTAGTCTTTGATATAGATGGCTATAAAGAGTTTTTAATCACCTCCTTTTTTCTAACTTAGAGCTGTACAAATGGTGTACAGGAAAAAAAGTGCAGTAAGCAAATACTGTGATGCTGTTATGCCTCCCCCATGTGTTTTAGTCTCTCCCAAGTCCAATTCCTTTCTATTCCTTTAACCAGATCTCTTCTCATTACAGTTAATGCTGTCAGTTTTATGGCAAGTTCTTTTTTCTTTATGTGTTTTGTTGCAACACTAAGCTTTGAATGATCTAAGCAAATGCAAAGTTTTCATTTCAGTGCTATTCCCCTTATTCTCATTTTGGATGAAGGGAGACTACAAAATGCAGAAAGCCATTCTTCTTAGCCTAGTAATCACAAACCCAGTAAAAATAGTTCTGTTGAGCGTAAAACAAAGGCTCTATCATGCACAGCCAGTAACATCAAGGGGTCTAAAGTCTGACATGACAAAGATAATAAACGGTGAAGTAAATACACAAAGGATTTGAAGTTCTGGAAAAATTTTAACTGTATGTCATGCTGGATATTTATTATAAAAATTACTTTCAAATAAGCAATCCAGCAGCCTCTAAATAAACAGCTCATAGCAATTACATTTGCAATTTTTATGTAACAGCCATGGACAAAAAAACAGAGCTTAATAAAAGATCCATTTTGTTATAAAAAAATATTTGACTGTTAGTGCTACTTTCCCACCAGTTATTTACAGTAGTATCATTTGCTGTAGCATCCTGCACAATACAGGTGCTCACAGATGTCATTCATTCCCATGGCATTTTGAAAGTAAAAGTATATGTAATGGCTTGAGCCGGTTTAAGAATTTAGGACAATACCCTCAAAATAGAGGGTCTGCTCTCTCCTCACTCTCAGCTCCCCCCTCCAGCTTCTCTGGTGTTCCTTTCTGATCCTGCAGTGGGTTGAGCAAAGTCATTTAACTGATAGAAAATCAGCCTGGCAGTCAAACACAAAAAAAAGGCAAAACAAAAAAAGGAAACTTTTTTCTTCTGCAAGATTAATATGGTGAAATATCTCATCATGCGATGAGCTGAGCAACAAAATGAGCACAAAGAGAAGCCAAGACATTCCCCTCCTGACAGCAGTAAGCCAGCTAGACCAGCTCAATTAAAATGTGCAACTTCACCATTAATCCGTTTTGTAGAGGTGACAAAGCCTATGTTAAAATTAATTTTACCATAAAGCTGGAACAAAACTTATCCAACCTTCATGCTGTCCAGCATGAACAATCATGATTGTGTTCACAAACAGCATTAAGTATATGGGAAACTTCATTCCCAAAGCTTAGACACCAACCAAACATGAACACCTCATGGCTAGCCCACAACTGAGCAGCATTTAAATTGTTAATGGTCAATTTATTCCTCAACATTCCTCAACATTTATTCCTCTTTAAATGCTACTGGAATAGCTTCCATGTTTAAAACTATCCTACAGCTGAACCTGACTGCTTTCCTCAGGGTATCTCTTTTGTCATTTATCAGCCTTCTATCACAAATATGTTACCACTGTTTTAACACTCTAGTTTTTCTTTGCCCTACCTCTATGCAACTAAAAGAGTGAACTCCTGGCAAAGATTTTTTTAAACTTTGTGTTTTCTGCATTTTAGTTCTTCACAGCTGTCATTATTTAGCAGTAACTCCCTTAGAGGCCATATTCTTTATTATTATCATTATTATTTTACAGGTGAAACACTGTTCCTCTCTTTTTAGGATGCTGGTGTTCACAGTAAAGCATGGTATGCTGCTACCTGTGATAGGAAAATGGCAGAAGATGCATTGTACCGATCAAACAAGGTAGGTCAGTTTGAAAAAAACTTCTATTTTATGGGAAAAAAACCCAAACCTTCAAAAAAAAAAACCAAAAAAAACAACCAACCAGAAGTATTCTAAGAGCATCAGATGCATTCTGAACTGGTCAGAACTACTATGCCATGCAAGTACTGTCAAACCTGAAATTATTGTAGTTACATTAGTTAACCCTGGCTTTCACTGCAAGACAAAGTTGCATTAGGGTAATTCAAAGACCAAAGCACTGCAGAGAAAGCTATTACAGACTAGAGAGCTGAGAAAGATCTGACAGCTCATAAACACCCCTTAGAAGAAATGCAAAGCCCAGTGACTCTTAAGTGGTCTCCACCACTGTCCAACAGCTCACATGAAAACAGTTATTTGGAAAGGCTGCTGTTGCTATGCATTCTGAAATAGCAACACTGCCTTTAGGTATTTGGAGAATTTGAATTCTCAACTATTCTTTGTACAAAATCTGTTGTCACAGTAGGCAAGAGTAGCATCCTCAGCATCAAGTACATTTCCACTCTTGCTGAAGTCCACAGAGCAGGATAAAGGGGCAGAGCATGGAGGCTTTCACCAGGTGAAGGCTACTGTGAGTTAATGGGCACAGGGCTACAGGGTCAGGAGTGCAGGTGCTTGAGTCTGCTGAGAGTGCTTTTTACAGCTCTGGAGAAATGCTATCTCCACTTCTCCCAGCTTTCTTGCCAAGCTACTGCCACTAACAGAAGCTATTCCCTACACCTGGCTGCCACTGTGTATTTATTTCTTCTTTTTCTCTCTGGTTGAGAGAAAAAACAGGCAGCAGTAAAGGTGATTCTTAAATGAAAGCTTCATAAGCTGTTAGCAGGAATACATACTACTTTTCATCTGCTGCTATTCTGTTTTTCTAATGGGAGAAAAGAGTTTAATGCTAATATAAATCAAAATATTAAGCCAAAACCAAACTGAGTTGTTGGAAAGAAATTAGCCAAATACACGGACTGTTCTTCTCTTTTTAGGATGGCTCTTTTCTAATAAGGAAGAGTTCTGGACAGGACTCACGGCAACCATATACACTGGTTGTGTTTTACAACAGAAGAGTGTACAACGTTCCTATACGATTCATTGAATCAACAAGGCAATATGCACTGGGCAGAGAAAAAAGTGGTGAAGAGGTGAGATGTGGGGATATTTTTCCTAACAGTTCTCAATTATGTACTTTGAATAAGCAATGACTAAGATACATTGCACTATGACCAAAAAGATTCTTCATGTATGAAGAATATACCCTTTATTATGACTGCTCTGTCAAGCTAGAGAAACCAATGTTATGTCAACTCCTGTACACTGTAACTAAAACCACAGGTCAAATTTAAAACATACTCAGAGAGCTGTTTTGAATAAAGTTAACAGGTAAGGGTTGCCGCTGCTAGATAAATTATATGACTGTTTATAGTCTTTCATTTACTTTCTAAGACTCCAGACAAGTTTCTTGGAAAATTGCAAAGGAAGAACAGCCATGCTCAAAAAGCAAAACAAAAACCCCCAACACTATCAAAAATGAGAATGGTATTACTGTTAATACTGTTTTCACATAAAGAAAATGTTAAACTCTAGCTCTGGAGTCAAAAGAGCTCTGGTTGGCTACTCTGCCACACAGGTAATTACTCTGATTTCAAATCAGAAACTTGGAACACAAATACCAATAAAAACAGTTTGTTCTCACTGCATAGAGTAGGCTTTTCAGCAATGTGAAAGTAGGCTTGCCGTAGCCAAATTATCTGCCTCCTAGGCACCAGTTACGAGATTACAGAAAATAAAATAGCCTGGAGGTCACCTGGTCTTCAACAAAAGGTGAAAAATTACCTCAGGATAAATAGATAGTCCAAAGTCTTTATTTGACCAAAGACTAAAAGGAAAAGCAACAGACCTAGCAGATCCTGGATATTAATTTACAGTGACAAACATTAAAGCTGTGTAACTAGATCAGTTCTCATTGATGGCTGCCTGCACCATGTTACTCCTGGAGACAGCCTTCCCTCTGAGGTGGCTGAACCACATCTACCACAGCTTCTGAGCAGCCAGTCTGCACCCTACTATTACACTAAGGTAAAATAAAGTGTTGGTTCACTGTGGCCCATAGCAAACTCAGTGGTTCAATTTGTGCAGGTGGCAGTCACAAATGTAAAGGAGGAGACAGCCGGTGCCTGTAATATCTTCTGTTGTCCAAATCTAATATGTTTATGACTAAAACCAGAACTAAGGGAAGGATCAGTGCTCTCCCTAAAAGGCAGAGCATCTCACTTGGTAACAGTTGTAGCTTAACTCTCTTCAATTATGTGAGAAGCAAAGATAAAAAGATGCAGTGATTACTGTCAATATTACAGCATTAAAAGAAGCCAGCACTAATTATTTTTTGTTTTCTTTACCCAGCGCTTTGACAGTGTTGCTGAAATAGTAGAGAATCACCAGCGCACCTCCCTTGTTCTAATTGACAGCCAAAACAACACAAAAGACTCAACAAAACTGAAACATATTGTAAGAGTTTCTTAATCAAACTGAACTGCTAAAATGAAGACTTCTTTAATCATTTCTTCCAACATACCATGACATGGACAAGATATTAAAAGAAGAAAATCCAAAATTATGGGAAGCACTCTCTAAGAGAACCTACTATGCATTTCATAGAGTTCAATCCCATGTCACTCTTACCAGGAAAGTGTTCACATTTAACACAAGAAGCCAAAGCAAATACACTGTAACCTGTGACAACACCGGTATCCACAGTCACGTGAAAAACAACGGCACAGCACAGCCTGGCTGGTCCTTTGTTATTTGAAGATAGTTTTCTTGTAGCATATTTTCATTTTAAAAATGGTAATACCCACTCTCTTTCAATCTATGTTTACTACATATCACTGCTTTCAGCAATTTCTTTGTAAAGTGCACAGCCCCAGAAATTAGAGCAACTTGACCTAATGTACCACTGTGCACATGTTGAAAATAAGACTATACTTTGTAATTAGTAGCAATAAATCCACCTGAATGTTTTAGATTTATGGACTTGTGTTGTACTTTCCCTCAGCTTCACCCAGTTTCATTGGTATTTTTGCTTGTATTTTCATATGTACAAATAAAATTTAAAAATATTGTAAACTCAGAAGTGTATGGAGACTTTGCTGGACGGCATTTCTTGGCACCCTTCCAGCAAGAAAACATCAATTCACTAGTGTTGATGTGTTAATGTATATACTTGAGTGTGCTCCTTCACAATTTGTTATGAACAATAGAAAAATCACTTTTTACAGCTTTATCTCATATACACACACACACATCTACTTGGCTTAATGACTCTAAAATCTTTTGTCTTCAAATTCCCTACTGTTGGTGCACTGCTTCATTGCTAAACTAATTACCCACTCAGTTCTTGCTGAATTTATGGATACACACAGAAAAAAACCCACTTTTTTCAGGCCGTTCTATCACAGTGGTTTACTTACTGTATTACTGTGAACAAAGTAAATTTCCACAGATGTTCAAGTGGTGAAAATTAATTTGATGAATATATAAATTGCACAAGTGTAAAACTTTTAGGAGCAATTGTTAATTAGTTCTAGAGGTATTTGATTTCACTGGACCTGAGACTCATCCATCTTATTTTGTAAAACTGACATTTTATATACACACCTGGTTTGTTCTGTTTGTTCCAAGTCAAGGCAGTGTTCTCTAGGATTATAATCAAGGCATTAAAGGCAAGACTTGAGTCAAGACTTGCAAAGTCTCAGCAAGTCACTTAGTGTAGCTGTATTCTGCAACTATTTTCTTGTGCTTTTGATCAATTACTTCTAAAAGTAATGCACCTCTCTTCTAGAAAAGAAGTGTATGCTAATACGATGATCAGCACATGCTACCTACATATCTTGAGGCATCTCAGTTTCTTCCCTCTGCAACACAGGCAATACTTACCCATATGTAATGTGAATAAGACACTGGCAAGTACAAAACAATGTATACAGATTTTACATTAGCCTGCCTCTGTCAGACAGTTCACAGTACTACATAAGGGCTATATTCAGTATATTGCTAATATTGGTATTATTAGTTTTATATTAATACTATGATTAATACTACTGAAATGTTTAGGACATTAAGATTGCAAAGGCAAGATTGCACTGTCAAAATGAACACAAAAGTTAATTTTGTGTGCAAGTCTTATTTACTCCTTATATATGTGTACTATTATATTATTTAGCATCACTATTATATTATTTAGCATTATTTAAGCACCACTCTAGAAGCTATTTCAAGCAATACTCACAATGGAAGTATTCTGTGAAAAAGCAGCCACTGAGTATTTAACTTCTTTGCATTCACGTAGTCCTTGCCTTTCACTCATGTACTGTATATGCACAGTGTTTAAACTTTGTACTGACAAAGTCTGTCTGTCTGCTAACTTTTCTGTGTTGCTCCTCAAAATGTCTAGGTTCTTCAAACATTGCTTTCCAAGTTAAGTGTGCAATATCTCCATCATTCTAGAACTGGGGAAAAAAATAATAGAATGAACAAGGGAAATTCAAGTGTATTCCTATAGACTTTCATACAAGAAACTACGCATGACTTTTTTAAGGTAATTAGCACTGAGCACTTTAAAGCACTGCTGCTCCTGCCCCTCAGCTCCAAGTGCTCAGCACTACAGGTAATATTGTGGCTGACCTACAAATAACAAACATGCTCAGATAAATGAGCCAGCTACCTTCACCCTCTACATGATTATAGGGCTACCTTTTGACAACAAAACAAGGCAGGCAGCTGACAGGCAACACAACCTTCCACAAAATAATCCAATCAGCCTGAGATGAGAACTTCTTAGGCACAAAAGACTCCATGGGGTGACAAAAAAAAAACTTAATCCCAAAACACACACACATACATGTTATCACCTACTTTGCTGCACTTGGTGTTTTATACAGGAACTAAGGAAGCAGAGTGGTTACTCTGCTTTCCATACCCAAGCTAGATCTGGTACAGCTTGGTAGGACTTTGGTGTAGAAAAATTTTGATACACAGTTTTAGATGGAGAAAAGTTTAACCAAGTTTCAGGTATAGGATTGTACCAAGTTAGCGTTTCCTGCATTCTGGACATAAAATAAACTGGTGCTCAGGATGAAGCCAGCTGTGTTAAAAATCCCAGTGGTATGGCTTGAAAGCCATTACAGAATGCAGGAAATAGTGACTTGGTGCAGCTGTTGCAGTGCTGTCATCTTAATGCCATCATGTGTATGCACCATCTAACAGGTGTATCAAGTCAGACCTGACAGACACAGCATCACACCTCTCCCCTCATCTTTCTTTGATATTGTTAACTAATTTATCTTCCATATAATTTTCAATCGTTGAATAGCACAACAAAACCAAACCAAAGCAAACCAAAAAAAAAACAAACCCAAAGCCAACCAACGAAAAAAAACCCCCAAAAACAACCCCACACACAAAAAAACCCTAAACCTAGAACTGAAAAAGAAGTAATTATTTTGTCTGAGAACTCAGCGCAAAGTATCATATTTAATAATGTACAAGTTGTCTTGGCAAGAAGTGTTGTCTGCCCACCTGATACAGACAGTACAAGTACTGCATTATCATTCCTGACAATGTTGCTCCATGAAAGGAGTAAGAACTTGCATTCTCAAAAATCTAAGTGTTCAAATGCACACTACATTCGTCCTTCAATCAAAAGCACCAACAGCAAACAGAGATTATTAGGGAGTGTTGTAAAAAAAAAAAAAAAAAAGACCTCACATAACAACAGCTCTGCAACAAGTATTTGGTTAAAACGCTAGAATTACTGAGGAAGGGCAACCATGACTTACTGATGAATACACAACTTGCCAAGAATACACAATGGGCTAGATTTTAGGCCTCTTCAAGGCCTAATACAAATACTGTACAAAGGGTTGATGACCCTGTGCTTGCACCTATTTTTATATGTCCCAAAACACTACAATCAATTTAAGGTTTCTTATCTTGCTATGTGCAATGTTACAAGCTATTTTAAAATGTTACAGTTGCAAAGTCAAGCAGTCAGTATCAACACACTGCAAGTTACCTGTACAACCCTGATACACAGATATGTGCATTAAATACATGCATTAAATATATCATTACTGAATATTTTTCCATATGGATTTATTTCACTTGGTCCACACAATACTTTGGGGATGGATTGTAGTTGTGTGCTGAAAGACTGTTGGTTTGTAGGATATTTGTAAGATACCTTTCCCCATTTACTGAAAATGCTTAGAAATGCACCAACATTGCAGGAGTCAGCCAGTAAAAAGGTGGCTTCATATAGTTAAAGTAATTGAATATTTCACTGAAGAACTGAACATATTGTCCCTGCATCTTCTACTGCACCATCTACTGTGACACCAGTCAGATCACTTCTACCAAAATTTCTCCTGATGGTAATTAATTGTGATCTTAATTTCAGTCAAGTCCCACTTGAGATTTTCTGAAACTTTATCTGCAGAAATGCCAAACACTTAGGATCTCAAACAAAGTATTATGGTAAAGTTCATAAGAATAAAAGAACTATATATTTACAACAGTACTTGAGCAACATGCTCTAAATAATAGAACATAATTAAGGGTGGGAAAACAAAATATCTAATCACTACTCAGGAGGGAGCAACAATTCTCTGCTCTGAATGAGATGTATATCCATGAAAAAAGTGACATGACAATGAATTAAGATTGTATAAAGCAACCTTATTTCAACATTTCCTAGCTTTAATGTTCTTTTTTGCAGTACCATTTAATTCATAGGAAAACAAACCAGTTAGAAAAAAGTTCCAGTGACAGCTGTCACTCTCATGATTCAAAAACATAGAGAAAACCCCCAAATGCTATAGCATTACCTCATTGCTAGGTAATTGTTAATAAAAATTGGTCATCCTTGCTGAAATTGCACCAAGTAGGTTTAGAAACAAACTTCACATACCTTTTTGCCAAAGAAGGCAAAGGCCATGTCCAAAATTCACAGGTTCAATTTCACAGTTTACAGGACAGCAAGCTGAGGCAGACAATAGATCCTTCTAGTCAAAAAATCTTAACATGTTTTTGTCCTTTCCTAATGCTGTTTCTTTCCAACTTGCTTCCTCACTACACTGGTCTCCTTCAAAGTTCCTAGCCAAATTAACATCAGAGCTCAAGCCCTTTGTTCAGCACAAAATGATCCAGTTTGGATACACAACACATACCGACTGCATATTAATTCACCCAGACTATGCTGCCTTGACTGCTTCAGTTGACTCCCATACGCAACTCACCAGCTGTAAGGCTAGTGTGCATCTTCCTGCCAACACACACATCAAGAAAGAAGAATTTATCTAACCACTGAAGCAATTGTATTTAAATAATTTCAACACTTTTTAAAACGTAAGTTGAATTCAGGTTAGTGGTGACATGTCTCTGATATCCATAAAAGACTTCCTACTGCTTCACTGGTAGCAAGCACTTTTCATATTCACCTTATGGAAACAGTTACAGGAAACTACCTGGGCTCGCATACAACCTAAACCCCCAGAGATTTAAATGTCCCAGTCCTCTCTAAGCCTACTGTTCAATTTTGACAGTTTTTTCATCACTACTGTGGGAAGCTGGCTTACACCTCCATTCTTGGGCAAAAGGTGCCAGCCATATGGTAAGGGCAATCTCACTTAATTCTGAAGCTTCTAGCCTACAGGTTCATTAAGAATCCAGAGGACAAAGCCTCAACACATAATTACTGTGGATAGTAAGGACCTTCATCCGTATACCCTCAGTCACTATGGTTAAGAGAGGGTCTTTTGACTACATGCTCTCATATAAAGACTAAAAACTGTGAAGCATAGTCTGTCTTCATCATCCCTAAAACTGGAAGTAGAAAGCAAAGCAGGCTAATGACACTACTCTGCTGGTTGGTAAAATAAGAGTAACTCAGGCCTTGGTTTTGCCAAACCCCTGGCACCCCAAAAAGCAATACATCTGAATAAGCAATAGCAGAAAACATTAAGTCATTATGGGGACAAATTACATCCACCTGAAATAAAACTATAACTAATTATAGGCCTGAAATGGTGCTCTGCACGTCCCCATATCATGACCTTCCTGAAGGGTTTGTGGCAGACATAGTAAGACTGAAATATTTTCTATAAATGCTCAAAGTCATATTCTGTAAACACAAGTTATAGCAAATTTAATAGTGACAAAATCAATACAGATTAGGAATGTTCACCATTCTTAAACACCATATACAATATGAATATATATACTGTATATTTTCAATTGCTTTCATTCTGACTCACCGTATTAACACAATCATAATATGTTTTATTAATTTATATGAAAAATACTTCACTAAGAAAGTAGACAAACTGCACAGAAATAGTACAAGTGTCATGTGCATAGCAATATAGCTTAAAGCATTCACATATGGCTTTGTTTAAATGAAACTGTTGGGGGAACGGTCCTATACGGACCCATGGTTACACAGTTGACATTATGTAAACTGCTTCACATCTTTGAGGCACTTGCTAACAATAGTGTTCAATCCCTGAAAAACAAAATCAAGAGCTAATAAGTGAAAATAACAAAATTCCCAAGATAACAGCTGCGTGTATTTGAAAAGATTTTAAAAAATTGGTTTTAGTAGTGCATGCACAGAACTGAAAAATTGAGGGGAGGGGTGCCTTTTCTGTGCAAGAATTATACCAAGTAACTGAAAAGTATAAAAATATTTACATGTTTAGGGATTTTTAAGTATGTACAGAACAAAAGCCCTGAAGACTCACTCTATAGAATAAAAATATAGCACAATAGCAGTAATAAAAAATAATATATATTTTTACGGAATTGTATTTGCAGTTAGGTACAAGTTGTTTAAACCACAAAGTTCTTTGATCTTTCTCACATCTGATGGCAATAGGGAATACACTTTTTCTTTTAAAACACAAGCACTTTGCATCATTTTTCAACCTCAGTTACAATACTGACATAGAAAACAGAATGACTTGTGTATCCTAATTCAACTGATTTTCTTTTTTTTAAACTTTAATGAATGATATTGATTTTCTTCACTGGTCATCATTCCATTAATGAATTCCAATCTCGAGTACCCTCCATCAGATGCCTCTGTCCATGTCCTACCCAATTATCCTGATTGTCAAATAATCTACCACAAAACCAGCAGCTAAACTTAGCTTTCAAGGTATTCTCAGAGGTAGTTTTCACAATCTGGTAATTGTTTTTGCTAGTCTTTTTCAGTGTCAATTTTAAGACAAATCTTTCTTTTACAGGGCTAAGGGGTTTCATTGTCCTGTACCTCTTTTGAGAAAAACCATCAGTAGTTACATCCAAAGGATTGCAGAACTCTGGCTGCAGAAGAGCTTCAACAGTTCTTTTAGACAATAAAACCTTAAGAACATGTCCCTTAAATTTAGCAACAGTTTTCATTACATTTACAACTTCTGGAACATCTGCATCAGGATGATTAAGCACAACAACTGGTTGATTTCTGGTGGGGCATTTTACAAGCTGGTTAGAATTAAAAGGGAGTAACTTCAAAGTCCTTACAGTATTTTTTGATGCCCTTGGTTTGTAAGGGCTACCTGATTCACTAACAGTTTCAGCCTGATTCTTTTCCTTACACTTCCTGTGCAACATTACTTTCTTTCTAGGAGGTTCTGGGCAACTAGCCTTCCTTTTACGCTTGAAATTCTTGTTTCTTTGCACACCCACAGTTCGTGAACTTTTAGACCCAGCTTGTTTTAAACTAGGTTTTACCTTTGCGGTTCTGTTTTGGTTGCTCCATGTGGATTTCTGACAACCAAAGTTATTCCTCTTGTTAGCAGTTATTACTTGCGTGCTCTCAATAGAACATTTTTGCAACTGTGTCCCTGCAGATTTAGCAGAATACTCAGGTTCTACAGGAGGAACACAACATGCTGGATTAGACCTTGCCAAAGAGGCATTTGCTGGCATTAACCCACCTGGTAAGTTTAAGGCATCATTAAAACTAAGATTAGTTTGTTTCTGTGCTAGTGCAGGAGTAAGGAACTGCAAATTATCCACCTGTAGTGGGGGCACCAAGTTGCTTACTGACTGAGTGGTATCAGACAGCGTATCTGAAGTAGGAGTCTTAATTTTCAGCAAAAGCTGTTGTTGCATGGCTCCAGTTTTCTTTGGCTGACAATTCTGATGAGCATTATCCTGAAAAAAAATTGGTTTGTGAACTACAGGCTTGTTTGGTGTCGTACATTTTAGAAAAACTCCCTGCTGTCCATCAGGTGAAAGTGCATAAACATGTTGTTCCTGTTTAATTTCCTGTTGCTTCACTGACTCCAAAGAACCAAGGACAGCATCCTGGTGCTCTGGTAACACCTTCACAGAAGAAGTTGCTTTCACAGATGACTCTGATGAACTTGTAATTGCAAGAGGTGCTTTGAATGGCATACTATTCAACGAGTCATTTACTGTACTACGTATTTCCCCATCACAGGAACTTCTTATATTTCCAAAACTGTCATTTTCCCCCTTCACTTCTGAAGCTGATATGGTTATTTTCCCAAATTCTCTGGATGCAATTCCCCCTAAAACCTGAGAACTATCATTAGCGGCATTTGTAACTGTTCCAACTCCCCCACTGACAGTCAGAATCATTCCAGGTCCTTTATTTGAAACAAAAGATGCAGGTACACCTTTAGTCACATGCCCATCTGATGAAGTGGATGAAGGAAGATATTTTCCTGAAAGCACCTGCTGTCTAGACTGGTTAGAAAGGTGGAAAGGAACAAAAAATCGTGACGGAAGGGACTGAACAAAAAGAGCTTTCTTCTGTTCCTGAAGAACAGGCAAAACTGGTGAAAAGCTGCTAGGATTCTGAGCTGCAGACAGTACTTTATCTTTTACTAACTGCTGTGTAAACTCATCTGTATGAGTTTTTAGCAATGTACCAGCACCTGGAGTTCTGGATAATTTGTCCACATCCTGTGAATCAAATGATGTTTTGGGTGTCTGTCTTCCTCTCCCACAACATGCACCTTCATTAGTGCTACATCTTGTATTCAACTCTCTCTTACATAAATGGAAGTCTGCATTAGAAGGAGGCCTCTGAAAACCACACGCAGTTGCAGAGCTTTTTAAACGCACACAGGCTGCATTCCTGGTCTCAGCACCAGAAAGGAGCTTATCAGAACGAAGTTTTACACAGTTATTCGTCTTGCTGTAGGACTCTTGCTGAGTTGTTTCTGCTTTTAACACATCTTGCAGCAACTGGTTTATCTCAGGCGATAAATAATGAGCTGCCTGTTCACTTTGCAATGAGAAAACAGATGTGATTTTAGGCATTAAAAAAGAGTTAACACAATCAGAGGCATTTTCCTGGAATTTCTCAGCTACGTTCTGAAAGCCTTGATCTATGTTAGTATCCAAATACAGTTGGCCATTATGCTTGTCCTCTGTAATACACTTGCTGTCAACACCACATTTAGATTGGCTTTTAAAAGACACACAGTTATTCTTAGTGTTTATGTGTTCGTAAGTTTTATTAATATTTGATTGGGCTGACACTATTTTCTCTGCTTTTAAGCCTTTCATCGATTCTGAATATGAAGATTCATTTCTACTGTTTTGAAAAGAACCTGTTTTGCTAAATTCTTTGTATCTGTCATCTGTTGACGTCCAAATGCTACATGGATTATCCAAAGAGTCCATTTTGGAATAGTTGTGAAAAGACAACAACCCTTCATTAGATGAATCCACAGAAGTTGAATAATAGAGATTATTAGTTCCATTGCTATTATTCAGGCCACCATTTTGCATTTTCAGTTCAGGAAAGAAGGGCATTTTCATAGGGTCATAATGAAGAGTATTTGTAATAGCAGTTGGTAATACCTGAGGATGACTTGAAGGACTAAAGCTTCCCCGTGAGATACTACTTTGAGTTCCAACTTTTGTTACCTCTTCGTGTGGAGGTACAGTTGAGTCCAGCTTCATTGGCAAATAATTTGGACTTCTTCCTACAGCCATATTAGAAAGCACTACAGTTTCAGAAACACTCCTCCCATACAATACAGAGTTAGTTTGTTTTTCCACTTTTGTTTTTCCTGAATGAGGAGCAGGACAAAAAAATGGAGGGGAGGTTAATGGATGAACACAATTGTTCTTCAAGGTTGACTGATCAGTTACATGTGTTATAGCACCAGAAGAAAAGCCACAGGAATCAGCAGTCTGTAGCAAAGGAGTTGCAGAACCATCTTTAACAGGATCAAGTTTCTGACCCAACAAATACTCATTTTGCTTACTTGTAGGTAGTAATTTTATAACAATATGTTGTTTTCCATCTACCATTTTAAAGCCCAAAAATGTAGCACTGTAATTTGCTGGAACAGGTATTTTATTGTTTTTAACCATCAATACTGTTGGCCCATGAACAGCATTTTTCAATAATCCTAGGCCATAACTTGCTCCATCATTTGCCTTATTGTATTGTGCAGTAGTAGCAGAGAGCATTCCATCCATGAAATGACGCTTTTCTTTGTATTTCATTTGATCTTTCTCTACATTTGCTTCCACGTCTCTCACACGCTGGTTCAGCTCCTCAGCATTTGTCTGAATTTTATTTACACTTCTTAGCACTTGTGTATTTTCTTCTCCGGCACTGTCACTTCCACTGCTTATTTTCTTCCGTCTCCAGAGGGCTTTTTTGGATGCTCCCACTTTATACCTTCTTAACACAAGCTTCAGTCCTGCTGGAGTCTTTACTATTCTTTTTTCATATTTATCCTTTTCCAGTTTTTCTTTTGCAATTAAGTGGTCTCTGTGTAAAGCTATGATGTGTTTTAAAAGATAATCTTTCCGTGATGTGCTATAACTGCAATAAGGACAACCAAAAGAAAACACACTGGTATGAACAAGAAGATGATTTTGGAGCTCCTCTTCTGTAAAGTTTTCTTGATGGCATTTTCCACATTTATAGGGAATCTCTTTATGTTTGTGAATGTGCTGAACAAACGTACCCACATCACGGGTAGAAAACCCACATTTTTCACACTGGAAGCATCCATTTACACAGTGCTCCGATATGAAGTGTTTTGTCAAAGCCAACAAAGTGTATACCTGTTCATCATTACAGAGCTCACATTTTACTAAAGTGCCACGATGGATGTGTCTGTGCTGTTTAAGTGACTGAAAATCATTAGCTGAGAAGCTGCACATCTCACAAGGATACAAAGGCAACTCACCATAGTGTAACAGCTGAAAATGTTTCTGTAGGTCATTTGGGCTGTATCTAATGTTATCCTTGCACTTCGTACAAGTGAAATTCAGTATCTTTGCTGCAGTTTTCAACCCTTCTTCAAATTGCACTTCTGGTTTAATTTGCAAGTGGCTTCCCTTTGAACAACTGGGATTGCTTCTGCTCATTTTCTCTAGGTTTAAGGACGTCCTTGCAGTTTCCTGCTTACACTGAAAGAGTTTTCTAAACCTATCAACTTCATGTTTCATTAATACTTCATTTGGAATGTTCACCTTGGGCAATTCAATTTTCACCTTTTTTAGTCCATAAGTGAGATTGACATCTAAAATTGCTGGCTGAATTGTCATACTTAAAGGATCACTCACCAGTTCTTTTTTCAAAGTAATGTCTGTAGAAAAATTCTTCAGAGCATTGTGTCTTAAGAAACTGATTTGCTTTTTACCACAAAAAAAGTGTTCCTGTTCAGATGACATGATTTTAGGTTTTGCTTTTCTTTACATAAATTCTTGAGATTTTGTCTTACTTCCGGCAGCAAATGAGACAACTGCACCAAGTTATTCTCAAAGCTCACAACTTCCCCATTTCATTCTCCTGAAATTAAAAAACAAACAAAGCAAATATTACTTTTTAAATGAATTCAATTAAAACATTTATTACAACTCATGAACAAATATATGCCAATCTTTGAAGTTGTTAAGTTTTATAATAGCACTCAAAGAGGAAAAAAAAAGAAGGCAAAAAAAAGCTATTACACTCTAACCTTTGTTTGTTTGCTTGTTTATTGTTTGGGGTTTAAAAAAAAAAATCCTTGAAAAATAAGTTCTAAAGAACAACATCTACTGAAAGATACACATCATCAAATTTTGGGCTTCTCTCACCCTGTAAGCATAAGAAATCTCAAGACCTATTTTTCTAAAATGAAGCCAATGTTTATTGCTCATGGATTTCAAGCAAATAAGCACACTCCTTTGTGACATGGGTCACTAACTGAACCTAAGTAAAGTACTAAAAACAAGTCCAAATCTGCAGGATTTGATGTTTTTATTACTCAAGTCTGCTACTCTACTAACAACTATTGTGCTTAAAAAGGAAAGAAAAATCAGAAAAGTCAGAATCCGACAAAAGATCTACTTTCCTAATGGAGACATGACCTTTATCAACACCAAAAACCAATCACACTGACCTACAATGGAGTTTTCACATGCCTACCTTTAGTACCACACGTGTCTAAAGTAGTCAACAGATAAAAGTTCTCAGGTTTCTCATTGCATGTTCCTGGGTACATGTGAATATTTTCAGTGCATGATCGACAACAGTACTCCTCTATGGATTAAAAGGCTTAAATAGTTATGGTCAGCATCACTGTCTTGCTACAGACTTCATGTCAGTGTTTCCATAACAGGCTGCACCAAGAATTTACAGCAGCTCAAGTCTATGCTTGAACACCACTCCCGCACAGAATATGAACACAGAAATAAGTAGAATTGGAAAAGCAGCAAAATTAACTTGAACTCTGAAAAGCAACACTAGAAAGCAAGAACTGTTTCTTCACTAGTATAACACTTCTTACTACAAACTTTTTCCACAGCAGAAGTCACAAAATCGCTTTCTTCTTCCCTTTTACTAACAAAAGTTAGTAAATTGTTACCTAAAATTTGATCAGCGATTTTCTCTCCCCTACTCTCATGCTCACCCTGAAGCAACACAGACTTGGAACTCAGGAGGTCATCTTATTTATTCACACTCAAACTGAAAGAACGATCACCTCCTCTCCCTCACTGTGACTAAGTGCAAGGCCTGCTTCTAGATCTCCAAGCCATCATAAGCATTAGCCCTAAGGTCTTTCGAGTATTTTCCCACAGTCCTGGGAGAAGGAAGTATATAGAATTAGACATGCAAATATCTGACAAAGAAAATGGAGACTGAAAAATATTCAAGTCCATGTTCTTATATCATGTAGCAAGAAAAGTAAAACACCTTTTTTAAGCACATGCTATATTGCATTCCTTTGGAGAAGATATTAGCACTTCTGCACAATTCTTGAAAATAATAAACACAACAGACTTCAACACTATATGCAGGCTCTAATATCAAGTAAATTCACTTAACTGTGTCCTCCAGATATGAGAAGACACTGAAAGACTTCAACTATACATCTAATATCCAAAAAAAACCCCCAAAACCCAGCCCAAAACAACAAACCACAGAGACATACACTCCTTCCTTGGAGTCTCTCCAAATGGAAACACTTTGAGTATAGGATTTTTATTTTTCTCTGAACTCAAGGACACATTCCCCATCTTCCACACAAAAGATTAATATGTGGGATATTACCCTACTTTGAGCCTTGAGAAGAGAACAACTCATGTGCATTTACACTCCATTTCCACCAAAAGAGAACTGCATTAAAATTCATTCTCTTGCCAATGGTATATCCCTTATTCAAAAAGAAGCAAGCTGAACTTCCACATAAAGAATAAGTAACTAAAAATTACTTCGATTTGTTTGCTTGAACGACTTTTTTAATACACAGACGCAAAACAAAGACTACAGGTTGCATGAGGCAATACATCATCCTGACGGTAGCTGCCCATCCTTCAGATTAAAATGTTACACTGTCAGACACTGAAACCTGAAGTATGTTTACAGTTAAAACTACAGAAATCAGAAGTGGATAAAGTGCTGCAGAGAACAAGGCTCAGGCTTTTAATACCAGGCCAGGACAGTGTGGTCCTCAACCGGCCAATATTTACATTTGGCAAAGAGTCACAATCTAAGATCTCATTTAATTAATTAACATAATAAGTTACAACTTAATTTTGTTATTTTTGAGTAGCAACTATCAACAAGTACCTGCAGCATGACAAATAAACAATTTAAAAAATTCACAGGAATCTTTAAATGTGTATTTTCAAAGAAGTCTGACTTACGTACTCAAAAAATACTTGACTTCAATTCTTCAACATCTGGGTTTTTTCCACACATATAGAAGAGGTAAGTATGCAAGACTCAGAAAAGGCCACAGTCAGGAGAAATACTAAAAAAAGTTCTGGAAACAAAAGGAAACGTATTTTAAATAGTGTAAGTGTAAGCATAACTGAGAGAATAAACTGAAAAGCACAAATCCCTCAAAATTTACACTGTGTGGATTTTTAATACATTGAGACAAAAATATGAACTATCTTCTCTCCCAAAGAACACCGTCAAATGCAATATAAATATCATATATATACACAATATAAAAACGGCTATTTTAGCTTTGCCACTACATCTCAGGCATTCATAACTGGGGAGCATAAACACATGATAACTTACAAATAGCATAGAAAAGATTGACTGGTATCAAAAGATTGACTGATTGACTGTCCATCCAATTTTAACTTGAACTTAAAAGGCGCTTTTCTTACGTAAAAATTTTAATGGCAAAGACCTAATTATTAAGTTTCTAGAAAGTTGTGCAAAAGCCTGGTTAGGAGGCAGAATATTACATAGACAGTATCTGAAACAAGTAAGTAGATTTAAATGCAAATATAGTAAGTACAAACACTGAAAATACGTAAGCACGTGCCACAGTTAACTCTCACTCAAAAAAACCCCAAACCACTAAGAACAAGCACAAGTAACCACTTTGAGGCTCCCAGCCACAATTTTCTTCCCCCGAAAATGCTGCAATATGTCTATATTTTGTTTAAAGAAAGTACAGAGAGAAATTTTTAGCCATATACTTTGATTTAGTGAGAAATTACATACAGGAGTTAGACACTGCTAAATTAGGTACCTTTTACAATTTTGCCATTTAGAACTAAATTCAAAACAGGTATCCCGACAAGCAATTTTTTCAAGACCTCTGAAAAAAATTTAGCCTTATTTTAATTTTACTAAATAAATGAAATTATACTGCAGTACATCCGGTGTCTACTCCCATTCTATGTGCCGGCAAATTTAGAGTGCTGCCTTAATCTCTCCAAAGACCTGGACACGTGCAGGAACTTACAAAACTACCTGTTAAGAAACCCACAGAGCTGGAGCAGTCAGATACAACCTGACCAGCATAACGGTGCTTTTGCAAGACTAAAATGAAAATAAACCATCGAAGCACTCTCAGAGCTCACACACACAGCCAGCCCCTGCCACAGGGCGAACTTGCCATTTACGAACACAACAGCTGAACGCGGCGGCGACACGCGGCCAGCGCCAGCCCACCTGCGGGCTGACCCTGCCTCCGCCCGCCAGGGCTGCCGGGGAGCAGCGGTGCCGCGGGCGCTGCCGGGGCTGGCCGGGAGCCGGCCAGGGGCTGCAGAGCCCGATAAGCGCCGGGACAAAGCGCGGGGCAGCGGACGACGGAGCCCCCGCGCTGCCAACCCCTCAAGGTTGCACCACGGGCTCCGTCTGACCGTGGGCACAGCAGCGGGCGCTGCTCAACATCGGGGTAGGGGCGAGCGAGGCGCGTCCCTCCCCGGCTCCTCCTGGGGAGCCCCGCGGCAGCGCCGCCCCCGCCCGCCTGGGGCGCCCGCACGGCCCCGGGGCGGCCGCGACTGTAGGTGCGTAGCCCGGCGGAGGGATACGGTCCCACAGCCGTCCCGGCAGCAGCACACGAGGCCATTTCTGCCCGGTCCCGCCGCCCCGGGCGCGCCCTGCGGTCCCGCCCGTCCCCAGCCCCGGCTGCCCCGCGAACCTGCCGGGGCCGTCGGGCGCGAACTACTTAATGTCTCACCCTCACCACGGGGCACCGCCGCAGCCGCTCGCGCCCTCTGCCCGCTCCGCTGCGAGCCGCGCCGGGCTGTCCCTCCCGCTCCACGCGGGGCCCTCCTACTAGCCGCCCAACGCCCTCCGCGAAGTTACCTCGGGTACCGCCACCGCCCGGCGAGGCGCTGCCGGCCGCCATCACAGTTTCCATCCGGGGACTGCCGGGTGCGAGCCCGGCCGAGGGGCGGCCGCGGCGGAGGGATACGCGTTCACCTGAGGGATGGGCGGACGGCGGCCGACGAGGCCCAAGGCGGTATGGGCGGTGGTGGGCGGAGCGGCACCGGCTGGCGCGGCTGCCTTCGTCCTTCTCAGCCTCCTCCCCGTGCTCTGTCTCCCCCTTGGATGTAGGGTATGGCCATGAGAACGGCCCGGCCGCTCCACCCGTCGTTACCTTGAGTGGCTCTGCGCTTCCCTGCACCTAAGGGTGTGTTTGGGCCAATGGCCGCCAATGGTACTGGGCAGGGAGAGCTGCTGCCCCTCACAAAACGCTGATAAGCAAAGGCCTGGCCCGGGATGTTTGTGGCGCACTCCAGACATGGGTTCACTGACCTGCATAGACACAACCATAGACAAAATATGTAAGGGCTGTCTGTAGAAGATGTCAGTAATTAAAGCATCCAGGACAATATATGTGCATTAGATCAATTAATTTGTTTTAATATGCTCAAAATAACACAAAAATCGAGGCTGATAATCACTACAAAGTGCTTGTCTTGTTAGAGCCACAGTGTCATTTCTGCTTAGGAGTGGCATAAACAGTGCTTGGTGGTAGGAGCGTGCTCTTCATGCTTGTGCCAAGTTTAATGCACATGGAACACCTCCCAGAATAAGTTCACCAAGGAGATGAAGGCAAGGGAGAAGTAGGAGATTCAGCTGCACCATGGCCAGAAAAGGGCAAATGCCCGTGACAGAAACAGACTGTAAAGATGAGTTGTGAATGAAGAGGTCATGGAAAAGGAAATCCTCTCTCCACCTATGAAGCAGTAATCAAAAATCAGAAACAAAGATGAGAAGAAAGCTTGAGATTTTTTCTTTGGGAATCCTATCTAATAAGCAATTTAGCCAAGCAAATCAGCTGAACTTTTCTCCACAAAACTTGTGACATACTAGTAGTTGCAACGAAGTTTAATAAGTGCAATATTTACTCATGACTCAATATGAGAACCAGGAGTGTTGATGTCTTTGAATGTGCATGCGTATACTAAGGGTACATTAAACATGAACATATTATTAATTTCTTGTTCCAGCTGACATCACTTATTACTCTTGTGTTCTACCCTGTAAAAGAAAATTAATAGAAGCCATTTGGGGGTAGGTTCCTTGGCACTAAAGAATATCTTCAAGGAAAGAATTATATCATTGATGGTTCTACTACACCCAAATGGATCAGTCTGTGACAAAAGCAAGCAGAAAAATGTATTCTGGTTTCTAATTCATTACATCTTTCTAAGTAGAAAGGGGGGATGGTACATACACATCCACAGGGTTTTAGAGGATCTGAAAACTTAACTACATCTGGAGAAAAAGAAAGGAAAACAGCATAGCTCTGTCTGAAACCCTAAAGTCAGAAAAAATAACAGAAAAGAATGATCCATGAAAATTATCAGTCTAACGAGCAGCTACAATAACAAATTTGTGTTAAAATGCCAGTATTCCTAATGCAAAATTAAAATATACATCATATTGTCATCTATTAATCCCAAAAAATTTACATGTAAGATGGGAACAAATATTTTATGTGTATTTTATTACTTCGTAATTCAGATTTAGAACACATATGAATGCCAAGCACAAGACAGAAAAAATCCTGTGTGGAATAACACCAACAGAAGATAAGAAAGGAAGAAAGGCTGATGCCTAATTTATCATATTCATTGAGATTCTTCATTGCTCAAGGAATCAAAACACATTGCATCAAAACATACCACTTAACAATAAATTCCTACTGGGATTAAGATCTGTGTAGGAATATCTGGGAGGAAAAAGGTAGCAATCCAATAAAAAACTACAGCAATGGGCAACCCCACCAAAAACACTGACACTGTACAGTAGCTTCTCCCAGAATTAATGAAAGAGTCCATTATTCATGAGAGTAAGCATCCGCAAAAATGCTCCCAAAAATTTCTCAGTAATAGCAATAGTCTCCAACCTTCCCATGTGCAGGCATACCAGGAGCCCCTTATAAACTACAACATGAGAGACTGCCTTACTACTGAAGAGAGGACCAAAGAAGGCAAAAAAATGCCTTTTTACCGTGCTCGGAGTATAAAGTAAACTGAAAACCATCAAGGAAATCCAAGGAAGACTAAAGCCTTCTTAAGTGATCCAGGAATTATCCTGATGCTGGCAGCTGAACCTTATGTGGCATGAATTGTGACATGAGCAAACTTAGGCATTTTTAAGTACTTTTATCCCTAGAACATGATTTCTGTTAAATTTCCAAATTCTTAAAAGCAAGGACTGAATCCATGTAATATTCTAGTCCTTTACTCTTTTTCAGAAGCTAAATTGATTTTGGTCCACTTTTCTTTGGGACATCCCGCAAAAATGATGTTCAATCACAAGACAGTCTGTGTTCTGTAAAACACAATATCCCACAACAGTTTTTACTTTTCATCAAAAAAAATTACTCTGACATCTGCAGTCAGTTTTGGGTTTGGTGGGTTTTGGGTTTGGTGGGGTTTTTTTGCTGAGCATTGGCTATTGTGTCCAAAAAAATATGTAAACTGTGTAGTATTTTGGAAGCTTTAAGGGTATTTTTACTGTCCCAGTGTGCATTACATCACATTATTCTGTGCATCTGAACTAGAAATGATGGCAGGGCTTCCCACTACATGTCTCATTAGCATTAGTCTGTTATGAATTGATGGGGCAATTAGGTGTAAATAAGTACCTTTTATAAAGTGATTTTTATTGTCAGTGCTATTAGTTCTATATTTATGTTGTTTTAAAATTGAGAATGTAGTGCTTTTCTCTAGTATATGCCTGTTTCATAAAAAACAGGAGTACTACATCCCTGGCTTCCTTTAGATATCAAATTTATTTGTAGGTAGCAGGATCTATTGGAACAATTTATTTCATAATCTGTTCCATATTTGAGTTACAAAAAAGTGGGAATACCTGGCCTAAAGTGAAAACATAGTTTTAGTTAGATTTTCACATTTCTGATTATTCAGTGCTGGTGTGTGCAATAGCCAAATGTCCAAAAGTTTTTTTATCTATGGCAACTTTTAGTCTTGGTTCTTTTACATTTTTTGTTCAATCACACATGAATTTCAACTAATAAAGTTTACAAAATACTATACAATAAAACAAGATATTCATGTATTCCATTCTTTTTTTTAGTGTTTCTATGATCTTGTTCTGCAAGGACATAAGAGTTAATAGTAAATAACTCTTTCATTTAACTCATAAATCCTGTAAAAAATTGGTGTCCCATATGTCTTCTAATCTTTCACTTAAAATATCACATTTAAGTAAAAAATTACATCTCAGACATAATCATGCAGCCATGTCATTCTTTATTGCACTAAAACTCCTAGCTGTGATCATACTGACTTTGCTACTGTTCATTTTGTTCTATAATCTTTTCTGAAACTTCTGAGACAATTTGACAGTCTTTCACACATATTTCATAAAGAAGAGTGTTAATGCAGAAACCTCCACAAGTCTGTTCTTACAGCTGCAAATTCATTTTGTTTTTTCTCCAGTGGTTTGAAATTCTAAGTGCTCATCTATTGGCTGTATAGGTTTTCTGGAAGAGTTCCTGTTTCTGATGTGGGCTAAGTCATTCCATAATTATAGCAGATAAAATTCTGAATCACTTTGTGACTTTTAGTGACAGTAAATAAAACTTAATTTAATGCATTTTTCTATATCAGCATTTAATAAATATATTAAATACATACTTTATAAAATATAATTAATTGATCTTTCTTTCCTGACTCATATGTAATGAGATTATAAACCACATTCTTAGGTACTGCTTGGCAGCTACACCTGCTACTCAGTATTGTCAGAACAGCTGCAATGATTATCTGTTTCTCCAGAAGACAGCAAGTTCTGAATATGTCCGTGAAAAGTGTATAAAAAATATGCCTGTCTTCATGGTACAAGTCGCAAGGCAATTTTACAGGTAGCAGAGGCTGAAAATTCATGGAGGAAGGAACCTGGGGCTAAACATACTCAGATGTAGAAAAATTATGTTTAGGAAATGACAGGTTTTATTTAGCCTTGTATGCAAACTACCCAGCAGGACAGTCTTGGAATGATAAGCAAGAAGGAATTAAGATTCTATTTCTTTATAAGAATATCAGGTTCACAGGATATAGAATCACAGGACTCAGAACAAGAAGTCTGAGTCAAGTAATCTTACTGCTGGTGGTTGTTCCAAATTCTTATAATGACTGTAAACAGAAAGTGTGATCCTACAGGTAACAGTACAGTACAAAAGGAGGGTTCAAAGAAAACACATCCATTCTTTTCTGTTCCATGCCACTTCACTCTTTAAAGGTGCTAACTTGACTTTCTGTATTACATATTTTACTGATGAATTCTTACATTAAAGCCTTTTGATGGGGCCTTTGAGTTCATTCTTCAAGTCTAGTATTTTACGCTGATCTGCTTACAAAATCTCCAAACTGTGCTTGTCACAAGAATAAATAATACATTGGCTAGGCAGAGCTCATTTCTTTCACAAAGTACAGTGTACTTCAAACAATGCTCATACAAATAAGCTGTAAGAGAAGCTCCATATTTCTAAGATGAAACATCAGTACACTGTGAAAATAAGAAAATTGCCCTTTTAAGCAGTTCCTGATACACTACATTATTGGTTTCGACAATGAAGTATCTAGCAATGGATAGCAGTTGCCTATATGTCACTGTCATTTTGACTCTGTATTTCTTATGATAAATAGATTACTTTTATTTTGGTCAAAAGAGCAGGAAAGCATAATGTTAAGGCTTCCTTTTCAAGATATATTATAACAGCCTTAATGATGACAGCTAAAGGTATCATTATTAATATCAGAACATCTATGAACTCTTTTCATATCTTCATCCACACATCTAGAGCAATATTGCAACAGTGAAGAAGACAACAATTTTGTTTTCTTTGTGGACTTCATGGCACAAATCAGTCTTGGAGCTATCTGAACCATAATTGTTAAAACTTCAGGAATAAAAGTTCAAATGAAAACAACGACAGCATTCAATCTAACAAGAATTTTAATTAGTTTCTCTTTCTACAGGAAGAAGGCTGAAATAGAACCATGCCAAAATTTGATGACAGTAAGTTTCTCAAGCCAGCTGGGGAAATAGCAGCATTTGCCATCCTCTTCAACAGCTTTGTTGGAATCTGCTTTTGGCCAAATGATGCTTTGCTAAACAGACTCTGTACATCACTTCCCTCTGTTAATTATTTTAATACAGACGCCAGATGGACACATCCAGTTAAGAGGCCCTGTTGGAATGAATATCCTACATACTTTTATTCTCAGCTGAGCTTTTTCAAGTACAATTTCTGATCACTTGCATACAAAGAGTCTGTTGCACAAGTGAGAAAACATTCTTAGGAACTTACTGAGTCTTCTTTGAAAACTTGTGGAGAAAGCATCTCTCTGCCTTCACAATTTGGGAAATGTGTAAGAGACTTTTTAATTGTTATAATTTGGGAATGGGGGAGCGTTGCCAGACAGCAAAAGGAAGAAGCACTCTTAGAAATGTGTAAAGAAAAATTTTTAAAAGTTTATCACTGTATTTATGGTTCTACCACATGTAAATCAATTACTGATAATCTGCTGAAAGATGTAATTCACCTTCATGAATAGCTTGACCTAGAATTTCTACAGATCTTATTTCTTGATTAGACTATAGTAATGTCACTGTCCTTGGAAAATGCTTTAAGTCTCATGAAAACTCAAGTTTGCATGGTTAAATGAAGATCAGATTTGGCTCATTATAATTTTAGTCTCAATGCTTGCAAGTGTCTTCAGCATCATGAGCAGTCCATGCTGACACAAGTGCAGGCAAGCTAATTTAAAGCTGAAACTGGAACTGGAAATGAAAGAGGCAAGATCTAGGAACCAAGGCTGAACAGATGAAGGGCAGGATTAGGATCTGGCACTCAGTAGGAGGAACTAGGACAAGGTCTAGAAAGCAGAAAATTGGATCAGGATTTTAGAACGAAAGTGAGAGTCAAGAGTAAGATTCTAGAACACAATTAAAACTGAAAGGTATTAAGCTTCTCAGAGTATCCAGCCCTATTTCATATACACTGAGACAGACTATACCAGCCTCTGAGAGGTTTATTACCCTTTGGAAAACTACTTATGGCCAGATGACTAAAAAAGAGGTGCCTGAGCTGACTGTGGGAGATATCTTGACTTCACAGCTTTCAGTGACAGCTGAGCTAGCAGGGTGCCTCGAGTCACACGAGCATCTTCTTCATCAGACAGTCATGATCCCAATGCTTTTTATCAGTAGGGAAGTAACACGTGAGCAGTGAGCTGGATCACAATTGCCCAGATGAGACAAGAGAGACTGGCAAACCCAGAAAAGTTTGAATCAAAGCAAACTCCAATAATCTGTTAGTGCACATAAATGCTAAGAAAGCAATATTAATCTCAAGCCTTTCTCAAAATGGGCAAAGTTTTACTCTTGGTAGCAAACAAACTGGAAACCACACTCCATTGCACATACTGTCCTGATGCAACATTGCAAAATACATCCTGAATACTGGGCTGATCTTCTTTAGCAAGGCGGGTGCTAATTTCCCTTTTGGAAGGTGCAGATAAACAGAAATATCTAAACCAGCAAGTTGTTCTATGCCATAACGTACGACATGGCATTATATATTTTATAACACTATAACTTCTGTCCATTTTTGCATATTTAATAGTTATGAGAATCTGTCAGTAGACCCCTCTCATGAGTTTTCACCATCTAGATGCACATGTCCACACCTGCACACTTTGGGTAAGGCTGTTTATCCTCTCTGCTTCAGTGTATCCATCAGCTGGACTGAATTCTTGAGTTTCTTTTTCCAGAACTAGGTGACATTTCTCATACAACATATTTTTCTTATGAATATTGAGAGGACTTTCTGCATTTTAACCAGAGATGCACACATACACTTCACACCAAATTCAAATGGGAGAAGACTCCCAAACAACTTCTATGATATGATATGAATGTTTCCTTCTTGTTGCATTCTGTGGAAACTGCAGAAATATTTCCATGCATAATAGGACAGGACTTTTTTACCCTCTGCTGCTTGAACAATAACTTCCATTCCAGTCACGCTGATAAACCTCTCCTAATAAAATGCATGCCAACCTTGAATATAATGGGAAACTAAATTCCTTTCTTCTCCTCACATACCTGTGTACTTTTTCGTATCACCATACATTGAATTGTATCTGGATCTTCTAGAAATTGCTTTGAAAATGTCTCATCATGGTATCAAGTTAGACATTGGCAGAAATCTTTTCTAGTTTATCTAATTTTGTTCTGTTTCATTGGCTCCCTACAAGGTTTCAAATTGATTTTAAATTATTATTCTTAGGCTAAAATCTAGCAATCTGTTGGTTTAATATAGTTTTCAATTCTTAAATTTTGTATCATCTTGCATCTTGAATGTTAGGCTAGCAGATCCTCTGCTGCACTCCAGGTCTGACAAAAGCAGCAGCACAAGAAGGTTTCTCTGCATAGCCCCGCAACTATGTAATTGCATTTAATCATCTGTAATCACACTGCAAATGAGTCCCAATTCCATATTCATTCATCTTTGGCACTTTTGCTGAAATTACTAATATCAAGTAGTAATTTTTGAAGAGTGGAGATAGAGATTGAACTCCCTTTATGTAAGAATTAAGGCTGTACTGGACTAATTTTGAAGTAGGAACCTACGATGGATAATACTTCATATACCATCCTCAACCCCTTGATGAGATGCATATTTTCTTTCTACCTATTTCAAAAGGTGTATTGGAGACTGCAGGTGTCAGGTTGCCTTTTAATTGTGCTCAGTGGCTTTGGATTTCACTGCCTAATGGCAGATCAGTTACACTGTGATGATGTAGTTTAGCAACAGCCTAAATAATGACATTTTTGTTTTTCTGGCTCCTTAATCCATGTGAGATGTTCTGGCTGTTATTTTAGTTCTGTGCCCCACAAGGCTTTCCAAGCAGTTCTCCAGACCTGTGTTTTGTACCCATTCCTATTTACAGAAACAGGCAGACTGCTGGTGTGAACTTGTTCATTGGTTTTTAATGAAGTGTCTTTGTGCTGGAGAAACTAAGCCTTTAATTAAAACCAGCTGGCACTATAAACTGTTTCATGCTCCATAATACTGACCATGGGTTTCAGTTAGACATAGAGAAAATCAGGGGGTTTCTTCATCCTACTTAAAACTCTGGTTGCTGATTTTCCTCTTAGAGTACTCCATCCCACGCAAGAGATGAGTAAAACAACTGCATTACAACAGGTTTGTATCCAAAATGCTGCAGTATTTGCATCATAGAGAGTTTTACAAAAATACAAATAAACCATGTGACAGCCACCTTGTTTCTGCATTTCCAGTCAGCCAATTTCCTTGGGTTATAATAAAGGTAAATAAATACAGAGTCCAAAAATTTCAGCAAATATCATGCTCTCAATGGTATCCATACTGATAGTTGATAAGGGAGAGTGGCTGGATGTGCAGTTTTGAGACGTAAGAGATCAAGAAGAGAAGTACAACACAGCCATTACAATAATATCTCCCATAGGCAAAATCCAGTCCTAATTGTTTTCCATTTCAGTTACCAGTTAGCTTTGCTAATGCTATTTCATTATTTCCCTTCTCATGAAATCTATTCCCCCAAATTGAGTGAGTTTGCCCACAGCATTTTGTTGGTGAAACTACAAAGATGAACCTGTTCGGTATTTGCAGAAAGAGACTACAGTGATTAATTAGGCAAAAGATTAGGAGCAAGGCCAATCTAGGTCCTAATCCCAGCTGAGCCATTTATGGTGTAACCTTGGGGAAGCTACTCGACCTTCATGTTTCTCAGCAAACTCTGCTGGAAATTGGATACCAGCTGGACCTCAGAGAATACCAGACACGTCTGCTGAACTCCTCCCAATTAGCAATGTTAGAATAATGGTGAGCAGGCTTGCACTATTACTGTGGAGTACTATGCACATAAGTACAGTCTAGGATTAATGACCTCCTTTCCCTTTTCTAGCAGGCATAAACTGTTATTAAGAGGTGGCCTATGAACTACATATCCGATTGTTGGCTGTATCATACTTTAAAATAATGGTGATCATGAGACAAGTAGGCTTTAAAAGAACTCCAACTCTTCCCTTCCAACCAGCATTCTCCTGCACTTCCAGCAAGGACATTTATCAGATTAACTGATTAGAAAGATTAGATTTATAGGGCCAGACTCTTAGCTGCATCCATGATGAACTATGTGCAGTCCTTTAATATGGGATCAGTACTATGCAACTGGAAAAGACAAGTCCAAGAGTTCATAATCCCTTAGGTGAAGTGCCATTCTGGCCACATTTACCCCAACCACACCTGCCAATGATCTTATGACAGTGACTTTATATCATCAAGGGAAATTCCTTTTGCCAGGTGTCTCTCAAAGTCCTTTTCATGCAACTAGGTTGTTTTCCTGAACTGAGCCTAAATTTTCTTCTGTCAATCTTTGTTCTATTATTAATTTAGGAAAAAAAAAAAGAAAAGAAAATGATTGAAACGAACAAAAATAAAGGAAAAATAAAGGAAAAATAAAGGAAAAATAAAGGAAAAATAAAGGCCGTGGTGAAGAGAGGCTCAGTCACTTTGGCAATAAAATGACAGAGTCCCACATAATCCTCAGGGGGTCAAAATGGGGTCCAGTATTGTGTAACCTCCTCATTAAAGGCTTTGATGGTGGGGCAGAGTGTACCCTCAGCAAATCTGCCAGCCATACTTGGGAAGAGTGGTTAATACGCCGGTTGGTTGTGCTGCCACGCAGAAACACCTGGACAGGCTGGAGAAATGGGCAGACAGGACTCTCAAGAACTTCAGCAAAACAAAGTGGTTGGACTAAATGATTTCCAGGGCTCCCCTCCAACCTCACCAATTCAGTGATTCTGTGGGTCTGAATGAAGCAAAAAAAAAAAAAGGAAAAAAAAAAAAAAAGCAAGACAAAATTTGGCAGAGGGATGGAGTTTGTAGGTTTTAATCAAGGATAATCCTATTGCCTTCCTGATCAATAGTCCTGCAAGGATTTACAATCCATACATTTATGCAATATCTGTTTTTACTTATGCTCAATGGGAGTTTATTAGAGATTAATAGCTAAAATTTCCAAGATAGTTACTCATGAGCAGAATTAAACTTCCTTGCAGCTACGGATGAAAATACTAGAGCATACTTCATTTCACTTCCTTCTCAAAGGATGTTACAGAATTTCACTCCATGGATAGCAAAAAGACTCCTAATTCACTTTCTAATTTTGTTTGCAATGAATTATAACGTTTCCCTCTTACACTGATACTACTATTTAACGCCTTGTTTAACTTTCTAAAATGAAGGCTAAATGAAAATAAAGATTGTGTGAATTCTTTGGAGAAGTAGGTATCAAACTAGAAGCAGATTCAGGATCAAGGGTAAGTCAAGAAAAATGCAAAAGGAGAGGAAGGACTGTCAAAATCCTCTTGGATTTTGTTAGGAGCTGCTGGTGGCAGAGATAAACTAAGACTGGTAATTGTTGAGGAATGCGGGAGGGGAACCACAAGCCACGGGTACAATAGAGCTTTGTGTGATGGGGCATTGTGGCTCTCAAATTACTTAGACAAAGGTATTGAGACAAGAAATCTACATTGAGGAATGTGTGAAACAGAGGTAAACTTACTGATTCAGAGCCTGGGGATGGAGAGACAACTGGTATGGGTATTGTGAACAAACTGAGGGGCAGGTCTGAGACACAGGGAAGAGTTTGTATGTGAGACTGACACTACAAGCTAATGACATCACTGAGTAAATATGCTGCAGTCCAGAATCGTTCATCTATGGAATTTTTAATAAAGCTGGGAAATTATGTTTATAAAACTTATTTAGTCAAAATTAAAACTAAATAAAAAACTTAAAGAATGACAGAACTAAGACTTCTAAACATTTTATTTCATCCATCTCAACAAAAATCTGTTTTTAGAAGAGATTTTTTATTTAAAAAGTGGGAATTTAAACAGTAGTTGATAATAGCAACACTTGGACCAACTCTGCATTTAAGTGCTAATTGGATGCTGAATTGCTGACATAGGTATGATCAGATTAGTTCCTTGGATGGAACGGCAGAAATGCTTGGTCAGGATTTTATGCTTGTGATGGTTAGCGTGTTATTTTGTCCTACTGTCAGCTTATTTATATTCCTTGAAGTGAAAACAGCAGCTAAACTCTCACTGAACCCCTTAATTTAGCTTCACTGTGCCTATTGCAGATCTCTCTCCAGTTTCAGAGAACAACTCCCTATGGATTTGAAAAGGGCTGAGGGACATTGTCAGCCAGGAAACACAAAGTGTTAGGATGGGATTACTGCAGTAGTAAGAACAGCTTTGCACAGTAAATGCAGCTGCAGGGCATGCTGGAGAACAAAGTTTTAAGTCTGCCTTTTCTAGAAGTCCCCTGGTATGCTGACTAGGCCACTGAAGCACCATGTTACCTCTGGAATTTCAGTGTCTCATTTTCTGAATAAAAGCTACTTACAGTCCCAGTGAGCAGAAGTACACAGCAGTTGGATCTGCCACCCACGCCAGTGGAGAACACTGTCAGTATGCACAGTCAAATATCATGCTGAATCCTCTGAAGAGTCACCTTCCAGTTTTCTTAAATGGGGCACCCATCATGAATTTTAGTTGGATTCTCCTCATAACCTAGATCCACTTCTATAAGAGGAAGACAAAACTTACCTCAAAGAGATATTGTGAGGGTGACTATTAATGAAGAGACCCAAGAAAAAGTTCAGACTTATCTTTTCAAAAGTCTAACTAAACTGCAGTGAATAGAGGCAGGAGTACTGCAGGGAAAAAAGCAAGTCTGTTGGGATGTGTGATCTGTCCTGCTCCAGGCCACAGTGACCAGGCATGGGGCTGCTCAACAGAGACCCTGCAACAGCCCTGCATGCTTCATTTTGTATCCCTTCCCCACATGCCCCTTACATAAGCAACCCACCGAGTTTAACTCTTTCCCCACTGGCTTCCATTTTGCTGACTGCATCCTTACTTCAGCGTTTCAGCCTCAGTCAGCATATCCCTGCCACTGTCCTTGAAAATTTACACCCACAGGGAGTTCCCCCCACTCCCATTTCTGATCTTTTGTCTTGCAGTCAGTCTTGTCACTCTGTTGCTATTTTAGCCTTGGGTTGGTTCACTCCTTTCTCCTCTCCCTGTGTGCAATGCCAGCACGTTCTCACACTCTTAGCCCCTGTTGCCAGTGTGGAGTGAGGGCAGCTCCAGCCCCAGCTCCTGCTGTTGCTGGCACCAGAGTGACCCTTGAACAGCAAGGCAGCCTGCACACAGCTGCACACAGCTGCACACAGCGAGCTGCTCTGGCTCTGAGGCACACACCACATGTCCCTCGCCACCAGGTGCAGTGGAACGCGCTCCTCTCGCTGGTGACACGAGATCTGGTCACTTGTTCTACGGGCAGGTCTTTGTTGACCATCGAATCATGGAATATCCCTCCTGGTGGCACACTCCTGGGGCCATTGCTGTGGTGTCTTTCCAGCTGATCCACTTTACCTTCCCAATGCACCCAGTCATGCCATGTAAAACACAGTAAAAGTTCTCATACATTTTCACAGGAGCCATGTTCTGTTTCACAAAACAATAAAACTGACTTAGTGGGAATTGATGCTTCAGAAGTGTAACTCTTGGACAGGTCAAAGCCAGTTTGGTGTCATTCCCACCTAGCACCCACTTACTGTGTTATAACTGGGGGAAAGAAGTGCATGTGTTACTCCTTGGAGATGTGTTCACAGCTGCTTTTAGGACTTATTACAGAAATTGGATGTTGTCCCCTGATATTAAATCGGCCCTCAAACCTGGAAAACAAACTTCTAATTACAACTAACATTATTTTCTTATTCTGGTTACTTTGTCATCCAGATACCCAGGCCTCTGGAGTTTCTCAGCCAGTTTACTTCTTCCATTTTTATCCCAAACATACTGATTTCACTTTCAAGATTTGACTACTGCTTTCACTGTAATTGTTTAAAAAAAATTATGAAGGAAAAAAGCTGATCCAGGAACCTAAGCAAAATTGGGGGTCTGCAGGCAGCAGATGGAAAAGAAGCACAGACCACTAGAAACACTGTGAAAACAGGGTCAGCAGGAAAGTAAATGTAGCTTCCTCTATGGAAAATATATTTGCATTGACTTCATTAGCTTTGTTTAAGATAAAAGGCAAACTTTAGGCTGCAGAATTCTTTTTCCTTTCCCTTGAAATTTTGCTAATACAGATTTAGGGCATTTCATAACTGTATAATTTAAATAATGACAAACAAATGGAAAATTAAATGTACTATAACTCTTCAAAGCCCTTCTCTGCATGTATCTGTACAGTACCCAGCATAATGACATCCTTGTCTGTGACTGGACAGAGCTTCACATGTCACCTTTCTCTTAAAAATAGCAAACAAAATAGAAAAGTGACTTGTGAATAGGTCCAAAATCTAAATTTAAAAAGTAGGGTGAGATTTTACAGTGCAAACAAGTGTCTCAGGAATGTAGTTAGATCTCCTCTTTCAAAAGTTGAAGTGTTTGATCCACCCCCTGCTCGTGCTGGGGTTACTGTCCATGTGGCTGAACCATGGCCTGTTCACTGGCAATCATTTGTGTCAATGCAACTTGACACTTCCATTCTGGGGGTGAAACCCCCCGGGAAGAAGTATTAACCATAAATTAACAGCAGTGAAAGAAGGTATGTCTATGCATGAAGCCCGAATATTAATTCTTTTCAGAGTGTTTTAGGCTGTGACCCATTTATTTTACTGAAAATAAAGCATTTACATATAGATTTTAGCACCATGGTCACTGGGCCTAGTTTTAACTCCCAGTCTACATTTTCATACTGGACAAAAATGAATGTGAAATTATGGTAACCTCCTCTAAATTATCTGGGTTTTGTGAAAAGGGAAACCAGCAAACCATAATGTAATCTAATATCAGGCAGACATTTGCTTTATGGTATGATAGATATACACAAACAGACCAAAAAAAAGCCACCAGAAGCACTTGAAGCATTTAAGTGTAGAGGAAAAAGAAGCAAATCATTAAAAAAAAAAAAAGAGAGAGAGATAAGGCAAAAATCTACTTTCATTAAGCATTCCCTAATCCCTCTAAGAGGTCTGTGTATCCAGAGGAGAGCAGCAGAAGCATTAAAGATAGAAGATCAATATCAAATAGTCAGTTCTTTTGAGCAGTGACTTAGGCATTTAAAAGTTCAGAGATCGGTGGGGGAAAATTAACCTCTCTGCAGTGTTCTGTAACAAGGAAATTAAAAAAAATTCTTGTCTCGGCATGCTGCCCAAAAAATTACAAGACTGTAACATTAAATATGACAGTAAATAAAATTCAAAGCAATCAGAAATGCCTACATGTTTTTCCTTCACAGCAGCAATGAGAAATCACATCTTGTGAACAGGTAACTGATACAGAACATAATTCTGCAGACACTTCCAAGAGTCGAGAAGCTGACTCATGCAAGTAAAAGCTTGCATGAGTTGTGCATTCAGCAATGCAGGTAATGAATTCAGTGCATGATAATGAAGACTTCAAACCTGTTGGGCAGTAGAACAGGTTGTTTTGGCATCCCTAACACCCATCCTATTTTGATGTGCTGCCAAGAATGGATTTACAGCACCTCTCTGAAACTGCTGGTTGTGATACCCACATTGCTGCCATCTAAATGAGGACAATGTCCCTTTGTTTAAAAATAGATGAAACAATTGAAAACCACCAACCCCAGAAAAAGTTCACAGAAAATGGACAGTAATGCTGTATGGGATTTTCCAAGGGTCTGATAAAGGCAGGAGAGGTGAAAGACTGGTTTATATGGCAGGATGAATAAGAAATTAAAAGCAGGAGAAATGCCCAAGGAACACTCCAAGAGAACAGCAAAGCCATTACACAGGACTGTTCTCGAATTTTTCTGCTACATTCCTTTTGCATAATCTTAAGAAAAGAGACAGCAAAATAACATGGTTGCTATGAAACTGCTTCCTGCTGTTTGATTATTCTCTATCTACAGGATGCAAGAACAGGATGGCACAAAAAAAAAATAACCAACAACCTTCATCACCACTTTCTTCTCCTGAGAGTGACAACCTGCAACAGCCTATCTATAAGGGTAGCTGTAGGAAAACGAAAAGGTATCATGGGGAAAGGGTGAGGCTGCTTGCAAGAAAGGAAACCTTGAGCTGTTCTTATAAATTAGCAGGGGGAAAACTGTAGATTCTTGCAAAAAAGAAATTCCTTGGGCATTATGATCTGAAAAAATTAAAGAGCTGATTATTTCATGGAAGGAATTAACCAATTTCAAAGTTTTCATGGAAAACAAAACTCATTCTGTTCCAGTCTAACATCATCATAACCGAGTCACTCTTCTTCAGTTTTTCGAGTTTGTCCCTGAAGCTGGTCTAGAACTGTAGAAGTTTCCTCCCATTTTTTCCAGTGTCCCTCAGTCTTTTCCAGTCAGATGCAGAGGCTACAGGCTACACTGTCCTGCGGGCTCGCAGATGTTGAGGAACACATTCGGTGCAGGTAGCTGGGTGTGCAAGATGCAGGTAGAGCTCCGGTGACGAGAGCCTGAGACAGGAGGCTGTGAACTGCTCCCTTTGCATAACAAAGGGCCTGGGGACCTGTGGCGCCGGCCAGGGGACCGGACACTCGGCACAGCAGGAGTCGAGGATCTCAGACTCCCACGCACATAGATTTTTAAACTCCACGGTTTCCTTAGTTCAGGGTCCCTCCTCGAAGGCTCAGCCTCAAACTGTTATTCTGTTGTTGAGCCAAGATTAAATTCTTTTAAGAATTCAGACACCTAAGACTTTGCTATGGGAAACCTGGTCTGACTTATGAGTGTGGCCAGTGTAAGGAGTCAAACAGAGCTCGGGAGAGCTCGGAGCTCACTGGAGCTTCCCGCTGGGAAGGGGCCTCGGCCCCAGCTCAGACTGTGACTGCCAGAGCAGCTCCTGATGGTCGGACAGGAAAGCTTCCTTAGTACAGATATATATTTCAGTGTAACCCTAAAGAGATACTTAGTCCAGGCTTTCCATATGAAGAGCAAAGAGACGTTTCAACTCACCAAATATCAGTAAATTTAACATCAAGTCATCTTAGGTAGAACACAACTATGTCAACAGTCAGGATGGAGCAGTATAATTTTAAAAATGAGCATTGTGTGATCATGCAACCACTGCCCAGAGCTCTGAGCAGAAGAGGAAGAACTCTGCCTATATTTCATTATACTTATTTTATTAACTGGCTACAGTGTTTTCTATGTATCTATATAACTACTTTTGTGTACTTAAAGCTCTCCATTTATAGAGGTTTAAGATCAAAAAGCTGAAAATGTAGTCAAAGCATTTCACTGTAAGTAGTAATCAAAAGTAAGTAAATCAAAGATCATGGAGATAGATTTGGCAAAGAGTATGAGGAAACCATTCAGAATTTTGCTTGAAAGAGTCATGCTGAAGAGCAAGTTCAGACTAGTTTGGAGAGACACTAACAAGGAAATCGTGTTCACCTTGTTCTATTCTGATTTAGAGGCCAACGAGCGATTTCTCATTTTTTGTGGAAGTGCTGTTTCTACCCTAACTGATCCTAGCCGAAATTTCACAGCACAACTGCTTAATGCAGAGATGAAAATGCTACAGGCACGCCCAGACATCACATAACCCACCATATTCTGAGGGCTCATTCTGCCCTGACAGTGGGGACAGAGGTCAGACTGGAGAGGAACGGTGATTTAAAGTGGTTTGAACTGCAAATACAAATGATAGAGAGCAGTAACCATCTGCCTACATGAAGCATGAGTGCAATGGTCTGCCTACGCGGGCCTCCTCACAGGGAGGAAGAAGAGGTGACGGAGCAGGAGACATTCGAACTCTGTCGGGAGGGACTTCTCACCTCCCTGAACACTGCACGTTGCCAGTGTCATTCCTGTAAATATTTGGCTTCCCGCCGTTCCTCTCCTTTCAGGATTTCGTTGTTATGGTTCTGGAGACGCCTGAGGCACTGTGTGTGTCCCGAGGCAGAGCGGGTTCGGGAGGGGAGGAAAAGGAAGGGAGCAGCCGCGTGTGGCAGAGCCTCATCTCCGGTCCTGGGCGTCCCTCTAGAGGTGAAACAGCAGCCTTGTCCCCAAATCTGCTTATCCACAGACATCCCTGCCGGGCTAGCAAATAGGGATAGGAGTGTGAGTTCTGAGAAGTTGGCACATATCCGAGCAGGTGTCACTGAGCTGCTACAAACTGCCAGGCTGTAAAGCATCGAGTGGCACAGACATAACCCTACCCAGGAGCTGAGCACGGGCTCTGCTGCTGCCCCGGCTCTGCTCACCCCCAGCTCCCTAAACCTCGAGGCCGAAGATTTCAATATACTCAGTAAGAATGACTGCTTGATGGGCTATCTATTTCTTTTTCATCCCTTTCCCCTACAGCATTCATGTCTGAACAAAGGGAAAGCTAAAAACACTTAAATGAGGACTGTTATGTGAATAAACAAAATGACATTACCAATGTTTATTGACTTTTTTGTATCATCCACCCTGTTTAAATATAGTCAGGAAAAAATATTCAAGTATTTCTAGTTAATGAAATATATACACGTGTGTACCTATATATATAAAGAAATATATAAGGAATATTAGATCTTTTGCTTGTTTCTCACAGTGATTAGATATTGATCACAACAAGCCCCTCCAGAGAAGAGATAGCAACAAAAGCTCTTTGTCTGATTGTTCTGCTGCCATTTGACAGCATTTCATAGTGTGGATGCCCAATTTCACACACACATACACACACAAATACATTTGTCTCTGTTCTGCAGTCACACACAGTCAGTGGAGCTCTAAGCCACCAGCTTGTCACTTACTGTTACCAATGAACTGTGCAGTTCAAATCAGCAAGGCACCCAAGGGAGTTGCAAGGATTTTGCCATTGCATTTCAGGGGAACTGAGCTGGATCCTTGGTGAAGAGTACAGAAAAAAATGTACATGTACAAACCTGGAAGCCAGAGCTGACACAAGCCCAAGACCAGTGCCTTGCACTGTGCCTACCTAGGCTATGGCAATCTGTGTGGGAGTGCTGCTACTTAGTCACAGGCTGCATTGTTCCAAACCTGAATCTTTGCTATCAGCACTAGATTCTCACCACAGCCCTTCAGTAGATCCCAGCCAATCAAAGCATCATGGGAGACTTTCCAGGATATAGGTTCTGGAGCCAGACATCCATACCAGCCTTTTTCAAACCAATACATGATTCATTATCTAGCAAAATCGAACATTTGTGCACAGGCACCTACTAGACAAATTCATAAAAAGCAAAAAAAATCCAATGCCCTTTAGCTGAAGTGACTAATCCCAATGGCACACACAAGATATCCACAAATGTAAGGTTCTGTACTTAGAATGACAGGAAATTCAAGAATCTAACAATTCACTTATATATGAAGATAATCCTGAAACTAAGACACTCCCATGCATTCTCAGAGTTGAAATTACTTTCAACCAGTGAACACTTAATCATTTCTGCTTCTTTTACAATAGCACTGTGTATATTATAACCCTGTTTCAAGTGAGGTACTTCCAAATACTTTGCACACAAACAAAGCTGACAGGCTTCCTCGCAGCAACCACCTGGCTAAGTTTTTGTCCACAGCACATAGAAGCCACCTGGCTTTTCTTTTACACTGGGGCAAGCAGTTTTAAATCACACTGCCTTATCAAGAGCCTGCAAATGACCTGTAATCTGTCATAGCTTCCTATTCAGCAACCTCAAACTGAGTCTTGGAATTTAAATCCCTAAAAAGCATACAAAAAATTGTGGGTCTATATCAAATTACTGCAAAGTAAAAGCTGCCTGGTTTTGCTGCTCTCCCCTTATTCTCATTACAAAATTACTTTAAGACTGAGTGACTTTGGTTTCTGCATGCAAGACCTTCATTTATTGGAAACCAATATATATACAAATTAATTTTACATATTATTTACCCAGTTACTTTTGCTAACAACGTTCAATGGCTTTTAAAATATGTGAATGGGGCTAATTCTAGATATTCACCTCAAAAGGTTCTGCTAGTAGGAATAAACCTGCAGCAATGGATAAAGAGAGTTAGGAAGAGGGCTTGAGTTTTGTTTGTCATTTTTAATAAATTGTTTCTTTCTCCTGTTTAAACCAGGACATTGTGTGAATACTACTGAAAGAACAACATCTCTCAACTATTGGAGAATTAGAAAGCAAGTGGCAGTGCTAGATTCAGCACTGAAAGTTATAAATTATTCAGTAAAGACTGTACAGGTCTGACAACTTAAGTAAAAAACTTTATCAGTATCAAAGCTTCAACTGACTTCAGTGGGAACAGAACCGAACTGTCGCAGTAACTAGAACCAGATTTAAAATCTGGATTATGGGTAGCCCTCAATCAAACTTTGGTGATGATATGCTTATGACGTGTTTAAATTATGCTAATACAGTCTTTAAATGTTTTATCAATTCCACTGAGCAACCTGGCTGTTTCCTAGCTGGTTGGAAACAGGTCAAAGTTAGGCAATGCTTTCAGGGCAGGCTCCTGCCAGACATGAGTAATTACCCTGGAATCTTACTGCTGAGACCTCTTTCTAAATTATGTGAAAAACAGCCCATCTTAAACTGCATTTTACAAATTGACGTTTTCTCTCCATACAAGGCTCTTAGTTAAGTAGTTTAGGTGTTCATAGGAAAACCCTGGCTGTAGTTGTACCATTTATTCCTCTGTTTCAGAAAGAAGCTAAGAACAGGAAGGCAAGACGAATGCTGTGTTCCTCTACAGTGCTGCTCAGCTCATTTAGCTGCTCCTCCTGAAACAGCTAAATAAAAGTGATGGTTCCATGACACTATAAAATTAATCTTGATACACTTATATAGATTTGTGTTGCAAATAATTCAAATTTGAAATGGCTGGAAACAGATTGCTTTTTGCACTGCATCTGTTTTCAACTTCTTCTACATCTATATATCAACTTTTCCTACTTTGTGGAGATTTTTCTGATCGTATGTTGCTGGCTTGCTCCCTCATTTTCTCTGCCCAAAGTATGTCTTAAGAAATGAAGTGTACATTACCATTATTAAATTTTATATCATGACCTCAGTAGTTTCACAAGAAACACAAAATCCCAGTCAAAGGGAATGGGGATAGCAAAATAATGTTTCTCCTGTTGTGAGTGGGATGTTGTAGCTATGCTGAAGAGCTCTGTCAATTCACTTTGTGTTCTTCAACCTCAAGAGTATTTCACTGCTTGCCCTCATTTAACTGCAGACCATTCATCAGTCAAAAATGTATATTTTGGCTTTGGAAAGTACTCACAAACCACTAGAGAAAGGCCGTGAAATAATATTCAGTATGACCTAATCTGAACTCAGAAGCAAACCCAGTAGATTAATTTATTACTTCTCCAGTGTTTTTTCTTTGAATTCAGTCAATCTGTATAATGGATCCACAAAGTTGATCAATAAGGATGTAATTTTATCTTTTTAAAATAATTTCAGTTTTCAAACTCCTCCATTGATGATAAAAGAAAAAAAAAAATTCTAAGCATTCACTGTCTTTTTGCTTCCAGTAACTACATTAATAGTTGCTCTATCTCATGTACTCTGCTACCTCATGTTATTAATTTGATTTCAATTTAGCATTTAGGTGAGCATGATTTGAGGGATTATTTGCATCCAGTGATTGCATGGCACAAGAGTCACTCAGTTACTTGGGCCACAGCTAACTTTTTTATAGAACAAGGAAGTGAAACTCAAATACTCAGGATGCAAATGTTCTTATCCATAGCTAAGACCATAGGCACTAACACAGACCCATGGCTGTTGGATCAGCCAGCAGCAGAAATCTGAACGACAGAAGGATCTACACAGGTCTCATTTAGGTGTGATAGAAACAGTAAGAATATAAATTACAGAGTTTTTACTGGCTTTTTGCATGAGCTTTCAGGGGCTGGTCAGAGGACAGGTGATTCCTGTTCTCATATAATGTAAGTGTAGCACTAAGAGACAACTGTTGACATAAACAGCACAAGCATAACCCAATAGATATTTTAAACAAAGCTGAACTATCAGAAAAACTTTAAGCCAGATCAAAGTTTTGGGTTTCTGTAGCAGCACATTTTTAAACTACTTGTACAAGTCCAAAAGTTGAACTTAGTATTTTGTTAAATCCCCACCCCAATTGGTTCTAGCATCTGTGACTCCATGTCTGTAGCATTATACATCTTATTTCCATAATAAAATTAATAATTTAAGTCTAAGTGCAATGTGGGTGAGTTTTTAAATTTCACTTCTAGTTCTGAAAACTTAAATAAACATCATTAGGCAGTAAAACCTAAAGGCTGAAAAAGTAGGTGTCATCTGACATGCTTTTTTTCACCACATTTAGCCCCTGTGATCTAACAGACAGGGTGATCTGGCAATGAATATCTGAAGCTGTCTGAACCAACAACTTTTCCATAGTGACCCCAACCAAGCACAATATCAGTGTCTGAGCATTGCTTTGAATATCGGTCTCTTAAGGATTTACCAGTTCATGGTCAATCCTATTAATCACCTGTTTCTGCTCCTCTCCAACTCCCTCCCACCATATGCCCCCACTCCTGACCTCATCTGCAGTCACATATTCACACCAACATTGCTGAGGTGCACTTCCCTTCACCTTCTGCAGTCCAGAGCTCTTGCTCCCTACAACATCATGTAGACACAAAAAGCCAGTTTTGAGCATGTAAACACACTGACACATGCTCAGGATAACTTTAAGGGGCACTGTTTATGTTCATGAAACCTTTAAAGGAGGATCAGAACTCAGTTCAATTCAGTTCTGATGGTTATTTACAAAAAACAACAGTGAACCAACAATAAAACCACTTAGCTTTTATAGCTAAGTAACACAGTAAATGGCAAACTGCAGACATAGTTTCACATGGCAAACTCCAAAGAATTCTACAGGCATTTTCAAGCAAAGACTGATTTACAAATTGTAACAAACATCCACAAAACAAACACCCAGCAGTATCAATCAGTTTATTTCTTACAAGCAATACCTACTCTAGTCACATACTAAACTAAGTAATGATTCAAACGCAAAGATTGACTTTTACCATCTGTTTTGAAATTGTTGGACCACCACTTAAAGAAAAAACACAAGCTGGCATTTCATAAGACTGAGGCCATTAGTGAGAGGAGAAATATGAAGTGTTAGTTTGTTTTCTTGCCAAAGAGAATCTTTTATCAGTTCAAGATATGGTAGTGTATGAGTGTTTCACAGATGCTGTTTATTTACCATATTGATATCTCTAATTTCAGTCTGTGATTTTTATCATTTTTTCATATGCAGTATTTTGCATTCAAAATGCTAAGCAAACATAACTCCATTGTGCAAGCAGCACAAGAGATGGTTCTTACACATTGTCCTACATAGTAATTCTGAATGGGACAGGAAAATGAATATATGAGTTCCTTTGAAATTGTGCCCTGATCACAGCAATGTGCAAAGCAACTAAATAGAGCCCACTGATGCACTCTGATTCTTGACAGCACTTTTTCCCCAACTCTGAGGTTGATTAAAGTCTAAAATGAGCAATGCCTCACCAGTCCTCCCATCTCTTACACAGCAGTGGTGGAGATCAGTTCTGCTCTAAGAGGAGAAGGGCAATCTTAATAGTCTGTTGTAGTCAGAGAAGCAGTCAGTGCTGACCAATTTCAACAGAAAAAACACTTTCTCCTGAACCCTTCCTCCCACGGGTTGTTAAGTGCTTGTTAAAGGCACAGCTTTTCTGCATGTGTTCATCAAACACATGTCCCAAAGAGAGAGTCTAATTCAAAATGGGGGTCACAATTTCAAATAGGCGTACCACTGGCAATGAACTATGAAACCAAACATTTTAGGTTCATTTTACCCTTCTAATCCAGAGATCCTTTCAACTGGATTGATCATTTAACACACTTGTCAAACCAGTTATCACAGTGCTTTTAGCAATATCCAAATGGAGGTATGTTTCTGCCTTTTTAATAATGCAGTGGGTGTAATGAGTCACAATGCAATGAGTGAAAATAAAGAGTACTGACTCATGCCTATTAAAACATGTCTTGACTAGATGTGTTGTGACTAGGTGATTACACACTAAACAGCATGAGGAAATTAGGAAGCAGAAGTGAAGGTCTGCTTGTCCATAAAGCTCAAGGAAGGTACATCTACACTATCTAGATATGATATTGTTAATCAGCTCCTTCAATACATGACCATGTGCCTGACAATAAGAAGTGTCCCAAACATAAAAAAATCTCAAATTCTTTCAGCACAGTGAGATGTTAAGATTACATTAGGTGCTCCTGGGCTCTGGCTGTCAGAAGTAGAATTGGTCACATGCATCAGACACTGATGCAGCATGAAATCCCAAATCTCACCGTGATGATCATGATGGGAATCACTGTTCCTACTTACTGCAACCCCAAACCACAAGTTCATCCCTAACAATACAACTGATTAAGTACTTCTGAATAATGGATCAAGGAGCACAACACTTTGGACACACATAAACTCTGTGGGATTTGGCAGGACTCACCCCATCCCCAGATCAGCTGAAATTTACCATTCTTCATATTTGGCCAGGTTTTTTTGTTTGTTTGCTTTGTGGACACAGAGTAAACCATGCTGTGACACTGGCAAACATCCTGGAGGGAGCACAAAACAGAGCAGCCAGCACTGCAGGGAAGCTGAAGGCTCCTACAGCAGCAAGATGAACAGGAGTCAACAATATGCCCTGGCACTGCAGAAGGCTGACAGAATTTGGCCTCTGTTAACAGAGCCATAGCAAAAGAAGCAAAAGAAGTTGTTATTATTACCATTTACTTACCACTTGTTAACCGTATCTAGAATACTCCATCCAGTTTTGGGACACCCTCCTGCCCCCAGTACAACAAGGACATTGACTAACTGGAGCAAATCCATCAGAGGGCCACTAAGATGGTTAGAGACTGGAGCATGTGCTTTTGAAGCTGAAGCTGAGTGATCTTGGCCTGTTCAGCCCAGACAAGATACAGCTCCAAAACAACTTTGGAGTAGCCTTCCCTACCCTAAAAGCAAGTACAGTGCTTTACACATCTCTGCCCTACCTCTGTGCACATGAATCCCAACAGATTAAACAAGTTTACCAAGTCCTCTGAATAGAGGACAATAATTTTAGTTTCTATCACTAGTAGCAATTGGCTGTTCATTAGTAAGAAACTGGAACTGTGAAGTTTGTGCTGCCACCAAGATGGAACCACACTAATCAAGTACTTAAGAAGCACCACAAAGATAAGTGCCCCTGTCCCACACCTGCAGACAGTTCTCCTGGGCCACTTCTAGAAGACAAAAGCATTAACTTTGTGGTACTCTGCCTGGGCTGGCTCCTAATTGGCAGCCCTAGATATTATATTGAGAAAAAATAAATTCAGTGATGGACCTTAAGTTCGAAATGAATAGGAATAGGCCACTTTGCCCTACTTAAATTCTGTGGATATAAGTAAATCAAATACAAATCAAAACATGTTTGACAGGAACAACCCCATATTCCTAACTGCTCTCCCTCCATCCTTGAGCTAACTGCACAACAAAACCTTTACTAAATTCCAGTCAAATGAGCTGAAGCCTTCCAAGCAGGAAGTACATTTGCTGTAGATGCAAAATTCCTCCCATCTTACTAGTTACTGACAACCATGAGTGTGACTTACAGAAAAGAACACCCCCCAGTACAAATTATATCCACCAACATTCTTCCACTTCTACGAATGTTTCCTTCATCCAACACATTATCAAAAACATATACATTTATCCAAATGCCAAATAAAACATTTATGGGTGCACATTTTTATAACAGCTTCCCAGAAGATGGGAAAATACTTAAAGCCAAATTGTTCATTAAAATGCCTCATGAAAAGCACGTATCGCTCAGGCCTGAGCATTCTCAGATGTTTTCTGTCTTAATAGCCATATTAAAAACTAAAGTCAACAGTTCCAAAGGATATTTACCAGCTCAGTTCAAATCTATTAATCACATTTCAGTAGCTATCTGGGAATTCAAATCCCCAGACAACTTTGAAAATCTTACCCACAGAGTACCTTTAGCATTCAATACAGGATTTACAAATACAACCCCAGAGTACTTTCTGTAGGAGACTTCCTTCATTAATCCTTCTGAAGTGTTAAGACCTTTTACCAACATGGCACATTTCATCTACAACCATGCTGCAAAAGAGCTCTGTGAGCAATTACTGTGCTGTCTTCAGGGTGATTCATTCCCTTTAATTAAATGCCCTTGAAATATTACTGCTATGAATGTCATCAGATGCAGCCTTTGTTTGAAAATAAGATCAAGAAGGACAGAACAAAAGCACAGCTAACTTTCTCAGCCCTAAGAAATTCAGGAACTAAGTTTGGACTTTTTTTTAAAATAATTCTCAGTTCTACAAAACTGGGATTCTCTTACATTTTAATTCCAAAAAAGAAGTTCTTTAAAAAATGCCTTTTAAGGAATTACCACGTCTTTATTCAGATGAGAAGCCAAGGACCAAGGAGCAACAAAACAAAAGCAAGAACCAATAAACAATACCCACAATTAACATAGTAATTGAGCCATTATTTAAATATTTCTTTCAGTGCTATGTCACTCCAGAATTTAGCTTCCATCCCGGGTGCTGCTTGTGTGCTTATTTATCTCATTCTGCCAGTCAAGACAAATCCAAACTTCAGAGATGTATCTTATAACAAAGGGCACATAAGTAGAACAGTGTGTCAATCTTCAGAAGCTTGTTCTCTGTGGCTGATGTACCATTAAAACTAAGAACAGTACACCAGAAACAGTTCCTTTTATACTAGGAGGAGGGTAAACAGGTTCTAATGTGGTTTGCAAGATCAGAGCATTTGCTGTACTTGGCAATTACTTCCAAGTTCTTAATTTGTATTTTAAAAGTCACATTTCTTTTTCCACAGGCCAAGAAGAACCACCAGAAGAAAACTAGGGGAGGAAAAAGCAGCTTAAACACATAAATACATGCATCAACTCCTGAGATACAGATCTAACCTCCCAGTAACTACAAAGAGAAGCCAGCTCACCCACCGTGTCTGAAACTGTGTTAGGACTATAACCTGTGAATTACAGGTCCATAAATTGTAAGACTTCTGCAGCATCCTCTTTAGAAGATTCCACAAAAATGTTACAGGGATTTTAGTCCAGATTTCACAGGCTACATTCTAGCCTGTTTTGGATGTAGTTCAGGGTAATAATTTTTCTTGGTGAGTTCCAAGAATAACGGTGTTTCTTGCTACTTGGCACCTTTTCAAAGCACAGACATCAGCTCTCACAGCCAACTTCATTCCCCCCCAAGACACACATATTTGCTTAGGTGAACCAGGGTCATTTACAGAAAGAGGATACCAATTTCAAAATGGTTCCATAACATTTAATTCTGCTGTTTTCTCCAGCTGTACATGCAATGCATACTTCACGCTTTCAGTTTTCTGCTAATGAAAATGTAACCATTGCCACTGAAAGTCATGTATAATATCCTCTGTTTATTCTAAGGACTCACTTTTTGTGAGTTTTTGTTCCATCCTGACTTAAATACAGGGGACTAAGGTAGGAATACTTAAAGCATTGTACACAGCCTTGACCATTAAAAGTAGATAAGATCTGGACTGGCTAAAAAAACTCCACTGGATAGTATATTTAGGATTGATTATAAGGCATGCAAAAAAGCTGTATTAACCTATTCTCATTACAGTTGTGCTACTCCCATTCCCATTCAAACTCCAAAACTGTGACCTTGCAAACTCTGAAAACAATCAGCCTCAAACACTTCATGACTGTTCTCAAATCTTCCAGTTGGGGCTAAGGCATAAACTGAGGTCATAGAATACCAAGTTGGAAGGGGAGCTCCAACATCATCTCATCCAAACTTTCTTGGCAAAAGCAAGATGTCCCAGCACCCTATCCCACTGAATCTTAAAAGTGTCCATCATTGGGGAATCCACCTCTTCCCTGAGGAGATTATTCCAGGGGCTGATTGTTAACAGCTGATGGGATGCAAGCTTCCTGCAGATAACCCGGCTGTACTTAAGTGCTTTGGCTTTTTCAATAGGATGATTTTCTCAATGTCTCCAAGGTTAGAAAAATGCATGCCAGGACCAAGCCTGGCCTTGGGCAGGATAATGAAGCTCTTTCTAAACTTATCTTTCCATTGCATGAAAAGCAGATATAAATAATGGTTTACAAGATCAACAACTCAATTAACATAGATTGTAATGTGAACTGGGAAAAAGAATCTCAAATTGGGAGCTCGCTCCACTTTGCAGAGTCACAAGTAACAATGACATCGTTGTTTTTCTTGATTATATATAAATTAAATAGTTCCCAGAGTACATAGCCTTATGAGGATGGTGTTTCCTATCCAAGTCAATCAAGTGTCTATGAGAAATTAACCAGCAAGTATCAGTAATTTTTTCCCTGCTTAACAGTTCAACACCAGAGTAATTCACAGTGTTTATAAGCTCTAGGGGAAGGCAGCACTGCTAATAGCAAATAAGAGAAGGAACATCACTTCCCTGTTTGGTGCAACTGTAACAGGTTTTAATATGTGGGTATTTATTAGCTTCCCTTCCTGCAGACAACACATTTCTGAAGGCCATAAAGATATTATAACAAGACAGTGTCTCCATTTGGAATCTGTTTTTGATATTTATCCTTGAAACATACAGTTTTGTAGTACCTTTCTTCAAGGATAAACAATTTAAAAACAATATATCTGCAAATATAAAAATTAGCTTGAGCATGCACTTACCTATAAAGTAATGTACAGAAATAAGACAAAAAGCCATTGGACCAGGAAAATGCTGGTTTGTCAATAGTCCATAGAACTCAGACAGCTACTGTAAATAGTTAAAATACTTTTGCAATTAAGCAGAAAAAAATCACTTTTCTTTCTTTTTCCTTCAGAAAACTATGTAGAATTTTATAGCAACATCTGTCATAAATGGAAACTGTCCAAAAATGTGTCCTCAAAAACAAAAGCTTCCACCTATGAGCAGGTCTCCTCAGATAAAAGGGACCACTGTAGTCCATAGGATTACCCATTAGACACACATGTTGAAAGGAGCAGGCTTTTACAGTTCCCACTACAGAGTCATTAAACTGGTTATGTCAAAAAGTTGGTTTCCATTTTCTTAATTAAAAGGAGGAAATTCATGTCTGAGCAAAGGTAGAAACAAAAAATTAAATATACTCCCTCATCAAAAATTGCACACAAAGCATTTCTTCTCCATCACTTTGCACCACTTGTTATACCAGGTTTTATATTCTCATTAAGTAGTTGTTTCAATATTTATAAATTCAAATATGTAAAGCACAATGAAGCTGTAAGTTTTATTTTGTAAGGTGTCCATAGCGGGGGGTTACCGGGGAGTAGAAAGCACCAAGGAAAAGGCTCCATGAACACAGAGCAGGTGCGGAGCATCCCCTGCTAAACCAGGGGCATGAGCGGGAGCTCTCAGTCCCCAGCTGCCAGGACACGCAGCCCTTTTTTTTTTTTTTTGAAAGGCGGGATGCGTGCTCCTGCAAACCTTCTCCCGGGATTTAACCAGCAGGGAACCAAATCAGTCCAATACTGAGAGTCTCAAAGCTCCGAGGAGGCGTGTACGCCCCGCACTGCTACCAGGACAATGCGCCTGCAGGGCAGAGGCTGAGCGAGGCGCTGCCAGCGCCACGTGCTGAAACCTCACAGCTCAGCCCACTGGGGAACGAGCCGGGGGAAATGAAGGAAGGGGGAAGAAAAGGTGCTATCCGGAGTTCATGGGGGCCCAAAGACGGCTGTGCTCCGGCCGGGTGAGCCCCCCTGC